>OZ023265.1:181996573-182404073 GCA_964006375.1 Tillus elongatus
TATTTGTTTTTTACATGGATGATGTCATACTTCTAACGACTGTATTCTAGACAAGCTCAAACACGTATAATGGAATGATTCAACAGATATAACACAAGGTCATCAACTGACACGTTGTTTACCTTTAAGAGGGCCTCTCTTGTGTATATTAAACAGATACACAGACAAGCTCAAACAGGATCAAGGTTAACAACTGTAAAACGTTGTTTATCCTTTTTAAGGCCTCTCTCTCTCTCTCTTACATCAGTTTGTTTCCTCAATACAAGAGAGACACTTGTTCAGTAAGTGTTAAGCCGTGAAACAAGGATGACGTCTCTTGCTGTATGTAAGTACACTCTTATTATTATGTCTGTTTGTATTCAAATAACAAATACAAACATAACCTTACTAAACAATCAGATGATTGGTAATCAACATGTATACGAACACCTAACCTCATATGTAAACAACAACTGGTTTTGTTTTTATATATACAACTGCAAACAAACTTTTAACGTGTGCGTCTGTGGAGCTATTGGTTTAGCGATAGTATCTGAGAAAGCTGTCTATGGTCGATTCGAGGTTCATGGGTTCAAATCTAATTTCAGGCGAATGCTTTTCTTTCAAATACACATGCATCTGTCAGTTTAAGCAAAGACTTCGAGCTGTCATGACGTGTTTGTTAAACAGCATGTACAAGCTTTAACAATGGCAATCAGTTGTCTGTCTGTCTGTCTGTTTCCTCAACACAGAAGACACCTGTACAGTAGTGTGTGTTAAGCTGTGAAACAAGGATGACGTCTCTTGTTGTATGTAAGTACACTCTTGTATTATGTCTGTTTGCATTCAAATAACAAATACAAACATAACCTTAACAAACAATCAGATGACTGGTAATCAACACGTGTGTGAACATAACCTTAATAAACAAATACAAACATAACCTTAATAAACAAATACATAACCTTAATAAACAAACAGATGATTGGTAATCAACACGTGTGTGTGTGTGTGTGTGAACATAACCTTAATAAACAAACAGATGCTTGGTAATCAGTCTGTATACGAACATAACCTTAATAAACAATCAGACAGCTGGTATTCGACAAACACACACATGGAGACCTGACTTGTAGAGATCTATGGACACACAGGTCAGACATCTTGGAACGCTTGTGACGTCATCACAGGTCAGACATAAGACAGTTAATACCTAACCTGACTTGTAGATATCTATGGACACACAGGTCAGACATCTTGGAACGCTTGTGACGTCATCTGCTGTAGCTATCTCTCTCTCTCTCTCTCTCTCTCTCTCTCTCTGGACAGGTCAGACGGAACATCTTACGTCAGCACAGGTCAGTTCCATAGAGAACCCGGGTTGCTGCTGTCTATGACAGGTCAGCCATCTTGGAATGCTTGTGACGTCATCTGACAGGTCAGGTGACAACTGACGTTGACACCTGTCAGGTCAGGTGACAGCTGACGTTGACAGCTGACAGGTCAGGTGACAACTGACAGCTGACAGCTGTCAGGTCAGATGACATTGACAGCTGTCAACTGTCACAGGTCAGCGCATGCGCATGACTCGCGCATGCGCAGAAAAAAGTGGAGGGGGTGAGCCCAGGTGCTGCCCTATCTACTATGGACAACTTTGCGAAAGTGTTCAAGATTGTCTTGCATGAGATGATTTGGCTTGCGGTAAAAAATGTGAATAGCAGCGCTCAGTATGGCTTCGTGAGGGGCCGCGCTCCACGACCACTAACTCAATCAGCATAACTGAATATATATCTGCTGCCATGAACAAGGGGTCGCAGACGGATGTTATCTACCTGGACCTCTCCAAGGCCTTTGATAGATTAAATCACGATATTCTTTTGAGGAAACTGGATAACATGGATTTCTCACCGAACTTGCCGAAATTTATGGAATTATACATTCGTGATCGAGTTAATGTTGTCCACTATCATGAGTGTCAGTCCGTGGGGGTCTTGGCTGAATCAGGTGTTTCTCAGTGATCTGTTCCCGGACCCTTGCTGTTCAATCTGCTCATCAATGATATTTCGGATTTCATCGACTTAGCCCATCTTCTGTATGCGGAGGATGTAAAAATCTTCTCATCCGTTGCTGGTCTCTGCGATTGTTCGGTGCTTGAGGGATGTTTGCGTAGAGTTCAACACTGGTGCTCCATTAACAACCTCCCACTGAATATTAAAAAATGTGTTCTAAAGTCTTATACGCTCAACCGCCTGCAACCTTTAAAGACCTGGGTGGTGTCTTAGAGTCGAAACTCTCGTTCGTGGAGAACTATGAACATGATATTGCTAGGGCATCGAAGATAGTTGGATTTTTTATTCGCAATTCTGGTTCCTTTCATAATGCGAATAAACACTTTAAGGCTCCTGCTTGGTTCCTATGTGCGGCCGCATCTGGAATATGCCTGTGTGGTGTGGTCTCCTCTGTATGACGTCCATATAGGGGCTGTTGAGGGTGTCCAACGGAGATTTGTACAGTTCCGAACTGTTTCACATAATATTACCTAGCATTATTACCTAATTAAGTATTGTAAATTAAATCACAATATTTTTTATCGTGAATCATTACTGAAAATTATGTTAAAAGTAGAAGTCTCTTATTAGACTCCATGGCCTACTGCTTTTTGAACACTTTTTTTGTCATTTGTTTTCTGGTATTGGATTTCATAGCCTACTATCCTCAAAACGGTTTTTCTCAAAATTGTCAGTGCAATTACAAGATTTCTCAAGCATGTTGTATATCGTTGGAAAGCCCTTTTCACAGGCTATCACATGAGCAAAAAAATCCAATATGACTGTCATAATAAAAACAAACGTTAATACAGGTAGCTCAAAAACAAATGACAATCCAAAGTTGAGAATAGCAGAAAAAGATTACTCTGTAAAAAGTGTCCTGATAATTTGCAAGTCTTGGACATGTCAGATCAACGCCTACTTAGATATTGAAGAAAAAAGAAATCGACAAATTTTGTTTTTTTCAAAATACTTTGAAAAAGAAAAGAGGCAGGGCAAAATACTAGTCATATTTGGAACGAGCATTAAATTGTACAAAACATTGCTAATTTAACCGTCTCCCTATCTCTAATAATAACGGAGATAGCAATACATTCCCATCCAGTTTGGGACGCACTATATATATATATATATATATATATATATATATATATATATATATATATATATATATATATATATATATATATATATATAAGTGTAGCATAATATAATATAAATCAAGTCAAGTCTCTATAAAAATGATTGTAAAATAGCTTTTTATCATAAGACGTTATATAAGACCGAACCAGTCGTGGGATGTGTTTCAATGGTAATTCTACTAATTCTGTAATTAACTGTTAGCTATACTTTGAATATAATATCCCCGGCATGAAGCCTATCTGGAGTATAATGTAAACAGAACGTCAGTTGATGTGTGCCTAGATGACTCAGGGAAACCGTGGTTGTCTTCTAAGCAGAAGGTTACGCGAGATAAATGGAGCCCAAACAATGGCCCATTATAATACAATGTCGCCTTCCCACGGTAAGAACCGCTGAGTCAGCCGCCGTCTTAACGGAGCCAAGAACTTGCAGGTTCAAAGTGCAAGTAGAACGGAATATCACTGTGAGAATCGACATCAGCAGATTCCTTGTTATCCAGAGACAATAGTGCCACGCCTGGAGGGAAGACTATAAAGAGGCTAATCACAGAGGTAGAACCGTTCATTCTTGTTCCGAGTTAGTCATTAGCACACCGAGTGCACAGACATTAGATCACATGTAGGTTGATCGTCTTATTTTTAGTATATTATATTATTCATTTTTTTGTAACTAAGTAATTAAGTATTGATTGTTCAAAGTATTAAATAAATTGTTTTAAAAATTCAAACGTCTTAACCGTGAAGTTAAATGGCGCAGTCGTTAGTATTGGTTAGAAAACCGAAAGCATATCGATTTTTAAGCGTAACGACGCCTAATAACCAATTCGAGCCAAGCAGAGCCAAGTTAAAGCAGAAATAGTGGCCAAGCAGAGCCAAATGGAAGCAGCAACCATCGTATTATGGTAAGTTTACTGCTATCCCATTTTACATTTCCAATTTTTTATATGTGTTGTATTGAAACGTTATATGTCTGATTCAGAGGAAGAATCACAAAGTTTATGTAACATAGAGTATAGATTTAGATCAATCAGCATTAGCGACAATAACAGAACAGTAAATTATTCAAATATTAATAAGAGTAGTAATAGTAGCAACATGACAGACCAATTCATTATATATATATATATATATATATATATATATATATATATATATATATATATATATATATATATATATATATATATATATAATAACACCACAGTAGAGAAACTGCGCACCCAGAAGTCTTAGACTTGTGCGGGCGGAGCTTACATACGCATATAGACAAAGGACACCACCCATAACTCATCAGAAGCCGGCATTCTCACATTCGCGTGAAAAAGAGCGACTCTCTGAATCCGGGACTCGAACCCGCGACCTCCTAGTCGGATTATAGAGGTTACTCACCTAGCGAACTGAGCTATTCGACCTGTTATGTATATATATATATATATATATATATATATATATATATATATATATATATATATATATATATATATATATATATACCTACATATAAAAATTGAAACTGACCCTGGATCTGGGTTCTATGGGGCCTACTTAGCGCTCATTTGAACAAGTTTTTTCCATGTAAATTAACTATAAAGTTAATAGCCAACTGATTAGAGCTAACATATTCTTTTACAGTGATAGTCAGATAGTTTCTAGTAACAAGATCGGTTTTTATATTTAAACAAAAAATCAATATTTAATGTCTGCTCGTTAATGTGGTACGCCATTACCCAAATAACTAAAATTGATATGAAAATTAAAGTGACACACAGATTAAAACCGGCGTGTATTGAAATAATAAATCTCCCGTGTACGCTAGGACGCCCCTGGCCGCAAAGTCTTCCTCTAGGAGGCAGAAGCAGCGACATGGGGGAAGCCATTTATTCCCCCCTGGAGCATAATCAGTTATAGGAGAGTCCCTAGCGTCTCATCACCGGTCGATATCTTTATGTAACACCACTTAGAGTTAGACGCGGCCTAACCAACTTTTGCTTAGGCCGGTTGATTGAAAATCGATTTCATATATGCGACAATATTATTCGCGGGATTAGATTAAGGAGCGAATAAGGATGTCGCACGTGACTATATTAGGCTACCGTATATTTCCAACGTAAATACAGACATGGAGAAACGTTATTTTGAGCTGTTTTGTACATCACTTATGTGACAATGTTATAGCAGCTTTAGAAACAACTAAAGTGTTCTTTGTGAAAATAGACTACCAAATCTACATCTAAAAGTGCAACTAAAATATAATCAATTGCTTATCGAACACGTGGACAACATTGACCTTCGTAGTAAGGATCCAAAGACATAACAGAGACTACAGAAAATATAAAAATTTCGGGACGCAGAAAGTGCGTTATGGCAGCAAATTTTCATTAAATGCTTCAAATTTGTAAAACTCAATTTTCTATAAACCTAGAAAGTTGAGTTTTGGTGTGTAGTAAGGTATTTACGAGAGCAACATACCAACCAAAGGAAATTGAAAGTGAACAAACTAAATGATACAAAGAAACTAAAAGTTTCCACAATAAAGTAACAAGGTATATCTCAGAGGTAAAATAACTATGTGGGTAAACATTAAGAGCAGTTTAAAGGCAGCTATGGAAAGCGTAATTCAAAAGATATAATCAACAAAAATGCAGGAAAGCAGACGATGTTCGGTGCTCAAGAAATAGTGAAAAACCACAAACTACATGACGAACGGACGGTTTTTTCCCTTAGGGCTCGTCCGCGTCTTTGTCATCCCGATAGCACCGCAGCTTTTGGCTTACTTTGCATGCCCTTCGTCTTTTCTACTCCACCCATTCCAAAATCACTGTGCCTTGAACTAGTCTGCACAGCAATTGGTAGGGTGACGTTTTATATTGCTCTGTCTCCGGCCTAGGCTGCCGGTAGATCAGTTGTCTTTTGCGGTCCAGAGCTCAAGTTGTGTTAGGCTGATTCCTCCCCCTAGCCACAGAGTCTGCATGCCAGGTCCTCCTCGAACCGCAGGTGTTTCTTGGCAGCCATGTGTCCCATCAAGAGTGCTGTTATGTTCCCGAGCTGTCCTCTGCTAAGATTTAGGCGCTCAACAGGTCTCTTTGAACTGTGATCCCGAATTAATGTCTTCCCATGTCAGAGCCTCGAACAATCTGCCCAGTATGCCTTCTGCTGCTCCCTGACCAAGAACTTGATGGTTCCTCTGGCCGTGCCTTTCGATACGCCCAGGACCGGTTCTGGTCCCGTAAATGTTTCTGCTGACCCTCTTTTCGCGAGACTGTCAGCTTCTTCATTGCCTTTGACCCCCGAGTGACCCGGCACCCAGATGAGGGTGACCTCATTCTGCCCAGCCAAGTCGATCGTCTCGTCTCGACATTCACTAACCAGTCTGGAATTTACCCATGGGCTACTTAAAGCCTTAAGGGCTGCCTGGCTGTCTGTGGCTATGAGGATCCGATTGGCAGACTATGTTCGGTGCTAAAAAATAGTGAAAAGCCACAAACTATATGACAAACGGACGGTTATATCAAACTTACCAACACTGAAGATTGCCTTTATACCTTAAAGAGATTCACAATAGATTTGTAAGTGAGATCCTAGCGCTGGTTGGATGCAAAGCCAAAACGAACAGTGTTTTGACTGATTTTCAAGAATTACGTTTAAAATATATTCTAGTGGAACACCATAAAAGTAAAATTACATAAATTGATTAACCGTATAAATAAACCATCTTATGAGATAAATCTGCAAATTAAAACGGCTGTAAAAGATTAATACACATAATGTATAATGTATAATGTATTTATTAACGATGTAGGAGGCCAATGTCACATAAATGATACAGGGATGTTCATGTACATCTACAGGTTAACAATAAAACAACATAACGCATACAATCATATACAGACGTAAATCCATAATTTTTTTTTGGAAACACGAGGTGCACAAGGTTTATACCATGATAACTATGTTACTAATAAGGAGTGCATATTACCTACAAGTAGATAGTCCGGCACCTGGGCTCACACCCTCCATTTTTTCCTGCGCATGCGCGATGACGTCACGCGCATGTGTATGACGTTGACAGTTGACAGCTGACCTGTCACGTTTGACAGCTGTCAATGTCATCTGACCTGTCACGTTTGACAGCTGTCAATGTCATCTGACCTGTGACAGCTGACAGCTGTCAATGTCACCTGTCAACGTCAGCTGTCACCGTCGACAGCTGACCTGTCAATGTCATGTGTCATATGTCACATCTGACCTGATGACGTCAAACGTTCCAAGATGGCAACCTGTCATGTTGTTCCATAGACAGCCACAGCCAAGGGTTAGGTCTCTATTTGTGTGTCAACTGTCTTATGTCACATCTGACCTGATGACGTCAAATGTTCCATAGATAGCCACAACCCGGGTTAGGTCTCTATGTGTGTTTGTTTTCAACTGTCTCCATGTGTTTGTCGAATACCAGTTAAAATATAGTTCAGTGGTAATTTACGTGTAAAAATCGTCCACAGAGTAGCACGTCTTTTTTTTTTTTAAATTTCAACAACACACCACGAGGGCTTACAGCCTAAATACTATCGTACCGTGTGTGTCGACAAGGAGGAAAGAGGCAACTTGTTAATTCTGGACTTTAAGGTTTGGAGGTTCGGGGAGAAGGAAAAACATGTGCCGGCAAGGAATTCCACAACTTGGAAGTCCTCGGGACAAAAGAGCGGGCATAACAAGATGTTCTATGTCTGGTGACCTGGACAGTAAAAGGGTGCATTCGCTCTGTTCCCCTGGTAGATCTGTTGGGGGCAGCAGGTGGAGGCCCAAGCAACATTTAAAGTCAAACTGACGTAAAATCGCCCTACCAATAGGTCGGCGACCAAATCACCACAGGTCATTTTCAAGTAAAATTTAAGTGTATATTACCAATGTGGGGAATAAAGTCAAAGTAATATGGAAGTCAATAATAGGTTCAGCAAGGCGTTTCGACCAAGGCGTTTTAGTTATATTTAGGGCATTTTCATTCAACATTGGGCCAATGGACGTAATATATTGGTAAATATGTGCTACGCTTTACTTGAATCTGACATCTAGGCGCCGAGTGCCGTGACGTTCTTAACAACGAACTACGCATGTGACATTATTCGGTAATGTAGGATCTGTGGTTATGTATGTACAAACAAACAGTAGAGTAGTAGAGATATTGTCCATCTTTGTTAAAAAATGACATCTTGAATGATCAAATAACTTACTTTAAATATTTGGAACAATGATAAAGGAGATTCGCGCTGTATAAAGAAAAAAACCACTGCGGTTATATTTTTTTCTGTTAACATGATAATGATACTGCGATAACATTTGAGCGCCCGTGTAAAAGATAAGATTAGTGAAAATAAAATAATTTTCAAAATTCTTGAAATTCTGATTTTGGAGGATTGGTGATGTAAACAACACAAAACTATCCTGTCGTCATGGTATACAAGCATTATTTAATGTTTTTTTCGAACTAAAATTTGATTACACTTTATTCAACAAAAAAATATTTGTCATTTTCCAATACAATCAAGATGGATACCGCAAAATTAAATTAATATGGCTCCCTTCCAACATTATTGACCTGAAAGTTAATTTTGCCCTATTTTTTAACCTATAAGTCACAATCCCTAATGACAGGGCAAACTAACCAAACTTTGAAGGCATTTTGTCCTATTATGGGAATTTCAACTATATGGTAAACGAATTTTGTTTGAATTTATTAGAAATGAAACATTTTCGTCTATAAAAATATATATTACTTATATCCGTGCACAGCCGAGACACATATAGGAATGATTATACAGCGCTTTTGGTCTTTGATTCCATAATATATAGACATTAATAGAAAATAGAAACAAAATAAAATAAGTAAATAAACATAAACATGACAGCTGACTGTGTTGCCAATGCTTCACTCCATTTAGCATGAAAAGGGATGTATTATATTGAAGAGGGAAACGTGCTGATTTGATACCAGCATATAATTGAAATTCAGTTTTACTTTCATATACCTAGTAGTAGTAGCCGATCAAGTTGTCATACTTTTTTAGGATTTACACAGAGAACATTATCGAAATAATAATAATTAATATGAAGCGAACTGAATACAAGCATTCTTCACTACTCTATAATAATTTGTAGTATGTCTGTAAACTTTTATTGGTTTCAACGGGGGCATTGTAACACTATATTTGTTACTGATGTACGCACATTCACAACAAGAATAAACTTTTATTCATGAAGTTTATCAACTAACACACTTTTAAGATTTACAAATGTATTTAACGACTGTATACTTTGAACTTTGAGGACAATTTTTATTTCAAGTCAGATTTTATGGGTATTTTCAACTTGAAGGTAGGCAATTTGACTTGGAAGACCATTTCTGCAGTAATTATGACTTTATAGCCGATCAGAAAGCCATTTTAGTTTAGCTAAGTGCCCAAAATATTTCATGTGCTGTATTGCACTGAAATTGGTAATATATATGTAAGCTGGACTTCATAAGAAGACCTCCAATTTACTATACCACAGAGACATATTGCAGGTTAATATTAGGTAATAAATTACCTTAAAGTAGGTATTTCAGGTATCTGGACTTGGTAGTCGATTTTCAGTCCAATTTAGGGCACACTTCGACCTAAAAATTACCAACTCTGGAATTGAAACACAAAAGTATATTCAAGTATATTTTATGAGTAAAATTGAACCAATTTTTTCCCAATTTAGTTACTTGTAAGTTACTGACTTTGGAGTAATTTTAATAGTCAAAATTAAGCTAGTTCGGAGCCGCATTTCCAAATTTGTAGTCATTATGACAATCAAGGCAACATTTTGGTTAATTATTACTAAATTACAACATGGTTAGGTTATTTGGACTCGAGTGCTGGTTAACATGCCTTAATTTGTTGCTTGGGGGAACTATGGAAGAAAGCTCCTCTGAGCAGTGCCCATGCAGATATATATAAAAGATAGAGAGAGAGAGAGGTCACCAACGGCACGTCGGTGGGCAAGGGATGGCAGCCTTTGGGTAAGGGTAGGGTCACCGATGACACGTATAGCTCTCTTTTGAATGGAGTCCAGGATAGAGAGTGTAGAAGCGGCAGCAGCACCCCAGATGTGGGAGCAGTATTCGAGGTTTGCTCTTATTTGTGAAGTACATAAAGTATAGAGATTAGCTGGTGAAAATTATTTGCGAGCCCGGAAGAGGAAACCTAATTTCTTAGCAGCCGCTTCTGCAATTGATGTTACATGTTGGTGCCAATTGAGATTTTGATCCACAGAGATGCCAACAAGTGGAAAGGACTCATTACTTTGAAT
The DNA here is from genome assembly GCA_964006375.1 of Tillus elongatus. Taxonomy (NCBI): domain Eukaryota; kingdom Metazoa; phylum Arthropoda; class Insecta; order Coleoptera; family Cleridae; genus Tillus; species Tillus elongatus. The sequence goes on from OZ023265.1 coordinate 182,007,075, forward strand.
AACTTGGTTGTTTATTGTGATGGGTCTGGGGCTGGTGTATCTCTTATGAGAAAGAAAGCAAGACTGTGATTTGGTGGGGTTGAATTGTACAAGATTTCCACTTCCCCAGTCTAATATTTTTTGAAGATCCGCGGAGATAGAACCCTCCATGTGTCTGCGATCCTCATCTAGTTGGGCTAAAGAGACAGGCTTAGTGTATTGTATATTGGAGTGGAGGGTGCTGTCGTTCGCGTAACTGTGAACTGGGTTGGATGTGCTAGAGAGAAGGTCATTGATGTGGAGAAGAAACAAAGTAGGGGCTAAAGCTGAACCTTAAGGAACTCCTGCATTAATTGGATACAGTTTAGAGGAATGGCCATCCACGACAACAGAAATGCTCCGGTTGGAGAGGAAATTTGCTGTCCACGTAGAGAGTTTTGGTGGTAGGCCATAGGCCGGTAGTTTATTAAGTAGCGCTGCGTGCCAGACCTGGTCGAATGCTTTGGATATATCTAGAGCGACAATCTTGGATTCACTGTGTAGTTCCATAGACTTGTTCCAGGAATAAGTGACAAAGGAAAGGAGGTCGGCAGTTGATCTGCGCTGACGGAATCCATACTGCCTGTCGTGGATTAGACTGTGTTTTTCAAGAAATTTTAGTAATTCGGTGTTTATATACTTTTCCATCACTTTAGAGATGACTGAAACAAGAGAAATAAGCCTATAGTTGCTACGAAGCACTTTCGATCCTTTCTTATGGACGGGTTGTACTCGAGCAGTTTTCCAGTTACTAGGGAATATGCCTCTATTGTAAGATGTCTGAAACAGACGAGTCAGGACAGGAGCCAGTTCTGGTGCGCATTTTTTGAGAACAATTGCTGGGATCTCGTCAAGGCCAGAGGCTTTCCTGGTATTAAGAGAAGAGAGCATCTTTCGTACCTTTCTAGTTTTGAAAATGATATCCGTCATTTTATGCGCGACATTGGGGACTGTTGGTGGTTGAACATTCGGAGGTGGGTTGAGAGTAGAATTGCCGGCGAACAACGAGGCAAAAAGTTCAGCCTTGTTTAGGATAATGATTTTCACTCTCTTCTTGAAACCTTGTAAAGTGTCTACATTCCATACATCTTCTGGCAATGCATTAAGCAACTTGCAGCCATTGCAGAACAATGACTTTCGGTACAGAGCTGTGCGATATTTGTCAGTTTACAGGTTATTTTTACCTCTTGTGGTATAATCATGTTGAACTTAATTACGTGTGTATTTGATCTTGTTTTGAAAAACATGGGCTAGCACTTCTAGAATATAGATGCTGGGGATACCCTGTATATATATATATATATATATATATATATATATATACATATATACATATATATATATATATATATATATATATATATATATATATATATATATATATATATATATATATATATATATATATATATATATATATATATATATATATAGTATTCAATTTTTGTAACGGTAACATTGCTATTTACTTAAAAAATTGTGGGAAAGCCGTCGGCTGCAAAATAAAAACGCTTCATTAAATGCCGAGCTTTCGGAAAAGTTTATTCCATTCTCAAGGCTACAACATGGAAAGAAAAAAGTTTACAATTTACATAGGAAAAATATAAAGGTTGAAAATACTTACATATAACGCGAGTTTTTTTTAAACTAATGATGGAATAACAAACATGAAAAAAACCTTTTTGCACATTTGACTGAAGTCGTTATATGTAAGTATTTTAAATCTTTATATTTTTGCTATGTAAATTGTAAACTTTTTTCTTTCTATGGTTTAGCCTTGAGAATGGAATAAACTTTTCCGAAAGCTCGGCATTTAATAAAGAGTTTTTATTTTGCAACTGACTGCTTCCCAACAATTTTTTAAGTATATATATATAAACATATTACATAATAATTTAATCAAAGTTGGTGAGTACATTCTTTTTGTAAGTGGCTTGGATAAGTTTGTTAGCCAGGAAAATCGGCGCTGGTTTTTCCGGAAAATTAATTTTGTGTTTTCTTTCGGAAAAAAATTATATCAAAGAAAATAACAAAATAAAGGCAACCGAATTTGACACTCGTGTTGGTATTATGAAGGGCGAACCATGTACCAAAACCTATGTATGTAAGTTTGAAGACAAAAAATTATGGGAAGTTAAAGAGAAAACATTTGGAGTTTTCCTCAAAACGTCAATGTCGCGATTAGAAACGTCAAAATCCGCAAGATTTAGGCACCGAACCTGAAACAAATACGGACTATCAAAAGAAAATTCCACAAGAAGAGTGTTCTGCAAACCCTTAAGTTTCAGCTTCAACTGCCGTTGTCCTTCCTTTTACTAAAATATATCCAGAAATTTTATTTCACATAGACCCTTTCTCTGATGCTTTGACGGTAGTTTTAGTTAAATTTATGGTTTAACGGTCTATAATTTTAGTGACTTTTGAATTTTAAGAGGATTTCTTCAAATAAGCGCAAACTTAGAATTCATATCTTGGTTTAGTTTGAGTTTTTATCTGTTTACATATATACAGGGTGACACAATTATACGGTAAAGCTCAATATAACGGTTATTATACAAGATACTAGAAAAAGTTTTATAGGTTAATTATAGCGTGTCTCGAGCTGCATCTTGCAAAATTAGTTTTACAATCACACGGTGGCCCATAAGTCGTTGGTCCTACCTAAAATGTTTTGTTTTCGATCATATATACTTTTGTATGAACTTATATTATTGCATTTTTGCATTTTTTATGGAAATATGATGTGTAAGAAAATAAATCGAGACGCAGTAAGTGCGTTTTTGTTGCGAATTTTCCTTAAATGTTTCAAATTTCAATAACTCAATTTGCTATTAACCTAAGGTTTGTTGGATAGGAAAGCAGTTTTCTTGAAAATATTTTACGTTTATTTCCGCATATTTTTTGTGCATTTATTTTCAAACAATAAGTTATTTTGATAAAATAAGCTACAGTATTTTTACTATATAGGTTATAGCGGTAACCAGATTGATGGCTGCTTGCATTAGAAAGACATATTTACTATTAAAAACATTTTTTTAAAATTCACTTCCATAACGCAGTTGCTGCGTCCAGACTTTGTCAATGTGCTCCACAATTTGCTTCACAAATTGGACAATTGCAGTTTCAGTGTTTTGTGCTTGCCGAAAGTCATGTTGATATGGCGAAAGAAGTTTATTATCGGCTGACCTAAGCTTGTTATTGACTTTTTTTCGACGGTTTTTGCAAAAGTGTTTTTTTTTAGTAATCGGTGTGATACATACACACACACATATATATATATATATATATATATATATATATATATATATATATATATATATATATATATATATATATATATATATATAAACACAGATCTCCCCATTAGTGAATTTTTCGTTCTACGTTCGACGAAAAATTTGCTAAAAATGTTAAAAACGAATAGAAGACAAACTATCCAATCAAGGCCTACCGTGAAATTCTAAAAATCACCAACAACCAAACTTTACGGAGAGAAGTTGCGGTTATGTATCGCTGCTATTATAGTGATATACATTTAAATTGATGCATATTATGTAATCAAATTTTGTTAATAAATGATATTTGTTTTCACATATGCTGAGTTGGCTCTTCATTAACTATTATTCACGGAATCTATCCTCATTTCATACAAAAGCGACTTTGAATGTGATTATGTTATCCAGATGGACAATTCATGTTAAGTAATTCATTCAGGTAATCTCCAAAGTAAACGTGCTATATTCATAGCAAATACAGACACGTAGATCTAGTGACACATCAGAGCTCTATTAACTTGATGTGAACTTTACATTATCATTCAGGCATTTACGACCAGGACACGCACAATTCAAATCATCATTGTGCATTAACGTCTTTATTGAATTATGATCCATCCCTTCATTATTTATTAACACTGTGTTAATTGTGTCGTTTGCTTTAGATAGATTTTTTATTACGACATAACCAAACAAACAATATTAGTGAATTTTCTTTAGAAAAATTTCTTGAAATGAGCGCGAACTAGGCCCTCTAGAACCCATATCCAGGGTCAGTTTCAATTATATATATATATATATATATATATATATATATATATATATATATATATATATATATATATATATATATATATATATATATACCCAAGCAACATTTAAAGTCAAATTGACGTAAAATCGCCCTACCAATAGGTCGGCGACCAAATCACCACAGGTCATTTTCAAGTAAAATTTAAGTATATTACCAAGGTGGGGAATAAAGTCAAAGTAATATGGAAGTCGATAATAGGTCCAGGAAGACGTTTCGACCAAGGCGTTTTAGTTATATTTAGGACATTTCCATTCAACATTGGGCCAATGGACGTAATATATTGGTAAATATGTGCGACGCTTTACTTGAATCTGACATCTAGGCGCCGAGTGCCGTGACGTTCTTAACAACGAACTACGCATGTGACATTATTCGGTTCTGCAGGATCTGTGGTTATGTATGTATAAACAAACAGTAGAGTAGTAGAGATATTGTCCATCTTTGTCAAAAAATGACATCTTGAATGATCAAAGACCTTACTTCAAATATTTGCAACAACGATAAAGGTGATTCGCACTGTATAAAGACAAAACCCACTGCGGTCATGTTTTTTCTGTTAACATGATGATGATACTTCGATAAAATTCGAGCGCCCGTGTAAAAGATAAAATTAGTGAAAATAAAAAATTATTCAATATTCCTGAAATTCTGATTTTGGAGGATTGGTGATGTAAACAACACAAAACTATCTTGTCGTCATGGTATACAATCATTATTTAATGTTTTTATCGAACTAAAATTAGCTTACACTATATTTAACAAAAAATTATTTTTCATTTTCCAATACAATCAAGATGGATACCGCAAGATTAATTTAATATGGCTGCCCTTCTAACATTATTGACCTGAAAGTTAATTTTGCCCTATTTTTTTACCTATAAGTCACAATCCTAATGACAGGGCAAACTAACCAAACTTTGTAGGCATTTTGTCCTATTATGGGAATTTCAACTATATGGTAAACGAATTTTGTTTGAATTTATTAGAAATTAAACATTTTCGTGTATAGAAATATATATCACTTATATCCGTGCACAGCCGAGAGACATATAGGAATGATTGTACAGCGCTTTTGGTCTTTGATTACATAATATATAGACATTAATAGAAAATAGAAACAAAATAAAATAAGTAAATAAACATAAACATGACAGCTGACCGTGTTGCCACTGCTTCACTCCTTTTGGCATGAAAATGGATGTATTATATTGAAGAGGGAAACGTGCTGATTTGATGTAAGCTACTTTGAATGATCAGCATCTATCACTATTTTTCTGTGAGCATTTTTTACTACTCTATAATAGTTTGTAGTATGTCTGTAAACTTTTATTGGTTTCAAAGGGGGCATTGTAACACTATATTTGTTACTGGTGCACGCACATTCACAACAAGAATAAACTTTTATTGATGAAGTTTATCAACTGACACTAAGATTCACAAATGTATTTCACTGCTGTACACATTGAACTTTGAGGACAATTTTTATTTCAAGTCAGATTTTATATATATATATATATATATATATATATATATATATATATATATATATATATATATATATATATATATATATATATATATATACCCAAGCAACAAATTAAGGCATGTTAACCAGCACTCGAGTCCAAATAACCTAACCAAGTTGTAATTTAGTAATAATTAACCAAAATGTTGCCTTAATTGTCATAATGACTACAAATTTGGAAATGCGGCTCCGAACTAGCTTATTTTTGACTATTAAAATTACTCCAAAGTCAGTAACTTACAAGTAACTACATTGGGAAAAAATTGGTTTAATTTTACTCATAAAATATACTTAAATATACTTTTGTGTTTCATTTCCAGAGTTGGTAATTTTTAGGTCGAAGTGTGCCCTAAATTGGACTGAAAATCGACTACTAAGCCCAGATACCTAAAATACATACTTTAAGGTAATTTATTACCTAATATTAACCTGCAATATGTCTCTGTGGTATAGTAAATTGGAGGTCTTCTTATGAAGTCCAGCTTACATATATATATTACCAATTTCATTGCAATACAGCACAGGAAATATTTTAGGCACTGAGCTAACCTAAAATGGCTTTCTGATCGGTTATAAAGTCATAATTACTGCAGAAATGGTCTTCCAAGTCAAATTGCCTACCTTCAAGTTGAAAATACCCATAAAATCTGACTTGAAATAAAAATTGTCCTCAAAGTTCAAAGTGTACAGCAGTGAAATACATTTGTGAATCTTAAAGGTGTGTCAGTTGATAAACTTCATCAATAAAAGTTTATTCTTGTTGTTAATGTGCGTGCACCAGTAACAAATATAGTGTTACAATGCCCCCTTTGAAACCAATAAAAGTTTACAGACATACTACAAACTATTATAGAGTAGTAAAAAATGCTCACAGAAAAATAGTGATAGATGCTGATCATTCAAAGTGGCTTACATCAAATCAGCACGTTTTCCTCTTCAATATAATACATCGATTTTCATGCCAAATGGAGTGAAGCAGTGGCAACACGGTCAGCTGCAATGTTTATGTTTATTTACTTATTTTATTTTGTTTCTATTTCCTATTAATGTCTATATATTATGAAATCAAAGACCAAAAGCCCTGTATAATCATTCCTATATGTCTCTCGGCTGTGCACGGATATAAGTAATATATATTTCTATACACGAAAATGTTTCATTTCTAATAAATTCAAACAAAATTCGTTTACCATATAGTTGAAATTCCCATAATAGGACAAAATGCCTTCAAAGTTTGGTTAGTTTGCCCTGTCATTAGGAATTGTGACTTATAGGTAAAAAAATAAGGCAAAATTAACTTTCAGGTCCATAATGTTAGAAGGGCAGCCATATTAAATTAATTTTGCGGTATCCATCTTGATTGTATTGGAAAATGAAAAATAATTTTTTGTTAAATATAGTGTAATCAAATTTTAGTTCGATAAAAACATTAAATAATGATTGTATACCATGACGACAAGATAGTTTTGTGTTGTTTACATCACCAATCCTCCAAAATCAGAATTTCAAGAATTTGGAATATTTTTTTATTTTCACTAATTTTATCTTTTATACAGGCGCTCGAATTTTATCGAAGTATCATCATCATGTTAACAGAAAAAAGTCTGGACGCAGCAAGTGCGTTATGGTAGTGAATTTTCATAAAAATGTTTTTAATAGCAAATATGTTTTTTTAAGAAAGCAGGCACCAAATTTGGTTACCAGTATAATCTATATATTAAAAACAATGTGCCATGTTTTATCAAAATAACTTTATTGTTTGAAAATGTACAAAAATTTCCGAAAGTAAACTTAAATTGTTCCCGAAAAAACTAGTTTTCTGTTCAACCTTATAGGTAAATAGCAAATTGATTCAAAATTTGAAGCATTTAATGAAAATTCGCTACCATAACGCACTTGCTGCGTCCTGCATTTCTTTTCTTACAAAGATGTATTATATTTCGATGGAAAATACAAAAAATCAATAACATAGGGCGTGTTCGAATAAAAAAATTCACTAAAAAAAAGAAAATTTGAATCACCAACGACTTATGGGCCACCCTGTAATTGTGGAAATATTTTTTAAGATGTAGCTCAAGACACCCTACAATTAATGTATACAACTTTTTTTTGTAACTTGTATAATAACGGATATATTGCGCTTTAAAGATTTTTTACGAAAATTTGACAAAAATTATATACCATTAAACGATAAACTCTATAGCCAACACTACTGCTAAAGCATCAGAGAAAGGGTGTATTTGAAATGAATTTTCTGGGAATATATTAGTAAAATGAAGGACAGTGACGATTGAAACTAAGAGTTCAGGCTTTGTAAAACATTATTCTTGAAACATTTTCCTTCCATAGATCATATTAATTTCAGGTTCATTGCCTAAATATTAACAATTTTGACGTTTAAAATCGCGACTTTGACGTTTTGAGGAAAACCCAAATTTATTTTTCTTTAAATGCCTGTAACTTTTTTGTCCTTTAACCTACAGCGCTAAATTTTGGTTGGTAGCTTACCTATACTGATATAAACCCGTGTACCAAATTTCGTTGCCCTTACTTTGTTAATTCCGGAGATATAATTTTTTTTCGATTTTTTTCGAAAGAAAACACAAAATTTTCCGGGAAAACCTCGGCGGATTTTCCTGGTTAATGAACTTATCCAAGCCACTCGCCTAATTTTATCAAAATCGGTCCATTATTTTTTTAGTTATAGGTGTGACACATAAATATATAAACATATATATATATATATATATATATATATATATATATATATATATATATATATATATATATATATATATATATATATATATATATATATATATATATATAAACATATAAAGTCTTAAACCGACCTCGGATTTGGGTTCCAAGGGTCCTAAATAGCGCTCATTTGAAGAAATTTTTTCAAAATTCAAAAGTGGAGATCTCCTCATAGTGAATTTTTTTTAAGAAAATTCACTAAAAACATAACCGCAGTGGGTTTTGTCTTTATACAGTGCGAATCACCTTTATCATTGTTGCAAATATTTGAAGTAAGTTCTTTGATCATTTAAGATGTCATTTTTTGACAAAGATGGACAATATCTCTACTACTCTACTGTTTGTTTATACATACATAACCACAGATCCTGCAGAACCGAATAATGTCACATGCGTAGTTCGTTGTTAAGAACGTCACGGCACTCGGCGCCTAGATGTCAGATTCAAGTAAAGCGTAGCACATATTTACCAATATATTACGTCCATTGGCCCAATGTTGAATGAAAATGCCCTAAATATAACTAAAACGCCTTGGTCGAAACGCCTTGCTGGACCTATTATCGACTTCCATATTACTTTGACTTTATTCCCCACATTGGTAATATACACTGAAATTTTACTTGAAAATGACCTGTGGTGATTTGGTCGCCGACCTATTGGTAGGGCGATTTTACGTCAATTTGACTTTAAATGTTGCTTGGGTATATATATATATATATATATATATATATATATATATATATATATATATATATATATATATATATATATATACATATATATTCGGAAATAACAAAGTCAGGACAACCAAATTTGGTACGCAGGTTTCTATCATAAGGGTATCCTATGCACTAAAATTCAGATATCTATGTTGAAAGACAAAAAAGTTAGATGTAAATTAATTTTAAATTAATTAAATCTGCTTCAAGAAAGTGAAAACGTCAAAATTGATAATTATGGTAGTAATACAAATGTAAGTAAAAAATACGCCAAAAAATGACTAACAAGCTTATACATATGTGTCTAAGTCGTTATTTTCCTTGATTTCGCTAAAATATGAGCAAAAAATCCATTGTAAATCAAAATTGTTTTGTGTAAATATTAAAGACGTTAGACAATTAACGTGTACCACGGGATATACCTGCTAGTACATACATCGAGCGTAGCTACGTAGGCTAAGCCCTGTATATCGGATAATGCAATCCTACATGGCAAGTTCTAATCCTAGTCAGTGATTTTACTTTTTACTAATTTTTTGTTTTAGTCTCATTTCACTTTACCGTTATCTAATCAGATAGTTGTCAGTTCGATGAATTTTTTAGCGAGTTTTTCTATAAAAAATTATTTGGTAAAAAGGAGATGAAAGTTCTAAGACTTAATTCAATTTGAATAGCATACCTGGTTGTTTGTTATTGCCCTAATTTAGTGAAACCGTTCCATATTTGATAGATCCGTAGACTTTTCCCGTGGTTCCACAAGTGTTTATTTTAGTAAATTTTCTTTAAAAAAAAATCACTAATGAGGAGATCCCGACTTTTGACTTTAGAACAAATTTCTTCAAATGTGCCCGAACTAGGCCCGCCAGAACCCAAATCCAGGGTCAGTTTCAATTATATATATATATATATATATATATATATATATATATATATATATATATATATATATATATATATATATATATATATATATATATATATATATATAAAGGGTGAACCATTTACCAAAATTTAAAATTTAAAATTGTTAGAGGCAAATAAATAAATGGGATTTTCATCAAAAAGTAAAAAACCGCGATTTGAAACTTCAAAATTCGCAACATTTAGGCAAGTAGTAGTAGTAGCAGTGGTGGGGAGGCCAACGCCAAGCAAGTAGGCCACAATGGGCCCTTTTTGACAACCCCAGCAACCCAGCAACCATGCTTTACTCTTCCTCGGTTCCGTCGTCAAACCGCCTCGACCTCGATATGAAGGCCGTGACGGTCTTCAATTGGACGGTACTTACCTGATTCCTCTGCAGAGTCCTTGATCCGAACAATTCTGCTCGAAGACTCCCAAAAGCCTCGCATTCATACAGGTAGTGGTAGGACGTTTCTTCTTCCTCGCCGCATTCCTGGAAAATTGGATCCCTCTCTGCCCCTATCAATATGAGGTGTCTTCTAAGGGCGCAGTGGCATGTCAGCACCCCAAGGATGCGGCGAAGCGTAGGTCGACAGAGTAGCCAGACAGCTTTATCTCTGCCCGGTCCCTCTACGAAGTCCATCGCCTGTCTACAGCCACCAACCGACCCCCAGTGCCTCTCCATTGCTTCCTCTGTCCACCTGTCTAAGGCGACAGAGACCGCCTTCCTACTTATGCCTATCGCAGGCTCCGGGCCACAGAATGGCCGCCGGGAACCAAGCCTAACGAGATTATTTGCCACATCATTCTCCGCTACGCCACAGAGTCCAGGAACCCACACCAGTTGTACCTCTTTTGTCCTGGCTAGTCCTTTGAGGGCGTCAGCGAACTCCTGAACCAGTGTTAACCCGATTATGACCGCGCAGACTGCCCGGAAGACCGCCTGGCTATCCGAGCAAATGAACACACATTTCTCGGGGCTCCTCCTCACATCCTGTCTATTGTCCACAGACAAGATAGCGTACACCTCTGTTTCGAATTTGGTGGTATATGCGCCAAGAGCATAACTCTCGCGCACCCCTGGGCCTTCGATGTATATTCTCTCCCCGGAGGATTGTTGGTCCTCCAGCCGCGATCCGTCGGTAAAACAGACCAGGCTTGCGGGCTGGAATGCAACCTCATTTTCCCTCCACTGATCCTACTGGGGATCCTAATGGTATATGGCCTAGTCAACCTAATATCGTCCTCGGCATCCCGTACCTTGATGGTGGAAATCGGAATTTCCTTTTCCACCTCCTTGGCAACTCTTGAATGCCCTATTACAGCTCCCACTCCGCACCAGTTTCCAGAGTCTCGCATTCTAAGATGCGACGCCATAGCCTCCCTTCTGATACAGATGAGAAGCGGTGCCAGCATCAACAAGACATCTAGCGCGGGTGTCGTCCTTATAGCACCTGTGATACCCACACTCGACGCAGCTGCCAGAGGGTCGCTACTCCCCTCCTCACACTCGCTCTATTTGCGACCCCCATGTTAGTTTGGAGTCCAGGATCATCCCCAGATATTTGACCTTCCGCACTAAAGTTAAATGTTTTCGAAACATCACGGGCGCCCTGAATCCCTCTACATTCCTCTTCTTGGTGAATAGGATCATATCCGTCTTCGCCGGGTTTATGGAGAGTCCCAGCTCACCACACCACCTTTCAATTATGTTACACGCAGCTTGCATGCACCCACAGACGACGCCGAAGAATTTGCCGGTGAGTAAGACCAGCCCATCATCAACGTACGCCTGGGCGTAGAAGCCATTCTCGGAGAGCCGCTCCAACATTTTGGCAAAGAACTTGAAAGAAATACGGATTATGTAAAGGGTTTTCTGCAAAGCCTTAAGTTTCAGCTTCAACCATCATTGCCCTTAATTTTAATAAAATATTTCCAGAAAATTAATTTCAAATAGACAATTTCTTTGATGCTTTGGCAGTAGTTTTAGTTAAGTCTATGGTTTAACGGTCTAAAATTTTCAGCTAATTTTCGTAGAAACTGCTGTGTTAACTTACATTGGACAGATGCATTTAAAAATGACACAAAAGTGTCACTTCATGTTATCAACAGTAACAACAATATCGTGAAGGGATTTTTTTATATATTATTTTTAGACTGAATGTTGAAAAGTTATATATATATATATATATATATATATATATATATATATATATATATATATATATATATATATATATATATATATAAAGGACGTGCCTATATATGCTTGACGCACTTTGTTAGGTTAGAAAAAATATTGCAACATTTAGTAGCATCTATAATATTACTGCGGATGAAACAAGACAGGCCAACAATTTGTATGTTCCCCAGTAGATAGTACGCCACATAGGAGGACCTCTCCACCTTAGGGCCCCCGCCCCTTAACAATTTAAAAATATATGTTGCCAATGCTGGAAAGACAATAAATATGGTGTATTGATGATTGTAAAAGAAAATGATGTAGACAAAGGTAAACATAGAAAAGGTTTCGATAGCTATATAATAATTTAATTGGTTACAACCAAAGACAGACAGCACAGACAGCTGTGCTGGGATTTGATCTCTCTATAGAGATATATTTTTTTTTCGTAAAAAATTAATAATATTCTTTAGTCATTTTTGTGGTCTTAATTGTTATGGGAGTAGGCTACGGAAAAGCTAATAAAATAGTGCATACCAGAATGTGGAGCTTTTGGAGTATTTTATTTAAAGAAACATAATGAATTGTCGCCACTTAAAGTGAAACACACACTATATATATATATATATATATATATATATATATATATATATATATATATATATATATATATATATATACAGTGTGGAACAGCCAAATGGAATAAATTCGATAACGGATAAATGAGAACGTGTTGAGAAAAACGCTTGGACACGTCGATTTGTATTTTTAACTGCGCATCTTTTTCAAGAAAAAAAAATTATTTAGGGTGCGTCATGTGACAGTGGCCAATACCAACTTTCTTATTTTAAATACAAGCCCCTGTATATTATTAATTTTTTGGATTCTTCAGAAAATTCTAGACATAATTCATGTACAATGTCCTATACCTATCTTCAACTGTTTCGGAAATATTAAGTATTTTCAGATTTATTACAAAAATTAACATTAAAAATAGAAAATTATTTTATTTCACAAATTCTAATAAGAAATACTGATTATTTCTTAATAATTTAAAAAAACAAAAAAAAATTAATGTCAATGTAGTAAATGTTCAAAATGCTCGCCACGAACATCTTGGCAACATGCTAATCTGGTATAGAAATGTCTTCTAACATTACTCAACATCTCAGGCGTGACTGATCTAATCGCAAGCGTGATTCGTCTTTTTAAGTCATCTAAGTTGAGGGGCTTAGTTTTGTATACAATACTTTTGACATCCCCACAAAAAGTAGTCTAATAGCGACAGATCAGGAGATCGTGCTGGCCATTCTATCGATCCGCGCCTCCCTATCCACCGATTTGGAAAAATTTGGTTCAGGTACTGCCGGACATTGATTTGGTAATGGAGCGGTGCTCCATCTTGCTGAAACCATATTTTATTGGCAGGAACTTGTGGGTTTGCTGGATCTGGATATAAGTTTGTCAAAGTTGGCACGACATTATTTTGGAGCAGTTCTAAATATTTATCCCCATTCAAGTTGCCATCAATGAAAAAGGGACCTACGATATGATTTCCAACAATTCCTGCCCAAACATTAACTTTTTCAGGATATTGCGTATGTTCCTCTCTCATCCAATGAGGATTCTCATTAGACCAATAGCGGCAATTTTGACGATTAACATGACCGTGAAGTGTAAATGTGCTCTCATCAGAAAACAAAACCTCTTCTAATTGGATCACATTGTTATCTAACATTGCCATCATTTGTTCACAAAAATACGTTCTCCTATCGAAATCGTCCTCCATGAGCTCCTGAGTTGGTATTATTTTATAGGGATGCATTTTACTTTCCTTTAATGTTCGAAAAATTGCTGTGTGGCTAACGTTGAATAGTTGGGCTGCTTGTCGACCAGAAGTATGTGGGTTTTCTTGAAACTCAAGCGTAATATCCAATTTCGTATCATCACTTACTGCATTGGCAGCTACTTTTTTATCTGTCTCACATGACCAAGCTCGCGAAACTGCTTTTCTATTTTGCTAATTGTTCCTTGGGATACAGGCGGCAAATTTGGAAATTTTTCGTGAAATAAGCGAGACACTTCCATCTGTGTCCGTGTGTTATCTCCATAACCAATCATTTGTAGAATGGTTATTTTGTGCATTTCTGTTAAATGAACCATTTTTCTGGTATTATTACGTACAGTTAACGAAATTAAAACGACAATAGCACTGACACTAATCACTACTGTCATGCAGGCAGACAACAAGTTGCTAAGGCTACGAGTTTTATACGAACAGAAAGAAAACTGTTTTTGTTTTTGTTTCATTTCATATCAGTAAAAAGAAACGCAGGAATGGTTTTTGTTTACTTTCTCATTATCAAGAGCTGAATGGGAAATAAGTATTGAATGCAATGTAGCGAATTTGTGAAATAAAATAATTTTCTATTTTTAATGTTAATTTTTGTAATAAATCTGAAAATACTTAATATTTCCGAAACAGTTGAAGATAGGTATAGAACATTGTACATGAATTATGTCTAGAATTTTCTGAAGAATCCAAAAAATTAATAATATACAGGGGCTTGTATTTAAAATAAGAAAGTTGGTATTGGCCACTGTCACATGACGCACCCTATATAATTTTTTTTTCTTGAAAAAGATGCGCAGTTAAAAATACAAATCGACGTGTCCAAGCGTTTTTCCCAACACGCCCTCATTTATCCGTTATCGAATTTATTCCATTTGGCTGTTCCACACTGTATATATATATATATATATATATATATATATATATATATATATATATATATATATATATATATATATGTATATATATATTAATGTGTGTGGGTGTATAAAATAAAGCTGTTTTTAAAAAGAGTGAGATTTAGATGCCTTATAGTGTGACCAGATTGCAGTATCTATCTGTCAGCACTATAAAGTGGCGTATACAGCCGTGAATGCAGTTTTCCTCTATTATTGTGTGTACAAAGTTATGCTTTGTATGGGATGTTGCCGTTTTGATATAGCGTATTTGCATGTACTTCGCATTTGGCTCACGTCGTTCAAATATAAATGGAGTATGTGTTTGTAGTACGGACCTCTCAGTTCTAGGCAGTAGATAATATCAGGGAAATCTAGGACACAAATTTACCATTTTAGTTTGTATATTATCAGTTTCGAATCATGTTCTCTAACTGGATTATAAATAATTTAACTTTTCTCGGCTAGTATTACACATCTGTGAACATTTCGTATATACATGTTTTAGGCATGTGATCTTATTTTAATAACAACGCTACTACTAGGGTACGACTTTATTTTTTTAATAATAATAATAGTTATTAGTCCACTGCTAACCGATGTCACTGGATATTCCAGCATGCATCTATGAAAGTACCTTAAAACTCAATTAATAAAACAATATAAAACATAAAAAGTACAAATA
Organism: Tillus elongatus; assembly: GCA_964006375.1. Lineage (NCBI taxonomy): Eukaryota > Metazoa > Arthropoda > Insecta > Coleoptera > Cleridae > Tillus > Tillus elongatus. The sequence goes on from OZ023265.1 coordinate 182,022,701, forward strand.
CGCTAAAAAAATTAGTGGGGCGGCAGGTAGATAGCGTCATACTGTGTGTGTGTGTGTGTGTTCCCTTAAGTTTGACCTTGGAAGATTTCCATTAGTCACAAGACATTGTAATTGGCTACCTAATATTACTCTCAGATTTTGGTTTATTAACGATGATATAATTAATTGATATAATATAACGATCTTAATTTAGACTATCTACTACTACTACATCTAAATAAAATTCTTATTTGTTACTTTGTCCCAATTGGAATCTTTTTTATATATATATATATATATATATATATATATATATATATATATATATATATATATATATATATATATATATCTTTTTATTTATTGTTTTTTATTTATTTATTTTTTAATATATATTTTTTAGATATATTTTTCTCTTTATATATATACACATATATATATATATATATATATATATATATATATATATATATATATATATATATATATATATATATACACATATATATCTTTATTTATTATTTTTTATTTATTTATTTTTTAATATATATTTTTTATATATATTTTTTATATATATATATATATTTTTTTCATTTAATATTTTCTCTCTTTTTTTTTTTCTTTTTTTTTTTTTTTTTCCAAAAAACACTTATGCTAATTTATACATATATTATCTTTTACCAAACTGGTGTACAATACATGACTATACTTAATCTATGTCCTAAATCTAAACCTACATTAAAATTCCATACTCCCTTTATAATATCGGTGATACACCATTCATACTCTTACATTACTAATCTACATTACATTATTTACAAATTTTCTACTATTTACAAAACTGGTTTAAGGATGTTAATTATATGTTATAAAGTAATTTTAGCAACTCTAAAGAAATTATGTATAGCTTTATATATTTCAATATTACCACTCTGTAACAGAGTGACTATGTTTAAAGGGCTGTTAGTGGCATTATATTTATTTATTTCGCTCAACAATTGTATTCTTGGATTGCTGGTGTTTGTACACATAAACATCACATGGTTGATGTCACATACAGACCTCCCATCACACTGGCAAAGGGGAGATTCTGCAACCCCTATTTTGTGTAGGTGAGCTGGTAGACGGTTGTGGGCTGTCTTGAGTCTGGATATGGTGGTAGAAAAGTGACGTGGTCTTCTGTATATGCATACTTCTTCTTTAGAGGGAAGCCTTGGATGTAACAGTTTATAATGATTGTTACTATTTGTTGTGAAGTTAGTCCAAATGATTTCCCACTCTGTTTTGATCTCACGTCGAATGATACTAAAGAGATCCTTATAGTCTGTTCTGTAATTCAACTGGTCTGGATTTACTATGGCTTCTTTAGCTGCTTGATCAGCTATTTCGTTACCAGGAATAGAACAATGGCCCTTAACCCATATAAAAACTACGTTACCTTTGAGAGTTGGACTGTTACACAAAGCCATAATGTTACATAAGGTTTTGTTGTCACCTTTTTTATGGCTGAAGTATTGTATACTTTTTAGTGCCGCTTGTGAGTCTGATAGAATCACTGCCTTTTCTCTTTGATTCGTCACTAGCCAATTCAGTGCCTCTTCGATAGCTACCAGTTCTGCTGTATAAATCGATGCACAATCATTCAACAGGAATCTTACCATTGTGTTCTCCTGCTGAACGTAGATTGCACATCCGGTTCCGCTATTTGTTTTTGAGCCATCAGTGAAAATTCTGATAGTATTTGGGAAACTATCTAATAATTGGCAGAGTATGGTATTATTAAGCACTAAAAGTTCACTGTAGGTAGGAAAAATCACAGAGACTTTGGTTGCTGAAACCAGAGATGTAATTGAATATACAGGAAGTCTGTCGTTTGTCAAAATAGAATCTTGAAATGCTTGTGTATCCATGAAGGCCTTTGCTAGTGGTGGAAAATTTTTGATTCTCCAGTATGGATTGGTTAATGTCTGAATCATTAAAAAGTATAATTTGTTCTGGAATTCTATCTATCTGCACCTAATTTTAAGTGCAAACTTTCTCGATGGGTACTGAATTCGTAATTTTAGAGGTGGTTCAAGAGCCTCTGCAAATACAATTTCTCTCGGTGTTGATTTCATAATACCCAGGCAGATACGTAATGCTTTTAACTGTATGGCTTGCACTTTTTTATAATTTGTGTTGGAAGTTGAACCATAACAAATACAACCGTAGTCTAAGATTGCTCTTATATAGGCTCTATAAAAATCTAGCAGGATGTCTGTGTCTGAACCCCATTTTGCATTTGATATAATACGCAGGACATTGATTGCCTTATCACATTTTCTAACGATATTATTGATTTGTCCTGTCCATAATAACTTTTGATCCAGCAGAATTCCCAAATATTTACACTGCTGTACTCTTTTAATCTGATATGAAGTATTATTCATAATTTCTGGCAACTGAACTCTGTGACGAGTGAAAACAACAACGTTTGATTTCTTTTCATTTAGGGTAAATCCCCTTTCATCTATCCACATTTTTAATTTATACAATATATGTCTATATACCACTGCACATTCCTCTTGACTCTTCCTTTTTGCCACGATACACAAATCGTCAGCATATTGTATACACTGGATGTCGTCGTCAAACATACTATGAAGACTCCTTGTATAAATATTAAAAAGTATTGGGCTGAGTATTGATCCTTGCGGTATACCTTCGGATGTTAGCCTTGGACCATGAAGTTGATTTTTGTTGTCTCTTATGAAAATTTTTCGCTGTGTGTATAGTTGAGTTATGCTAAAGGCATTTGATTCTGAAAGACCAATCGATACTAGATCATTGAATAGAAGTTCTAGGTTGACTGCATCATAGGCACCTTTTAAATCAACAAAAACTGTCATTAAATATGCATTTTCGGAGAAACAGCATTGTATCTCGGTGACCAGTAACCCAATTGCTTCATTGGTGCCCATGCCCCGCCGGAAACCAAACTGTTGTTGAGGAAAAATATTATTAGACTCACAATAATGCTCTAATCTAGTTTTAATTAATCTCTCGTATGTTTTTGTTGTGCAAGGCATAAGTGAGATGGGTCTGTATGAATTAGGTATATTAGTTGATTCGCCGAATTTGTGTAGTAGACATACGACTATTATTTTGGCTGACTCACTTACGTTTGCGGTCTCCCACCAGTAATTCATAATTTCCAGCAAATATTCCTTTGCTGAAAACGGCATTTGTTTTAGCATGTTGTATGTAATCCTGTCTATGCCAGGTGCTGCCTTTTTTGATTCGCTGATGGCCTGTTCTAATTCGTGAATTGAAAATTTTGAATTCATCAATTGACATCTCTTAGTCACAACTAATGGGCTTGGGGAAGGCTCCACCATAACACTGGGCGGAGCCAACTTTGTTATAGCTATTTCTATAAATTCTTCAGACATATGAGATACGGAAGGTTGCTTATTTATGTTGTTCATTTTACGTACAAATGACCATATATTGTTTATTGGTGTTTGTCTGTTTAATTTTGTGACATAACTTTTCCAGCAATCCTTACTTTTTTGTTTAAACAATCTCTTAGCTTGAGCTTCAATATTCTTATATTTTAAATAGTTTTCCATATTTGACTGTAATTTATAATCTTTCAATGCATTTTTTCTTTTGTGAAACATGTCAGAGCACTCAGTGTCCCACCAGATGGGCTTAGGGTTTGCAGCCCTGTTTGGTTTAACATGGGGAATGTTATTATCTGCAACACTACTAATGCATTCAATGAAACTATTGTACCTATTTGCCTCTGGTAACACTGACAGCTCCTCCATAGCAGTATCTAGATCAACCCGGAATGCATTCCAATCAGCTCCTGCTTCTTTCCATCTTTTATATGGACTCGTAGTGTATATTTTAACCGAAACATTGACTTCAATTTTGATGAGATAGTGATCAGAACCAAGAGCCTCATCGAGAACATCCCAGCTTGTCTTACTTATTAGACTAGGTGAGATTATAGTTAAGTCCACCATCGAGGGGTTCTCTAATGGTGTAGTAACTTTTGTTGGACGGCAATCATTTATAATAGCTAAGTTTAAAAGTTCAGTAGCGTCAAAAATTGACCTACCGTCACTATTTATAGTTAGAGACCCCCAAGAGTAATGATGACAATTTAGATCGCCTCCAATAATGACATTTTTTGAATTAAAATTTTTAAAGAAGTTAAGCCATTCTATAAAACTGAGAACAACATTAGGAGCCTTATAAACACTAACAACTACTATATTAAGGTCCACAAGATGTGCTGCACAAGCATCTATTTTACCGTTAGCCATGTCGCAAACATCAATTACTTTATATTTAATTGAATTAGAAATTAAAATGCCTACCCCTCCTGCTCTGCGCTCTAGCCTATCTTTTCGAATGAGGCTGTATCCCTTAAAACCAAAAGTTTTATGTTTATCTGGCTTGAGCCAGGTTTCATTTATTAAAATTATCTCTGCAATATTTTTATTTAAAAAATTCTGAAGGTTACTTTTATTTTTAATGATGGAACGTGCGTTCCATTGCAACACAGTTAAACCTTGCTTAATAGGTGTCGTCATCGCTAAAATCTAAAATTTTTGTTGGTAATTTATCAACGTTTTCCTTGTCAATCAAATTATCTAAATTTTTTTAAAGTTTTTCAATAAATACGCTGCTACTAATGATTTCTTGTTTGTTTTGTTTTTCAGATAAAAGTTGCACTATATATTCCGTTATATTATCTAAGATATTTTGCTTGTAAGTAAGGAATTCTTCTCTGTATGGGTTCGGTGTCACTGGGGAAGAAGGTGCTTTACGCTTTTTACTTTGCTTAGGAGAGGAGTTAGAAGGAAAATTTGTATTAATTTTTTGTGGTTTTGGTTTTGAAATTAAAGGTATGGGTTTTGTAATACTAAAGTTTGTCACTGGTTGATGGTATTTAAGTGTTGGAAATGTGTCAGAGAAATTCGACAGAATATCAAATCTATTATTAGCAGTAATATTTGAGTAAGAAGGATTTCTTTCCAGCTTTTCAGCCTCTTTAAATGAAATATTTTTGGCAGACATTATTTCCTTGATTTTTTTCTGTCTAATAAAATGCGGACAATCTTTTGAAATGGTGGCATGGTCGTTATTCTTACAAAAAATACAATATGGGGCTGAATGATTACAAAATTGACCCTCAATAATTGGCTTAGAGCATTGTTTACATAGTTTTTCTTTGTTTTTACAAAGCTTAGCGGAGTGACCATACCTTAGACAGGTACTGCACTGAAGTACTGGATATATGTATTTTTCGACCTCGAAATTCACCCTATTGATACGAATAAAATTTGGAAGTGTATCTCCAAGAAAAGAAATAATAATGACTTGTCGATCCACAAGTTTTCTCTGACCGCTTTCATCTGTAATCCATTTCTTCATGCGCTTTACTTCTGTTACTTCTGTGTCGCATTCTATATTTTCCCGTAAGTATATTTCTGAAAAGAATGTATCGACAAACCTCACAACACCTTTTGTTTCTGTAAAAAATCTTGGAATATATGCAATCAGATTATTTTTTGAGATTTCTGTACTGTGTATTAAATTGTTTGCGGCAGTGTAATTGTTCATTATAACTTTTACTCTATTCTTTCCTATTGATTTAATGTCTATTATAGATTTATTAATATCCTTATCTAATTTCAAATAATGGCCGATCCTTATGGGATGCAATTTTCCCAGATTTCTGTCTACACTTTCTATATAGACGTAGTAATTAGGACCCTTATCTCGGCTACTATATTTATTATTAAAATCTATAAAAGAAAACTTACCATTTTTATCCATATTAACTGTGTTAATATTTTTATCTTTATCAGAGTTATTGTCTGTGTTATCTACCTGCATGTCGCCAGCTACGGACGGGAGAGAACTCCCGTCCGTATTGGTTCCCATCTTATTTCTTACCTTATGCCTTTAAATGCTATTAAAGTACCTATGATTTTCATTCTAATTAAAACGATTTTATTATAAGTAAGAAAAAGCACAATACGACACTATTTTTACAGTATTTCCTGCAAATATATACTTTCTTAAACTTATTTATTGACAACAGCGACTAAAACGATACGCACCGCACCAATTTACCGTCGAGACTGATAGCGTCATACTCCTAACACCTTATGTTTTCCTAGAAAAGGTTAGTTGGTCTTAGAAAATAATAATAATAAATAAGAGCCTCAACGTAGCTGACTGACAATCTGACTGACAATACACATCTAGGTAAATAAAATAATATCTAATCGCTCCTACCCTTTTTAGCGAATTTTTCGTAAAACGAAAAATTCACTAATGAGGAGATCTGTATATATATATATATATATATATATATATATATATATATATATATATATATATATATATATATATATATATATATATATATATATATATATATATCGTATCAATAACTCAAAAAAATAATGGGCCGATTTTGATGAAACTTGGAACGTACCTTCCCTTTGTAAGTGGATTAGATAAGTTCGTTAACCAGGAAAATCGGACCAGTTTTTCCGAGAAAAATTTTGTTTGGGAATTTTTTTTTATTTCCGAAAATAACAGAGCTATGGCAACCATATTTGGCACATACGTTTCCACTATCAAACTTACCCTACATGCCTAAACTTAGATCTGAAAAGAAAAAAGTTATAGGCATTTTAAGAAAAATCTTTTGGGTGCCAATGAGGATCAGAGGAAAGCACAAGAACAAAATATTTTGTGCGATTAACAAAACCAATTGAATATTACATACAACGGTTAAGTTTTCTTGACGCAAAATGTCAAGAAATAGCAGAAAAAATATTTGGAATATTTTATAATTTTTCTTCTTAAAACGTTAAAGTCGCGATTTGAAACGCCAAAATTTGCAACTTTCAGACAACGAATTTGGAACAAATACGAATTATGTAGAAGATATGTCGTAATAAGTGTCAAATCCTTTAGCTTCAGCTTCAACCATCATTTTACTAAAATATATAGACTCATTAGTATTTTTACCCGTATTGGTTTTCATATACTAAAAACAGTAAGGGCCAAATACTGTAACGAAGTCACTGCTTTTAATTAGACTTTACTTAAATTATAATTTCAATTCTAATATGTACACAGAAACTGTCGTCCTCTGGTTACAAATTATTAATCGGATGACCAACGCAAGGAGGCAAGCGCTCATCAGCTGGCAATGTTAAGGTCAAGAGATGGACTAGTGAGCGCCGAGGATAGTGGTAGTCCGTGTGCCGAGAGCTCGCCTGTGACACTGCTGAAAGTCTCGCGTTTGGTGTATTTGCGCGGTCCGGCTGCCGTTTGAAAGTACATTGTTTTGTTATTTGCTGGGCTTGCTTTAAGATCCTAAGTACACCACTCCGCTTTGCCTAATGCCGCTAACATAATTTTGTTTTTCATTTCTCCTATAGCCAGTTATTGTTTCAGGTTATTTGTAATTCATATTTATTATAGCTTAATCTTCTAAATATTTCCCAAGCAAGCGGGAAATAAACTAATGAAAATAGAATATGGATTAATAATCCTCACCCACCCCGTCGAAAGCATAAGCTGCTAAAGGCAGCTCGACATAGAATGGCGTAAATCCGCGCTCCAAATTTGGTTGCTATAACTCTGTTATCTTCGGAGATATACAAATTTTCCGAGAAAAACTGTGCCGATTTTCCTGACTAACGAACCTATCCAAGCCACTTGCAAAAGGAAGGTACCCACCAAATTTGATTGAAATCGGCTTATTATCTTTTGTGAGTTATATATATATATATATATATATATATATATATATATATATATATATATATATATATATATATATATATATATATATATATATATATATATATATATATATATATATATATATATATATACAAAAATTGAAATGAACCCTGGATATGGGCTTTAGGGGTCTTAGTTAGCGCTCATTTGAAGTTTTTTTTTCAAAATTCGCGATCTCCTCATTAGGGATTTTTTTAAAGAAAGTTCACTAAAAAAACGATAGTTTTTATAAGTACAGGGTGAGTATTATAAATGATAACCCCCTTTTATTTTCGTTATTTCTGGGCGAATTGATTCGTTTAAAAACTTATTTTGAACAATTTTTAACGTAGTTTCTGAATCTGCTATCGCTTTTCAAGAATTTTAAAAAAATGTACGAGGTGTAACAAAAAATATTTTTTTAAATCAAACACCCAGTATTTTTTTACATATTATAATTTGTCGATTTTTTCTGATTACAAAAATATATAGTTATAGCACATTTCGGTAAGCAGTTTTTAAGTCATGATGAAATATGTAAAACGACAAATCCGTTTACGTATTACTCAATAATATACGAAGTAGCCTTTGGAAACAATATTTTAATTTTGTATACAAACGTCAAACTATTAGTTTATCCTAAAAATGTGATTTGTCAATAATTAGTTAATTATTATACAAAACTAGCTAAGATATCTATTTAATGATTGTCATAACAAAATATATAATGAAACCATACACAAGGAAACAAATAAAATAGAAGTATCAAATTTACAAAAATTAGAAATTAATATAAAGATTTACATTGTATCTTTTACATAACTTCCGTTGTTTTCTAAGCATTTGAAACATCGCCGTAAAAAATTTGATCGCACATCTTCAAATACCGCTGCATTTGCGTTAAAAGGATTTATTTCTCGCCGTATAAGCTGTTTAAATTGCACAGTGTCCCCCGACAGTTCTTCACTATAAATATTGTTCTTGAGAGCACCCCAAAGGAAAAAATCTAGCGGATTTAAAGCGGGGCTTTTAGCCGGCCAATGGATGGGACCATTTTTTCCTATCCAGAGGTCATATTTTTGGTTTATGTAGTTCGTCACAGGTCTAACGTTATGCGGGGGAGCTCCGTCTTGCTGCCAGATTGCTCTTAAATTTAGAATAACTGGCAAGTCATCCATATATTCCTTAACTTGCTCTTGTAGTAAATGGAGATAAACTACACCTGTGAGATTTGTATGTAAAAAAAATGGTTTAATTATTTTGTTTTGGTGTATCCCACAATTGACAGTTTTGCGTCCTTGTTTTTTATTTGCTTTACCATATGTGGATTTTCTGTAGCCCAATGATGTTTGTTATGTCTATTAAACAAACCAACTGTGGAAAAGGACGACTCATCAGTCCAAAAGACATTTCGCAAAAAATGATTGTTTTTATTATATTTTTCAATAGTTTGTTAGCAAAACAATATTCTCTGTCGACGATCATTTTCGGTTAAGTGTTGAACAGGAAGAATGTGAAAAGGTTTATACTTATTTCTTTTTAAAAAATGCATAAGGCTGCTTTGGCTTACATTTAAATCTTTTAATAAGTAGACCGACTTGGCTCTTCTATAACCGATAATAGAATATTCATTTGTATTTCCTCACCAATAGTATTCCTGTTTTTTTTTCTATTTGCATTCTTTAATGAATTTGTGTCACAAAATGTATAAAAAATTTTTTTTTCAAAATTAGTTTTTGAACGGATTACTTCGCCTAGAAATAACGAAAATAAAAGGGGGTTATCATTTATAATACTCACCCTGTACAAGTGATTTTGTGTTATTGTTTATATGTCCAGTGTTTTAGAGGAAGGTGGATTAAGTGATATTTGATATCATTTGATGATTACTTTAAATATCTATACAGTGTGGAACAGCCAAATGGAATAAATTCGATAACGGATAAATGAGGGCGTGTTGGGAAAAACGCTTGGACACGTCGATTTGTATTTTTAACTGCGCATCTTTTTCAAGAAAAAAAAATTATATAGGGTGCGTCATGTGACAGTGGCCAATACCAACTTTCTTATTTTAAATACAAGCCCCTGTATATTATTAATTTTTTGGATTCTTCAGAAAATTCTAGACATAATTCATGTACAATGTCCTATACCTATCTTCAACTGTTTCGGAAATATTAAGTATTTTCAGATTTATTACAAAAATTAACATTAAAAATAGAAAATTATTTTATTTCACAAATTCTAATAAGAAATACTGATTATTTCTTAATAATTTAAAAAAACAAAAAAAAAATTAATGTCAATGTAGTAAATGTTCAAAATGCTCGCCACGAACATCTTGGCAACATGCTAATCTGGTATAGAAATGTCTTCTAACATTACTCAACATCTCAGGCGTGACTGATCTAATCGAAAGCGTGATTCGTCTTTTTAAGTCATCTAAGTTGAGGGGCTTAGTTTTGTATACAATACTTTTGACATATCCCCACAAAAAGTAGTCTAATAGCGACAGATCAGGAGATCGTGCTGGCCATTCTATCGATCCGCGCCTCCCTATCCACCGATTTGGAAAAATTTGGTTCAGGTACTGCCGGACATTGATTTGGTAATGGGGCGGTGCTCCATCTTGCTGAAACCATATTTTATTGGCAGGAACTTGTGGGTTTGCTGGATCTGGATATAAGTTTGTCAAAGTTGGCACGACATTATTTTGGAGCAGTTCTAAATATTTATCCCCATTCAAGTTGCCATCAATGAAAAAGGGACCTACGTTATGATTGCCAACAATTCCTGCCCAAACATTAACTTTTTCAGGATATTGCGTATGTTCCTCTCTCGTTAGACCAATAGCGGCAATTTTGACGATTAACATGACCGTGAAGTGTAAATGTGCTCTCATCAGAAAACAAAACATCTTCTAATTGGATCACATTGTTATCTAACATTGCCATCATTTGTTCACAAAAATACGTTCTCCTATCGAAATCGTCCTCCATGAGCTCCTGAGTTGGTATCATTTTATAGGGATGCATTTTACTTTCCTTTAATGTTCGAAAAATTGCTGTGTGGCTAACGTTGAATAGTTGGGCTGCTTGTCGACCAGAAGTATGTGGGTTTTCTTGAAACTCAAGCGTAATATCCAATTTCGTATCATCACTTACTGCATTGGCAGCTACTTTTTTTATCTGTCTCACATGACCAAGCTCGCGAAACTGCTTTTCTATTTTGCTAATTGTTCCTTGGGATACAGGCGGCAAATTTGGAAATTTTTCGTGAAATAAGCGAGACACTTCCATCTGTGTCCGTGTGTTATCTCCATAACCAATCATTTGTAGAATGGTTATTTTGTGCATTTCTGTTAAATGAACCATTTTTCTGATATTATTACGTACAGTTAACGAAATTCAAACGACAATAGCACTGACACTAATCACTACTGTCATGCAGGCAGACAACAAGTTGCTAAGGCTACGAGTTTTATACGAACAGAAAGAAAACTGTTTTTGTTTTTGTTTCATTTCATATCAGTAAAAAGAAACGCAGGAATGGTTTTTGTTTACTTTCTCATTATCAAGAGCTGAATGGGAAATAAGTATTGAATGCAATGTAGCGAATTTGTGAAATAAAATAATTTTCTATTTTTAATGTTAATTTTTGTAATAAATCTGAAAATACTTAATATTTCCGAAACAGTTGAAGATAGGTATAGGACATTGTACATGAATTATGTCTAGAATTTTCTGAAGAATCCAAAAAATTAATAATATACAGGGGCTTGTATTTAAAATAAGAAAGTTGGTATTGGCCACTGTCACATGACGCACCCTATATAAATTTTTTTTCTTGAAAAAGATGCGCAGTTAAAAATACAAATCGACGTGTCCAAGCGTTTTTCCCAACACGCCCTCATTTATCCGTTATCGAATTTATTCCATTTGGCTGTTCCACACTGTATACAGTGTGAGTGAACCGTAACAGAGTATATATAAAAGAATTCGCTGAAAACTAAACAACAAAGTATTGCATTTTTACCTGATGCTAACGCCCTATAAATATACTAAAGCCCATCAAGTGATAAGACCACAAAAGCAGGCACAGCTAGTGTATAATACAACAAAAGCAGAGCGTATACTTCATATGAAGCCTGCACTACGTATAGACACAAATCTTTCGCGAGATATTAAACAATCCCCTTTCACACAATTTCGTCCAAAAATAGGATTATTTTCCCATATTCAATTCCCGCTTCTATTAACCATTATATCGTTTTTCATAAAAATCTAAAAAAAAAGGTACGGAGCCCTCAAACATAACGAACTAAACAGCCATCGGTTTGTTTTTCGTTTCAATTAATTTCTTGTCGTTGAAAACGAAATAAATTGATGGCAATTCTGGGCAGAAATCTGTAGAAAAGAGTAAAACATAACGGTGGAGTTAGGAAGCTTCTTACACTGTGTTCCTTATCCGTAAATAATGATATTATTGATTTTCAGGAACATAAGGGACGCTAGATATAGGGCAAGATTATTACCTACTATAAAAAACACTCTATTGTTTCGTACGTCCACGTATTGACAGAAACAGAACTACAATTTAGATTTCTTTGTTTCTAGGTGAGCTGCAGGTTGAATATAAATGAGGGATACATTTTTTAAACGGGGAAAACATTTTCCGTTTGATGTCTTTCTACGCTACAAAAAGAAAATGCTGTTTATTATACAAATATGATTTGTTCTTATTGCCATAGTATAACTAAATAAAAGCTTCGGTAGATTTCAATGTTGCCTACTGTCTATTTTATGTTTTGTTTGACGTAATTTTAGTGAATTTTCGTAGAAAAATTTCACCATAGAGCAGAGGCCTCACAAGTCCCCTCACATGCAAACTTGATGTGTTTCGCCAAAGTTTTTTTTTTCGCCAAAGTTTTTCCTGACAGTTATGGTAGCCAGCTCCTTTTCAATGGGCCTGTTAGATTGTCATACTGTATAAAAAATGGTCAAATGGTCTACAAGAACCAGAAGAAGGCAGGCCAAACATCGCGCAGACAATTCTCTTCTGCATCAACAGAACCCTCCCCAGATGCACACAGCTGCACCAAATGAGGAAACCGTGTACCTGGAGACAGTGACACTACCATAAAAGCAAGTCAGCAAGGCCTGACCACTAAAGAATACCTTAGCTGCAGCAACGCATAATTCTTGGATGAAAGGGACGCCACCACATGGTCAACATGGACACTCCAGGATAAGTTAGAATCCAGATGGAAGACCAAAAACTTTACAGGCGAGTCCTTTCTTATCGAACCATTGTCAGATCTCACGTATAGGCTTAGATTTCCATGCAACTGGAGAAAAAAGAACCATTTCAGTTTTTTGCATTCTAAATACCAGACCATTTTGTGAACACCGGTCCGACACCGGAGACACAAACATTAGCTGAGGCACCAAGCTCTTCGAAACTTTCCCCTGAGATTGTATCAGTGGTGTCATCTTTGTACAAAGTTAAGTGGTATTGTGAGAAATCAAAAACAATACAATATTGTTAACCAAAATTGTAAACAAAGCAGAACCCAATATGCTGCCCTGTGGCACGCCGCTTGACACGACTTTAAAACCAGACATATTATTTTCACCTGCCTGACGTATCCTGACAGCCTAACTCCTCCCAAAAAGGTAGCTTTTCACCTATACATATGCATTTCCTCTTATGCCATAATGATCCAACTTTTGCAATAGAGGAGGAGCATGGCTGACCGCATCAAACGCTGTTAAAAGAATTAAGCTATTAGAGCACATGATATGTTGAAATGAACTGGCTATTAGCTGGTATGTGAATTTGTGCTTTTGTATAGCAAATAATGTCTATTTCAAATAGATTTTTTTAAATATGTTATCAAATGAACACCTATTTAGGACTTTTCTAAAGACATATCCTTTGTTATTTTCCATGCACCATGCACAGAACTTTTGTACAAATTTATCAGTTTTGACGTTTTAAGTCGTCCTCACTTTGATATTTTTAGAAGAAAAGTTATAAAATTTTCCAAGTATTTTTTCTCGTATTTCTTGACCTTTTTGAGCCAAGAAAATATAGTCATTGTTTGTAATATTCAATAGATTTTGTTTAACACAAAATATTTTGGTCTTATGCGTTTTTCTGATCACTAGCGGCCTCATTTTTTAAATGCTTACAACTTTTTTTTAATATATAGATTGGCGTGTAATTCGAATTTTATAATACAAAGCTGCGTACCAAATTCGGTTACTATACCTATGTTACCTTCGGAGATAGAATTATTTTTCTAGGAAAACCCTAAAATTTTCCAGGCTAACGAACTTGACGAAGCCACTTAGAAAAGGAAAGTACCTGCCAAATTTCATTAAAATCGGCCCGTTATTTTTCGAGTTAATAAATTAAAACTGACCCCCGATATGGGTTCTTGTCCTAGTCCGCGCTCATTTGAAGATATGTATTCAAAATTCAAAAGTCGGGATCTTTCCAACCGTGAAATTTTACTGCGAAAATTCACTAAAGGGTTCGTTAACCCTAGCGTATCACAAGCTAACACTTTGTATAGTTCATGGTACAACAGTACTACAGAAGACCGTATCAGTAACGAAATGTGAAAGAACAGCTCGCCGGATTTGGACCCACTATTCATGTAATCCAAGACTGTCAGGTAAGTGCTAAACATGGCATCCTGAGTTGAAAGCCGCTTACGAAAGCAAAATTGACAAGGATACAGCAGATTGTATCTCTTCAAAAAGGACACAAGTCTTAACAGAAATGGCTTTGCAGGGATCTGGGAAAAACTAAAAGCAGCGCAATCGCTCTGTAGTTGTCCAAAATACGTGTATCTCCTTTCCTAAAGAGAGAGACAACAATGGTCGCCCTCAGACGCTCAGGAAAACAACCGATTTCAAATGACACATTTATAAGGTATGTAAGTGGAGCCACCACAAGATGAGCAGGATGCGCAACCATATATATATATATATATATATATATATATATATATATATATATATATATATATATATATATATATATATATATATATATATATATATATATATTACATTTACATCTGTCAAATAGAGAAGCTTCAAAATTTTAGTGAAAAGAAAATTTAAAACTACACTGTTTTCATTAACAAGATAATATGGAAATTGTTGAACAAGAAAGCTGATAATAGTTTAACAAAACTGGACGTGTTAGCCACTGAGAGAAGTATACTGGTGAGGAGTGAGAATAAATTACAATTATACTGCAAAATCTGACAGTTTTTAAACACTACTTTTGATGAAAACATTATTTAAGATACTATGCTTTAAAATTGTACACTTAATACAGCCACAAGCCTACGTTTATTTGTATTGTACCTTGTAAAATGTATCGGAAGAAGAAGAAATTATATATATATATATATATATATATATATATATATATATATATATATATATATATATATATATATATATATATATATATATATATATATACATTTATGAATGTGTGTGTGTCTAATCTTTTTTGAGTAATTTTAGTGAATTTTCGGTAAAAAAAATTTACCAATGAGGAGATCCCGACTTTTGAATTTTGAAAACAATTCTGAAAACGAGCGCGAACTAGGACCCCTAGAACTCATTCCCGTGGTCAGTTTTAATATATATATATATATATACATATATATATATATATATATATATATATATATATATATATATATATATATATATATATATATATATATATATATATATAAAGGGTCAATCATTTACCAAAATTTAGCTCTGTACGTTTAAAGACAAGCATTTAAAGAAAAAAATTGGGCAAAGAACCTGAAAGAAATACGGATTATGTAAAGACTGTTCTGCAGACCCTTTAGTTTCAGCTTCAACCACCATTTCCCTTCATTTTAATCAAGTAGTTCCAGAAAATTCATTTTAAATAACCACTTTGTCTGATGCTTTGGTAGTAGTTTCAGTTAAGTTGATGGTTTAACATCCTATAATTTTTAACTAATTTTCCTAAAAAAAAACTCGTTAATGAGGAGACCGCGACTTTTGAATTTTAAAAATATTTCTTAAAATGAGCGCAAACTAAGCATCCTAGAATCCAGATCCGGGTTCACTTTCTGTTTACATATATACAGGGTGACGCTTTTCTACGGTAAAGCTCAACATAATTGTTATTATACGAGAAAAAAATTTATACGTTAATTATAGAGTATCTTAAGCTGCATCTTATCAAATTATTTTGACAATCACAGGTGGCCCATAAGTCGCTGGTGATACCTACATTTTTTTTAACATTCCTCATTGCATTTTTGCGTTATCCATCGCAATATGATGCATGTTTGTGAAAAAAACTCGAGACGCAGCAAGTAGCGAATTTTCACTAGGTGCTTCAAAGTTCAATAACTCAATTTGCTATTAACCTAAGGTTCGTCGGCTAGGAAATGAGTTTTCTCGGAAACATTGTAAGTTAAGTTTCGGCAAATTTTTGTATATTTTAAAACAAATTATGTTGATAAAATATGGTAGATT
Source organism: Tillus elongatus (assembly GCA_964006375.1). Lineage (NCBI taxonomy): Eukaryota > Metazoa > Arthropoda > Insecta > Coleoptera > Cleridae > Tillus > Tillus elongatus. The sequence goes on from OZ023265.1 coordinate 182,039,038, forward strand.
GTTTCTACTATATAGGTTATATCGGAGACCAAAGTGACCAAAGAGACATATTTGCTATTAAAAACATTTTTTATGAATATTCACTTCCATAACGCACTTGCTGCGTCCAGACATTTTTGTAAACAAGTAAAACAACATTTTTCTATCAAATATTCCTACCCTAATGCACTAACTGCGTGCAGAGTTTTTGTTATCAGGGAAACTAATGGTATTAGGGGAGCCTCAGTGGACCAGGAATAAGAACGAGTTTCTCTGAACCGAAGGGTACTGGGTACGAATCCCAGGGTTCTTCTTTCACTTTTTCAGTACATACTGTAATAAATGAACATTAACCGAGGTTGTGATATTGTATTTGAACAACTTGAATGTCTGCACGTTCCGTCCTTCGGAGGGGACATGAAGCCGTCATTCCCGTGACCATGTGATGTTGGGCACGTAAAAGATCCCTACTCTCCTTACAAAAAGGCAGGAGTTCGGCAAAAATTTCCAGCAAATTGAGGTGAAACTGCTCTCTGGTGTCGGTGATTGGCCATAGTCGCGGAAATAGGCCAACGTTGAAGTAAAAAAATGCTAATAGAGAACCCAAAACTTAGAGTTTATTATTTTTTAAGTTTATTGGGCGGAAAATGATTTTTTTACTTACAGAACTCCTTAATCCACCAGATGTCTTCAGTTATCACATTTTGATTAATAAAATATGCTCTGATTTAGGTGCTATAATTTTGAGGGTTAACTTTTCTGAATTAAGAGTTTACAGACGCTGTACGTAATAAATCTAAATGCGACATCCATTCCTTATTAGAAATCCATTATACAAAAGCGAAATATTTCCCAAACGTAATATTATTCACTACCATAATTGTGTTGTGGATACACTGAACATTGCATGGTATGTGGTCGTTGAAAGAGCCTTATAATTAAATAATGAGAGAGCCCCTTGGAAATATATGGTAGCAAGTAATATAATTATAATACACCCGACGTACTGCATATACTCCAAAACGAAATATTTTGTCCCTGATTGATGACGGACCATGCGATTAGATTACGTTTGATATGATTAGTACTGTGGTTTTCCAGTGTGCCGTGGGTCCCACATGAACTCTACCAGCCACCGCGAGGGTTGTAAAGGCGGGTGACACGCTTTTATATTTTTTAAATGATGCGACAGCTACTATGTTCCCCCGCGTATTGAGTATTGTTTTAAAAGCGATTTAACCTTACATAAAAATATTATTGTGTTATGGAACTTTTGTTTTACTAGAGCCAGGAGTGTTTTCAAAATTTATTTACTGAATGTCAAAGGAATACACTTTGTTTATTTATTGGTGAGTTAAAAATAGTTGTTTGAACTTACCTTGTCTTTTTTTTTTAATTTTTATTTCAACAACACACCGCGGGAGCTTACTAAATACTGTCGTACCGTGGGTGTCGACAAGGAGGAAAAAGGCAACTTGTTCATTCTGGACTTGAAGGTTTGGAGGTTCGTAGGAGAAGGAAAAACATGTGCCGGCAAGAAATTCCACAATTTGGAAGTCCTCGGGACAAAAGAGCGGACATAACAAGATGTCCTATATCTGGTGACCTGGACAGCAAAAGGGTGCATTCGCTCTGTTCTCCTGGTAAATCTGCTGGGGGCAGCAGGTGGAGGAACTATGGAAAAAAGCTCCTTTGAGCACTGCCCGTGCAGATATCTATAAAAGAGAGAGAGAGAGGTCACCAGAGGTCACCAACGGCAGTTCGGTGGGTAAGGGATGGCAGCAGGATATATATATATATATATATATATATATATATATATATATATATATATATATATATATATATATATATATATATATATATATATATAGAGAGAGAGAGAGAGAGAGAGACAGAAAGAGAGAGGGAGAGAGAGATTAGCTGGTGCAAGGTATTTGCGAGCCCGGAAGAGGAAACCTAATTTCTTAGCTTCTGCAATTGATGTGGCATGTTGGTGCCAATTGAGATTTCGATCCACACAGATGCCAACAAATGAAAAGGACTCATTACTTTTAACTTGGTTGTTCATTGTGATGGTTCTAGGGCTGGTGTATCTTTTATGAGAAAGAAAGCAAGACTGAGATTTGGTTGGGGTTGAATTGTACAAGATTTCTACTTCCCCAGTCTAATATTTTTTGGAGATCCACGGAGATAGAACCCTCCATGTGTCTGCGATCCTCATCTAGTTAGGCCAAAGAGACAGGCTTAAAATATTGTATATTTGACTGGATGGTGCTGTCGTCCCCGTAACTGTGAACTGGGTTAGATGTGCTAGAGAGGAGGTCGTTGATGTGGAGGAGAAACAAAGTAGGGGATAAAGCTGAACCTTGAGGAACTCCTGCATTAATTGGATATAGTTTAGAGGAATGGCCATCCACAACAACAGAAATGCTCCGGTTGGAGAGGAAGTTTTCTGTCCAGGTACATAGTGTTGGTGGTAGGCCATAGGCCGGTAGTTTATTAAGCAGCGCTGCGTGCCAGACCTGGTCGAAGGCTTTTGATATGTCTAGAGCGACAATCTGGGATTCACCGTGTAGTTCCATAGACTTGTTCCAAGAATGGGTGACAAAGGAAAGGCGGTCGGCAGTTGATCTGCGCTGACGAAATCCATACTGCCTGTCGTGGATTAGACTGTGTTTTTCCAAAAATTTTAGTAATTCGATGTTTATATACTATTCCTTCACTTTAGAGATGACTGGAAGGAGAGAAATAGGCATATAGTTGCTAGGAAGCGCTTTAGATCCTTTTTTTGGGGACTGGTTGTACTCGAGCAGTTTTCCAGTTACTAGAGAATATGCCTCTATTGTAAGATGTCTGAAACAGACGAGTCAGGACAGGAGCAAGTTCCGGTGCGCATTTTTTGAGAACAATTGCTGGGATCTCGTCAAGACCAGAGGCTTTCCTGGTATTAGGAGAAGAAAGCATCTTTCGTACCTTTTTAGTTTTGAAAATGATGTCCGTCATTTTATGCGCGACATTCGGGACTGTTGGTGGTTGAACATTTGGAGGTGGGTTGAGAGTAGAATTGCCGGCGAACAAGGAGGCAAAAAGTTCAGCCTTGCCCAGGGCGGTAGAAACAATTTCATCCTCTAAGACAAGAGGGGGGCACGTGCTCTTGCAGAAATTATTCCCAATAGATTTAGCAAGAGTCCAGGAGGGTTTGCTGCCCTTAGAGCTTAAGAGGAATTTGTTTTTGATGTGGTTATTAAACGAGTTTTTTGCCTCAGAAAGAATGCGGACATAGCGGTTTCTTGCGTCGTTAAATGCTTGACGGTTTTCTTGACTGGGATTGTGTAGAAGTGTTTTGTGAGCTTTGACCTTTTCAACTCTGGACTTGTCACAAGATTTAGCGAACCAGGGCTTTTGCGTGGCTGAAGAGGTTATCTGGGTACGTGGAGTAAACAATTCCATACCAGCTTGTATAATTTCGGTGACGTTTTGTGAGATATCTGATGTATCAGGATGCGAGAAGCAGACAGACGCCCATGGAAATGAGGAAAAGTAATCTCGCATTTCGTCGCAGTTCGCGGAGTTGTCGTGCCAAACGATGTGTGACCTCGGGTTGCATTACCCAGGAAGCGATGACCATGCCATGGTCTAAGCGACCGAGGGGGGCGATGACTGATATTTTATAGCATTCAGGATTTGTAGTAAGAAGGAGATCCAAGGGATTTGAACTGTGTGTTGGGATGCGAGGAAAGTAAGTAGGTTGCTGAACCATATTGGCTAAAGAATTGCTGACTGCAAAGGCTTCCGCTGCTCTCCCTTGTGGATCGGTTTTTGAAGATCCTAGCCATTCCTTATTATGGAAGTTGAAGTCACCAAGAATAGTGGCCTCGGAGGAAGGATATTCAGAAATCAGATGGTCGGTTTTTTCAGAAAGGTAGTCAAAGAGCTGGACAAAGTTGTTGTCAGAAGGTGACCGGTAAATGGAACAGATGAATTTAGTTGTAGCCCTAAGAGAGAGTTTTATCCATAGTATGTCTTTTCTTCCAGCTTCTTAATTGGGGAGTCTGGTGCAGGGTAGATTGCTACGGACGTATGCGCACACGCCTCCATGCAATCTAAAGGAAGTAAGGAGCTCATACCCCGGGAAATTAAGGTGATTGATGGCTGTTTTGGCACTGATTTGGGTTTCGGTGAGGAGGAGGAGTTGGGGCCTATTAGCCTGGAGGAAATGGTGGACGGAGTTCAGGTTATAATTTAGGCGACATATATTTGAGAAGGATATGTTGGATTTTAATGTTGGCGCCCCCTGTACACCCCTCTCCCGGAGATCCAAATGGAGGGGTATTTTACCTCCGAAATGTTTTGCAGAAGGAGGAACCATCATCATTTTTGCTTATAAGGGAATATAGCTGTCTGTTTAAGCGAATATACGTATTGAGTGAAGATTGTAACCTGTAATGAGCAATGATAAGCACACTTGTTCACCCAGTGTACTTAACGAATATACGTATCACAAATTTACAATTGACGAAAGAACCACTGTAAGACTCTTAGTTTATTTCCAATGAGCACCAACTAGGCACTCTGGAGCCCTGACAAAAGGAAGACTTGGTTAACTATTGAATTGCTTTCATCTCATTGTTCTTATGAAGAACGTTTAGAAACAGTTAAAACCAAATGTCTCATTGTTTTGTCCATACCTCCCCATACAACACATTATTTGCAGGTAGGCCAACATGTGTTGCAGCAGCATTCTCTGATAATCTGTTACGGCTGGATTTTTACTAGCCTAACCTTCTTACTGATGCAGAAAAATATCAAGGGAATTTTTTGTAATGACTTTTAAAACCAAATGTCTCATTGTTTTGTCCATACCTCCCCATACAACACATTATTTGCAGGTAGGCGACCATGTGTTGCAGCAGCATTCTCTGACAAGCTGTTACGGCTGGCTTTTTACTATCGTAAACTTCTTACTGATGCAGGAAAGTATCAAGGGATTTTTTTCGTAATGACTGGACCGCTTCAATATTAAACAACAAATTAACTATTGAACTGAAAATATTTAAAGGAAATTCGCTTTGCCCTCGCTACCCTAACACACTGTGTTACAAATTCAAATATCTCAAAGCAAGCAAACATCGTTACAAATATATATATATATATATATATATATATATATATATATATATATATATATATATATATATATTTACTAAAAAATAAATTATAAAAACGTACTAAAATCGTTATAGAATATAAGATAATTATACACGGAAATATTAAATAAAGAAGGACTCTTTAGATATAGGGTCAGAAACGTCTATAAAAATGATGACGACGCAGTTAAAAACCTCTGGATGCGATGTCGAACAAAGACACATTCATGCAGACATGTGCGTTGCAATTGGGTCTTATAAACAGAAACGAGGAAAATCGATATTTGAATATTCATGCTTTAAAAGCGCCAAACACAGCTATAACGCTTAATTTGAATTATATGAGAGAGATGGATTTTAAAATCGGCCAATGACACGCCGGCACGTTTGCCGCGGCTGGTGTAACAGATGAGATCGTTCGAACTGAGACAATTTCAGAACGACTAGTGAATGAACACATGAATCTAGCGGACACAATCAGACCACAGTGGTTGCTAATTATCTCCGTCGTTTGGTGCAAAGGTCAAACCAAAACAATGTGTCCAGAGGTTTTGCCAGCCCTAAGTACGCTTTCCAACATCTTATCAACCCATGATTATATGTCGATTGATTTTTCTAGCCCTGAATAGCCTTCTCGTACACAGTTAATCCCAGGAGCACCGGCATACACGCCATAGTTAAGTACATTGCTAATATGTAACATCTATTGAAATTGTTCATTTTATTTATAACTGCTTGCATCTATCAAAATAGTCATTTTGGCCTTATATAAAATCATTATTTATTAATAAATTAAGTTAACCGAGTCTAGACTTTTATTTGTATGTCTGACACTATTAAAATTATAAGATTATAACCCACATACTTTACAGAATTGAATTATATATCATGTTCTGCCCTGATCAGCCACATAAGATATTTTAAATTTTTGTAATGTATTTTATTAATAACTTTTAATAAAAAAGTACTTATAATGTTAAAAATTAGCAGTGTGCTCAACTATGGTGTGTATTCTGGTGCTCCTGGGATTAACTAGGTACCCGAAGCCTATTTAGGGCTAGCAAAACCAATCGACATGTCATCCTGGCTTGACCAGATATTGGAAAACCACTCAGGGCTGGCAAGACTTCTGCATACGGTCATTTATATTGACGTTGTAAGAGAATGCTACCGTAACATAGGCTTCTGCACGGCATGGCGTCAAACGGGGCTCGCAAAGCGATGTTGTTATTGATGAGGCTCCCAAAACGATAGTGTTTATGGGGCTCCCAAAACGAGATAGCTAAAAATGGTTGACTGTGTCGACGTAAACTGTCACATTTGAGGCTATCCACAGGTAATTTGCTTATAGATGTATCCACATCAAGAAACAAAGTTGATCTGTACTTGTTCTTTCAGTTATTAGCAACGACATTGTACGAGAATACCGCCACAAGTTATTACGAAACAAGAAAATAAGTATAAAATAAAGCAATCACATTTGAAATAAGCAGTTATTATGAATTGTTACAAAGCAAAAACAGCAAGTAGGAATTCAGATAGCAAAGTATTTAATTTGACTCACCTCACATGAGCGTAAAAAGGTAAAGGTAAGATGCTTACTGGCAATTAGGCCATTGCTGACCTTTTTGCTCATCAAAACTAACCTACCCTCCACCTTGAGCTCGATCTCAACGACGACAGTGATTTTTGAAAAATCATCCGCCGCCGGTGAGGATCGAACCGTCGACCCCCGAGTTCGTATTGGAAAGTCTGAATCGACTTTCCCGCACGGCCACGGAGGCGCTTCACATGAGCGTACTACCTTATGCTATTAGTCAATTATTCCTAACATGGTAACTGTTATTAAAATAGAAAATAGAAAGAGTTGAGTGCCACACGAGCCTATAAATATTTATGTTATCTGACAAACAAAAATGAAGTATAGATACCGAAACCAGCTACTAACTGTCGCTTTTAAGATTCGCGAACAACGCCACAGAATATGAGTGTTTATATGGGAATAAATTTATGACGTCATATAATAAATTTCATTGACTATGAAAATAGTGTAAAAATGTACCAAGAAAACTTATCATATAGGTTGTAAAACGTGTAAAACGTTACACAATAATGCACTTGCTGCGTCCAGATTTTTTAATTTGTAGGCGATCTAACGCTAACTTTGTGAGGTTTCACATTTGTGAGAGTAGGTAACTTGAGGTAAGCTTTTATAAAGATTGTAGAATAACTTTATTCCAAACACAACTACTCGATTATATAATACAATGTAGTATCACTTTAGCCTGTGCTGGTATAAAGAACAAATACCACCTGTAAATACCTAAAAGTCTGAACGCAGCAAGTGCGTTATGGTAGCGAGTTTTCATAGAAATGATCTGGCACCAAATGTTCTTGTATAACTTTTTTTGCTTGTAGCATAGAAATGTAGGTTCTGGTATATAGTTTACTTTTCATATCGTAAGCCTAAGTACCTCATTTGGCTGCCACCATTTGGTTATTTTTGGGGATAAATTTTTTTTTCGAAAGAAAATCCAAAATTTTCTCGTAAAACCTGGTCTGATTTTCCTGGATAACAAACTTATCCAATCCACTTACAGAAAGAAGGTAATGCCAAATTTTATTAAACTCGGCCTATTATTATTAACGTTGATACGATGTGATACTAATGTGTAGTTATTAGATGTATATCATGCGCCTTGACAAACTTACATTATTTTATTATTAAAATGACAGTGCCACAGAAGGAACTGCCATTCTTATTCTTTAAGATTGATTATATTTTGCAACGCTTTAAAAGTATCTAAGTAGTCATCTTATGTTAATCTTATAATATAATTCTGCTCAGGCTAAATGAAAAATTAAAAAAATATTTTTTTAGAAAATGTCCTTGTTAATGTGTTCGTGAAGAATATTAAATATTTTATGTACTCGTCTTCATATAAATTAAGCAAATGTAAAAAAATTGAATTAACTGCTTGTAGAATTTGGTTTTTAACATATTCTCTGAATTAAAATATTCAAAACATATTTTTTTTACTTATTTGGTTTGTGCTTTTTGTTCCAGATGTAATTTTCGAGCGACTGTGTAACATTTATACATATATATATATATATATATATATATATATATATATATATATATATATATATATATATATATATATATATATATATATGCATATATATATATATATATATATATATATATGTATATATATATATATATATATATATATATATATATATATATATATATATATATATATATATATATATATATATATATATATATGTACAGAGGATGTTCCAAAAGTCGGAAATCAAATGTCACACTAAGATAGACTAGCTCAAGCCCTTTCAGAAAAACCCTATATGATCATATCAAGAAGTTTACGGTTTTAAAAATTGCAGATTATATCAGAGAATTGAAAGTTGTGAAATTTGAATGTATTTTGCTAACACCCCCCCATGCAGAAAAGATTTTCGGAAAATCTTGTATAAATCTGAAATATTTTGTGTTATTATTCAGAGAAACTAGAAAAAAAAAACATTTTCAATTGGCTTTTTCTTCCCCAATGTTTTTTAATTTCGAACAAACCTTCGTACTAGAAAAAGATTATAATAAAATTTACTGGCTCATAATTTCAGACACTTCCCGGTCTTATGGAGATTCAAAAATCGGATAAAGCTTATCAATATCTCTGAAAAGAATTTACTTTCGACCACTGAAGTAAGTTGACAAGTGGTTTTTCATAAACTTTATTTAAGCCACCCCAATAAAAAACATCACGTATCGAGTCTCTCCATAAATAAGATCCATGTCCGCATATTCTTGATGGGTGTAATTCACTCGATGTTCCATTGTATCAAAATATCCAGAGTAAAACAAAGTCCAATAGAGAACCAATCTACTGTGTAGCAGGAAAAAAACTGTAATCTTAATGACACTGATAGAAATAATTTTTGTAAATGTCAAAATCTGTTAGTTTTTATATATTAGCTACCTGATTTCATTTCCAAATTAAATCGTCGATAGTAAAATATTTTCAGAGATATTGATAATGTTTTATACCATTTTAGAATCTTCACAAAATGAGTAAATTGCTGAAATTATGAACCAGTAAATTTTTTTTTTCTGTACGAAGGTTAATTCGAAATAAAAAAAAATCCGTTTTATTACATTTTTTCCAGATTTTGAGAATAATAACACAAGATATTGCAGATTGGTTCAATAAGGCCATTATTGAGGATTAACATGCACAAAGATCACAACCCCGAAATGTTTTTTTTGCATGTTGGAGAGAAAAATACGTTAAAATTTGACAATTTTCATTTTTTGTTTAATAAAATTATGAATATCCTGAAAACCGTAAACCTTTTGATGAAATCATGGAGACTTTTAGTGAATTTTCTTAAAAAAAACTCACTAATGATGAGATCCCGACTTTTGAATTTTGAAAAAATTTCTTCAAATGAGCGCTATTTAGGACCCCCGGAACCCAAATCCGAGGTCAGTTTCAGACTTTATATGTATATATATATATATATATATATATATATATATATATATATATATATATATATATATATATATATATATATATATATATATATATATATATATATATATATATATATTTATTAAATATATATATATATATATATATATATATATATATATATATATTTATGTGTCACACCTATAACTTAAAAAATAATAGACCGATTTTGATAAAACTCGGTGAGTACCTTCCCTTTGAAAGTGGTTTGGATAAGTTCGTTACACAGGAAAATCCGCCGAGGTTTTACCGAAAAATTTTGTGTTTCCTTTCAAGAAAAATAGAAAAACCTTTATATCTCCAAAATTAACAAAGGAAGGGCAACCAAATTTCATACGCGCGTTTATATCGTTATAGCCAAGTTACGTGCCAAAATTTAGCTCCGTAGGTTAAAGGACTAAAAAGTTACAGGCATTCAAAAAAAAAATTGGGTTTTCCTGAAAACGTCAAAATCGCGATTTTAAACGTCAAAATTGGTGAGTACCTTCCTTTCACAAGTGGCTTGGACAAGTTCGTTAGCCAGAAAAAAATTTATATCTCCAAAATTAACAAAGTAGGGGCAACCAAATTTTATAAGCGGGGTTATATTATTATAGGCAAGTTACGTACCAAAATCTAGCTTTGTAGGTCTAAAGACAAAAAAGTTATAGACATTTAAACAAAAATAAATTGGGGTTTTTCACAAAACGTCAAAGTTGCGATTTAAACGTCAAAATTGGCAACATTTAGGAAAAGAACTTTAATCTAATACGGGCTATGGAAATAATATGTCTCAAGAAGAATGTTTTACAAACCCTGAAGTCTTAGTTTCAACCGTCATTGTCCTTCATTTTAATAAAATGTTTCCAGAAAATTCATTTCAAATAGACCCTTTCTCTGATGCTTGGCAGTAGCCTTAGCTATAGAGTTTATCGTTAATGGTATATAATTTTTGTAGAATTTTCGTAAAAAAAATCAATAAACCTCAATATATCTGTTATTATACAAGATATGAAAAAAAATTGTCCATATTAATTATAGGGTGTCTTGAACTACATCTTAAACAATTATTTCTACAATCACAGGATGGCGCATAAGTCGTTGGTGATACAATTTTTCTTTTTTTTTTAATCAAACACGCCTTATGTTATTGCATTTTTGCATTTTTACATTTTCCATCGAAATATAATGCATGTTTGTAAGAAAAAAATTCTGGACGCAGTAAGTGCGTTATGGTAGCGAATTTTGATCAAATGCTTAATATTTGAATAGCTCAATTTGCTATTAACCTATAAGGTTGACCAAGAAACGAGTTTTTTCGGGAACACTTTAAGTTTACTTTCGGAAATTTTTGTACATTTTCAAACAATAAAGTTATTTTGATGAAACATGTCACATTGTTTTGACTATATAAATTATACTGGTAACCAAATTTGATGGCTGCTTTCTTAAAAAAACACATATTATTGCTATTAAAGAATAATTTTATGAAAATTCACTGCCATAACGCACTTGCTGCGTCCAGAATTTTTTTGAAAGAGCTTGAGCTAGTCTATCTCCGTGTGACTTTGATTTGTGGCCTTTTGGTCACCCTATATATATATATATATATATATATATATATATATATATATATATATATATATATATATATATATATATATATATATATATATATATATATATATATATATATATATACTCATACATATAAAAATTGAAACTGACCCAAGATATGGGTTCTAGGTGTCCTAGTTCGCGTTCATTTGAAAAAAAGTTTTCAAAATTCAAAAGATGGGATCTCCCCATTAGTGAATTTTTTCTACGAAAATTCACTGAAAGAAAATCGTAGTATTCTATATAAATGTTTTTTATACCTAAGTAATTGTCATGATGGTCCTAATTTATTCTGGTTATTTGGACCATTAAAAATAAATAACTGGAACGCGAAAGACAAAATAATTAAAAATGATGGATGAGGCGCTATTATACTTCCGCCTTGCAGTAATGAATCACAGGAGAGCAGTCTTTTGACAAGGATGTCTACATCGGAATTAGACAAAATTCAGAATGCTCACAATTTGAGGTAAAATATTGAGAAAAATTACTACTTATTACCATGAAAATTGTACTGTGAGGGAGAGCAAGGGAATGCAGACCACCTAAACAGAAAGTAGTACATATCTTTGGTGGATTATATTTCGTAAAAACAAAGGTAAACATTTGGTCTTTGTACATCTGGAGAACAAGCAAGAAACAGTTTCGACAAATGTAAGCTATAACTGTTGTATACATTTAAAAAAAATATGTATTACTCAGGCTCAATCACCCGATACCTGTCGGGAAATTTTTGCCAGCTGTTCGGGTAACCATGACCGTTTGGGAAAATTTTACCACCTTTTCAGGTAACTTCTATTACAGTCAGAAATATATGTACCACCTTTTCAGGTAACTTATATTACAGTCATAAATATATTGTCATAATCTTATCATGAAAATGATCAACAATTAACTTTTGTTAACTAATTGCTAATGTAGTACAACTGTCTGCAAACAAAATTGTTTATTAGTGATATATATATATATATATATATATATATATATATATATATATATATATATATATATATATATATATATATATATATATATATGGATTGGATAGGTTCGTTAGCCAGGAAAATCGGGCAAGGTTTTCGGGAAAATGTTGGGTTTTCTTAAAAAAAAAATTCATATCTCCAAAGTTTAAAAACGATGATAACATGGTAACCAAATTTGGCACGCTGAATGTCATAAAAAGTATTATATGTACCAAATTCAGATCTCTAGGTTAAAAGACGATGAAATTACAAGCCTCTGAAAACGTAAAAATTTATAATTCTAGCAGTCGTACATTAGTACGCATTCGTGCTTTGTGAGTGAAAAATACGGCTCGAAATCACTAACAAGCTCCTAGATCTGTGTCTCAGCCGTTATTTTACTTCATTTCGTTAAAATATTGGAAAAAAAAAACAATTTTAAACAAAAATTATATAGTGTAAATTATCAAGACGTTAGAAAATTAATATACTAGAGTATATACCTGTTAGTAGATACATCTGTCATGTCCACAATGGCCAAGAGGTGGAGGAAGCAGTGTGGATTTAATAATGGACTCCTATAACACGCGTTCTAACCCCAGTTAGTGACTTCATTTTTTTTTCTTTTTAGTCTTATTCCATTTTACCGTTATCTGATCAGATTGTGTAATTCCGGTGAATTTGTAGGGAGTTTTTGTATGACAGATTCAATTAGGACCAGATGAAAAATTTGAAGGTCTAATCCAACTTGAATAGCACATCTGGTTGTTTGTTATTGCCCTAACTTAGTGAAACCATGCCATACTTAATACAGCCGTAGACTTTTCCCGTGGCTTGTTCTGTTCTGCAGCCGGTTTTAATTGTCACTGGACGGAGCAAGCGCGTTATGGTAGCGAATTTTCATTAAAGTTTCAAATTTCAGTAGCTCAATTTTAGTGAATTTTCTTAGAAAAAATTCACTAATGGGGAGATTTCGACTTTTGAATTTTGAAATTTTTTTTGCAAATGTGCGCGAACTAGGACCCCTAGAACCCATATCCGGGGTCAGTTTCAATTTTTATATGTTTGTATATATATATATATATATATATATATATATATATATATATATATATATATATATATATATATATATATATATATATATATATATGTATCACACCGATAACTCAAAAGATAATGGGTTTCGAGCACCACGTTGTCAGCGCCAGTAAAAGGAATATTTAATATAATATTTAAAAAATAATTTGTAAATAAATAAATTACAGAGCGTGAGTAAGGACCATTGATATTTTTTGGTGAATTGACACTGGACAATAAAAAGAGAGATATATTTGGTATATATTTCTTGTTATAAAATCAGATATTATACGCTAACAATGCTAATGAATCTACAATTTAAAATAAAATGGTAATTAAATACATTGCAACAATTAAAAAATACTACTTCCAGAACTTAAAAATGAGGAAAATAACACAAATTAAGGGAATTTTACTTAGCATGGGTTTATTAATATATATTTTTCAACAGAGAGCATAATTTACAGTACCAAAATTCAGAGCTGGTGAACTTCGACTAATACAAGCTGGAGCTTTGTTTGCGTTGATTCGGCCACATAGAGCTGACTAGACTTCTAAGTGATACTTAGTTACATTTATATTCACCTTAAAAATAGTAATTACAACATACTGACTTAATTTTAATGCAAAAATATCAAGTACTAAGATAGATATAAGCAGTTCAGAAATCAAGTGGCCGCCATCTTTGAAGACGTCATAGCTGGAAAATGTAACAGGGGGCACCCAAGTCTAAAATACTTACTAAGACTCCCACTGAAGTTTTCTGAAAAAAAAAATCCATACGTGAACTTTCCCACAGGACTGCAGTCAGCTACTGGATTATTATTCTTTTTGTGTTGTTAAAAAAATAGGACTTTTCTAATGATGACGATAATGTCGCAAAGTCCCTGCTTTCTGCAAAGTTTTGAAACGAGTGGCAGTTAGTGACGCAACGGTGGTAAGTTTTTGCCAGTTGATGTTACAAGCCCATTTATTGATATGACCACTGGGATGTTCTGAACTTGTGGCAAGTCTGTAGTAGCACCGGCTTGGTCGAACTGGTAGTATTGTTATTTATTATATTATTGTAGTGGTTATTTTTGTGATTATGTCCACCAGTGGATAAAAAATATAACCTTTATATATTAACGAAAACTTTACCAAAGGCTTAAAGAGAAAGAGAGAGAGGGAGAGAGTTAGATTCCTTCTCCCTATCAAAGTCTTCCTATGCTAAAACAGCCAACACATCTCATAGACAGCTATCGTCGTATGATCAACAGTAAAACGTCAAGCTCCATTGTTCCACCATTTAGATTTTTCACTAAAAAAATTGCAGATTTATAAGTTGTGGTCTTATGTATTGTGTAGTATTGTAAAAGCAACTGCCTGTGTAACCATTATTTTTATTTTTAATTTAAAATAGAAATAATTTTAAATTGTTTAAAGAACTAGAAGAAATGCGGTTAATACTAGGGAGATTGTAAGCACACTGTGTTTGGAACGTTAATGCTTATAACGTTGCTTATAAACAAACATACCTCTAATAAATGCTAATTATTGACTTAACAACAAAAGTCCATATAGGTACTCTCTATCTCTCTCTCTCTCTCTCTCTCTCTCTCTCTCTTTCTTTCTAAGGCTAAATCTAGGAAATAGATACAATCTTGGTAACTGCTTAGCTGCAACAATTATAACTCTGAACTTGACATTTGTGGTTTCATTATCTACTAAAAAAAAAAAACAGTGAATCATTAAATATTGCATATTTAGCGTATTCCTGATAAGATAGTATTAAAACTTGAGTGTCAACGACCTTGCCTTTTAATTAATAACTATTTTTCAATAATTTATATACATGATTCAGTGTTGTTTGAACCCTTATTGGAATGCCCTTTTTAGGTAAACTATTGTTCCCGAACAGGATAATCTGCAACATTTTGATGTGATGTCGAACGTTTTTATCTTTAAAAGTGAGATAAAACGTAATCAAAGAAGAACGTTTTCAACTAAGTACTTAAACAACAACCCAAGCCTACTCAAAATACAAATAAATAACTTCGCTTCTAACAGAGAGACGGCATGAAAATAATAGTGAAAGAGTTTCTCTTATAGCGCAGAACACATGAAATTCCTGCTCTGAATGTAGTTTCGTCGAGTCAGTTGGATGCGCCTTATAAATCAGCAAACTGAGGTGAACTGCAGAATTCTATTCATAATTCCTCAGTGCTCTTTTAGAGGTGATTCATGTGAGAGATGACGTCCAGCACATACATAATGACATATAGAGTAAGAGACGTACATACCGTACTTCGTTAAATCCCTCTAGTTTACTACTGCCATCGCTCCTTTCTTGAATTGTTGGACGCTCATGCCTTTAAAGAGTGAATATCCTTATTTGAGTTCATTCTGAATTCTTTTTAAAGAACCGTCACCTACAGAAAATAGACGTGTGTCTTGATGATGCCCTGACCATAAAGTTTTGAGTTTCGGTTCATAAGAACCCATTCTGAAATTACTTTTACAAATGCTGGTCAAAGGTTCCAATCTTCACTCAGTTTATTATTTTTTTTAATTTTATTGGCTGCGGCATCTTAGGCCATTAGCACATTCTTTCCCATCATTCAATATTTTTTTAAATTTTCCAGACAGAGTCAACTTGGCTCGCCCGGGAATCGAAGCCGGGACCTTTCGCTTAGCAGGCTGGCACCTAGCCACCTGCGCCACGAGGGCGTCCTCAGTTTATTTATATCTGATTATGGTACTTTTTCAAGTCGTTTTAGTGAATCCTCTTTAAAAAAAAATCACTAATGAGAAGTCGCGCCTTTTGAATTTTGGAAAAATTTTCTTCAAGTGAGCGCTATTTAGGATCCCTGGAACCCAAATCCGAGGTGGGTTTCAGACTTTATATGTTTATATATATATATATATATATATATATATATATATATATATATATATGTTTATATATTTATGTGTCACACCGATAACACAAAACAAAACAGACCGATTTTGTTAAATTTTTTGAGTATCTTCCGTTCACAAGTGGCTTGGATAAGTTCTTTAGCCAGGAAAATCGGACTAGTTTTCCTGGAAAATGTTGCGTTTTCCTCCGAAAAATTTTTATTACACCGGAAATAACAAAGATAGCGCAACTATATCGGGTAGGAGGGCTTATATCATAAAAAGAAAACCATACACCAAAATTTACATCTCTACGTTGAAATAAAAAGCCTGGAGGCAGCAAGGGCGTTATGGTAATGAATTGTCATAAGAATGTTTTTAATAGGAAATATATATATATATATATATATATATATATATATATATATATATATATATATATATATATGTATATATATATATATATATATATATATATATATATATATATATATATATATATATATTTTAAGAAAGCTTGCATCAAATTTGGTTACCAGTATAACCTATATAGCAGAAACAATGTACCATATTTCATCAAAATAACTTTATTGTGTAAATATGTACAACAATATTCCGAAAATAAACTTACAGTGTGCTCAAAAAACTGGTTTCCTGGCCAACGAACCTTAAGTTAGTAGTAAATTGAGCTATCGAAAAAAACATTTTAAGAAAAATTACTACCATAACGCACTTGCTGAGTCCAGAATTTATTTTCTTACAAACACGCATTATCTGGAAAATGCAAAAATTTCAATAATATAAGGCGGTGTTCGATTAAGAAAAAAAATTGCATGGCCCACCTGTGATTGTGAAAATAATTTTATAAGATGCAGCTCCAGACATCGTATAATTAACATTTTTTTTCCTATATCTTGTATAATAATGGATATATTCAGCTTTACCCTAGAAATGTGTCACCTTGTATATATGTAAAGAGATAAAAACTGAAACTAACCCGGATATGGGTTCTATGGGGCCTAATTCGCGCTCATTTGAAGAAATCTTTTCAAAATTCAAAAGTCATTAAAATTGTATGCAACTCTATGAGTAAAATTGTGAAGACCAAAAATAAATATGAATGTCAGAAAACAAAATACTTATTAACATGTCATTTTGAAAGTATATCTGACATTTAACGTTATTTCATTATAGCGTCACAGTAGGTTTTAGAATCTAGAAATTATTCTATTTTGTGTGAATTTTTCATTGCATACCTAGAGCAAGTTTTATTTTCCTTCAATTATAAATGACAATTTTAAGTAAATTCCTATATTTTCTGTACCCAATGTGTTAAACGGATGCGAAACGGGAGAAGGAAATTTCATTTAAAGTTAAAATGGCGAAGAGAACTTTATTCGAGGCACGAGCGTTGTTTTAATTTTTTTTAATGTTAATAACATTTATAGGTAAATTAGCAGATTAGCGTATTGTTCTTTTTTGAAAAAAAAAATTTAGAAACCTGCTTAAGAGGAACCTCTTTATGCATTAACGATCGGACAAATGCTATGATCTCAACTCCACAACACAGTTAAGAGACCTAAAGTAAATTTGAGGTTCTGTGCAAGGTAAACATGCTACAACGGACCTAGAAATTCGAACTGTAAAAAACTCACCTTACAGAAGGTCATAGAAAGGAGAAACTACTTACCAACACCGTTTCTCCATAAAAAACTTATTTGCCCAATTGAAAAAAAAAACTCTAAATAATAAGCGTAATCTGATTCTTTATTAGAATTTAATACATACCTAAAACTGCTACCAAAGCATCACATAAAGGGTCTATTTTAAATTAATTTTCTGCAAGTAATCTAATAAAATAAAGAACAATGAAGATTGTAGCTGAAACTTAAGGCTTTTTAGTGAAGTTTCGTAGAAAAAATTGGGGAGATCCCGACTTTTGAATTTTGAAAAATTTTTTGCAAATGAGCGCGATCTAGGACCCATAGAACCCATATCCGGGGTCAGTTTCAATTTTTATATGTTTATATATATATATATATATATATATATATATATATATATATATATATATATATATATATATATATATATATATATATATATATATATATATATATATATATATATATATATATATATATATATATATATATATATATATATATATATATATATATATATATATATATCACACCGATATCTCAAAAAATAATGGGCCGATTTTGATAAAATTTGGCATGTACCTTTCTTTTGTAAATGGCTTGGATATGTTCGTTAGTCAGGAAAATCGGATGGGGTTTTCCGTGAAAATTTTGAGTTTTCATTCAAAAAAATTCTTATCTCAAAAAGTAATAAGTCGATTTTAATAAAATTTGGCACGTACCTTCCTTTTGTAAATGGCTTTGACAATTTCGTTAGTCAAGAAAATCGGATGAGGTTTTCCGGAAAATTTTTGAGTTTTCATTCGAAAAAAAGTTTTATCTCAAAAAGTAATAAGCCGATTTAAATAAAATTTAGATTTCTATGTTACAAGAAAAAAAAGTTATAATAAAATATTTTGTGCCAGATCATTTCTATGAAAATTCACTACCATAACGCACTTGCTGCGTCCAGGCTTTTAACTTCTTACGACATTTATGCTGCATAGCTGTATTCACCTAGGTACTCTATCTAGAACATGTCAATTTTGATGTTTTGAAGCGCGACATTTTGACGTTTTAAGAAGAAAAACTTAAAAAAGCTTATAACTCTTTTTAGTGAATTGTCAAATTTTGACAATCACAGGCTGGCCCATAAGTCGCTGGTGATACAATTTTTTTCCCAATCGAACACTGCAATTTTTCATTTTCCATCGAAAGATAATGCATGTTTGTAAGAAAATAAATTGGGGACTCAGCAAGTGCGTTATGGTAGCGACTTTTCAATAAATGTTTCTTTCGATAGCTTAATCTACTATTAACCTACGGTTCGTTTGCCAGAAAATCAGTTTTTAGGGGACATTTTACGTTTATTTTCGGAAGATTTTTGTATATTGTGAAACAATAAACTTATTTTGATGAAATATGGTACATTGTTTCTTCTATATAGGTTATACTGGTCACCAAATTTTATGCAAGCTTTCTTAAAAAATATATATTTCCTGTTAAAAACATATCAATGAAAATTCACTACCATAGCGCCCTTGCTGCATCCAGACTTTTTGTATTAGTTAATGCTAAATAAACATCATTATTATCATTAATCGATACATCTATAAATGTAACAAATAAATACTAACGGATTATAAATTGAAAGTAAAATAAGAAAAGGTGTATTAAACATTTGGAAAACTTGGATACTAAAAAAGTTCATGAAGCCATACGTATACAGGATTACAATACATGAGGTATGAGATGGAAAGCTATACTTCAAATTAGCAGTATATGTAGATAATATAAGCTTAGAGATGTGGGCTGTGATGAAAGAAATATAGAGACAAGGTGCACCGACAGGTTAATGAAGAAGACCGTGGGAAAATACGTATTGATTAGCAATTTATCTAGTGTGTGTTTTATGCGTGTTTTTATTTCTTTAACGTCGGCCGATTTCCGCGACTATGGCCAATCACCGACGCCAGGGAGCAATTTCACCTCACTATCCTGGAAATTTTGCCGAACCCATGTCTTTCTGTAAGGAGAGTAGGGATCTTTAACGTGCCCAACATCGCATGGACACGGGACCGTCGGCTTTACGCCTCCTCCGAAGGGCGGAACGTGCAGACATTCAAGTTGCTCAAATACAATGCCACAATCTCGGTTGATGCTAATTGTACAGTATGTACTGAAAAAGTGAAAGGAGTACCCTGAGATCGAACCCAGTCCCCTTCGGTTCAGAGGCACACGTTCTAAGCTCTGAACCACCGATGCTCTCCCAATTTATCTAGTAAAGCACCATCGACAACAATAAACAAGTAGCGATTCTCCAGAAAACTAGATGCTCATATGCATAGTTTAGAGGCTAAATCATTACATGAGAGCCTATTGAGGACTGCCGTATGCTAGACCTGGTAGAATCGACTTTAACGAATCTTAAGCTATCAAGTTTTTATTATAAAGCATTTTGATAAAGATTCACTACCATAACGAATTTTCTGCATTAAGACCTTTAAACTAAGATAAACGCATGAGGCAAATCCATCACTTCTTAAATCAAAAGGTTCCCTAATTTATAGGCAACAATTTATATACAGCGACATACTCGTGCTTTTATCCTGGAAAGCTTTCGCACATCGCGGAATTCCTGCAACTCCTATGCTTTTCGTTTACGTCCCGAGTAATAGGTAAGATATTCCAGGTTATTGCGGCAATTTCATCCGTCTCTTACCTTCAACTGGTACCGACTTCTGCCATACCTAGATTAGAGCGTGATCAAAATTCCCAATCTTACGACCTTCCTTCTTTGCTATTTATTAAGGTAATATGGTAAATAAGAATTGTCGTCACATATATCATAGGTTTATTTTCCCTGCCGCGACCACGGATTTCTTTCGCTCATTTCTTATTCCGCTCCATCAGAGCCAGAAGGCTGAACGTAGAATCTTTATTTCGGTATGTACAGAAATAAAAGCTTAAAGACACTGAAAGAGAAATTGTGGATTAAATATTGATAAAGATGAGATATTTTTTGGAACTTGTTAGCTAATTTTGCAATTCGCGTTTATGGGCTTACCCATTCTGTCGTTATGCTGTTATCAAAAAACTTCAATGTACACTTACAGGCAAATTTCTATGGAGCTATAAAATTAAAATTTGCTACATATATATATAAATACTGCAAGTCGCTTTCAAAAATTGATTTCATTGAAGTTACAAAAGCTTTCCGGAAAAAAATTAATCATTTACAAGCGGAATGTACCTGCCAAATTATCAATATGGCGGGTTTCTTCCTTAATAATTGCTTGGATGGTTTTGTTTTAGTCAACTCAATCAAACTAGTTTTTGCAAACAAAAAACAAAAAGGTATTTTACTATGGCTCACGATTGAAGATTATAGCTTAATGGGAAATTGAGTTATCAGATTTGAAAATTCTCTACCACAACGTACTTGCTGCACCCAGACCCGTTTCATTGGTTATTTACTGTTGCTGTATCCATACTTTTTCAAATGATAAAATATTGTAGCTCTCTATGTGAGAATAACAAACAGGGCAACCTCAGATTCATTTTTGGAAAAATATTTCAAACAAATGAAATGAGGTAACAATTTAAACGTAAATTAAAAATGGTTTTCGGCTTCGTCACGGGGGTTCTCATCCCTCTTCTACATGCCTACAACCAACCTCAATGCATAAACAAGAACAATATAAACAAGAAAGTTTTTTCGGAACAACCCCCAAGAAATTTAAGGGACCTGCGGAGAATAAGGGTTCTGGGAGAAGTAAACAGGATTTTAAGATACCATAGCTGCAAAATGGGTAAAAAGTAGCTTATAGAGGTCCAAATAACCTGTTTTTTAACTTTCCGCTCACATTTTCTTTTTATCTTCTTCTCCGCCCAACACCCCTATTCACTCTTGGCCCTGTAACTTTCTTAGGAGCTGTTTGAAAGAAATTGTTCTTGTGGTATGTGCATTCAGAAGAGGTTCTAAGCATGTTTCTGAATTTTTTTTCTAAAAGTCCCCCGTGTGCTAAACTGCAAATTTACCGAAAATTTAATTTTTATTTCCAAAAGGAATGCACCTACCTAATTATAAACGTGACAGGTATTTTCCCTTAATAATCGCTTGAATGATCTATTTTAGTCAACTCAATCGAATCAGTTTCTGCAAACAAAATAACAAAAAGGGTTTTTAAAAGAAATTTGTAGTTATTTTTCAAGTCTAGTACTGACGTTGCCTTCATATGTTGTTTCATTTTAGTAATACAATACCTGAAATGCATTGATTAAGAACCTGAATCTGATGTACATAACCACTTTCTTTTTTTTTTATTGGCTGCGACATCTTAGGCCATTAGCACCTTCTTTCCCATCATTCAATATTTTTTTAAATTTTCCAGACAGAGTCAACTTGGCTCGCCCGGGAATCGAACCCGGGACCTCTCGCTTAGCAGGCTGGCACCTAGCCACCTGCCCCACGAGGGCGTCAACCACTTTCTTATTTGTTTGATTGGATGTTAGAATCATAATATACTACAGTCACAGTGGACGGCCAAAGGCATTTCTTAAAGTTATGTTAAAATTAAAAGTTGGGTTATTATTTACCTACTATTTGTATTACCTTTAGAAGATAGGTAGTTGTTATTCGGAGATTCTAGGTTATTATCGGAGTGGATTTCGAGGTTATGCGTAGAACATACACGATTCTCTCACTGACTCCTGTCAGTTAACAAATGACAAATAGTGATGTTGTCAGATTAAACCTGGGAAAGGGACCTTGTCTAACATTATAGGCATCCATTTAGAGGTAATTTCAAGTTATATCGTAGGTTATTGATTTTAGTGAATTTTCTTTAAAAAAATTCACTAATGAGGATATCCCGACTTTTGAATTTAAAAAAATATTTCAAATGAGCGCTAATTAGGCCCCCTAGAACATATATCCGGGGTCAGTTTCAATTATATATATATATATATATATATATATATATATATATATATATATATATATATATATATATATATATATATATATAATTAAGTTTTTCGTGACGGTAATAATGTTATTTATCAAAAAATTGTGGGAAAGCTGTCAGTTGCAAAATAAAACTCTTTATTATAGGCCGAGCTTTCGGAAAAATGTATTCCATTCTCAAGGCTACAACATGGAAAGAAAAAAGTTTACAATTTATCTGGGAAACATATAAAAGTTTAAATGTCAGTTGGCACTTTTCGACTTCAGTCAAATTTAAAAAAAGTTTTTTTTATGTTTGTCATTTAATAATTAGTTTAGTAGAACTCACGTTATATGTAAGTATTTTAAACTTTTATATTTTTCCCATGTAAATTGTAAACTTTTTTTCTTTCCTTGTTATAGCCTTGAGAATTGAATAAATTTTTTCGAAAACTGGGCCTATAATAAAGAGTTTTATTTTGCAACTGACGGCACAATTTTTTGATAAATATAAATATATAAATTTGGTGAATACCTTCCTTTTGCAAGTGGCTTGGATAAGTTTCTTATCCAGGAAAATCGGCCACTGTTTTCCCGGAAAATTTTGTATTTTCTTTCTAAAATATATATTTTCGGAAATAACAAAGTAATGGCAACCAAAATTGGCACACTGTTACATCGTTATGGGTTAATTACCTGGCAAAATTTAGCTCTCTAGGTCAAAAGACAAAAAGGCTATAGGCATTTAAAGAAAAATAAATTGAGGTTTTCCTCAAAACGCCAAAGTCGCTATTCAAAACGTCAAAATTGGTAACATTTAGGCAAAGAACCTGAAACTAATACGAGCTATGGAAAGAAAATGTCTCAAGAAGAATGTTTTACAAAGCCTGAAGTCTTAGCTTCGACCGTCACTGTCCTTTATTTTACTAAAATGTTCCCAGAAAATTCATTTCAAATAGACCCTTTCTCTGATGCTTTAGCAGTAGTCTTAGCTATAGAGTTTATCTTTTAATGGTATATAATTTTTGTCGAATTTTCGTAAAAAATCCATAAAGCTCAATACATCCGGTATTATACAAGATACGAAAAAAAAAATGTATACATTAATTATAGGGTGTCTTGAGCTACATCTTAAAAAATATTTCTACAATCATAGGTGGCCCATAAGTCGTTGAAGATACAAATTTTCTATTTTTTTAATCGAACGCACCTTATGTTATTGCATTTTTGTATTTTCCATTGACATTTAATGCACGTTTGTAATAAAATAACGCTGGACGCAGCAAGTACGTTATGGTAGCGAATTTTCATTAAATGCTTCAAATTTGAATAGCTCAATTTGCTATTTACCTATAAGGCTGACCAAGAAACCAGTTTTTTCGGAAACACTTTAAGTTTACTTTTGGAAAGTTTTGTACATTTTCAAACAATAAAGTTATTTTGTTGAAACATGACACATTGTTTCTAAGATATAGGTTATACTGGTCACCAAATTTTATGCCTGCTTTCTTTAAAAAACATACATATTTGCTATTAAAAACATTTTCAAGAAAATTCACTACAATAACGCACTTGCTGCGTCCAGACTTTTTATTTAGTTATAACTCAAGATCTACTGAACCAATTGAGTTCAAGTTTGGTAGGTAGGGCCACTTGTACAATGTGTACATGCTTGTAAAGTTTAGGTTTAATATTGCCGGTAATTAAAAATATATTGCGTTTTCAAGCAGTTTTTTGCATTTTTTTCTAAAAACCGCAGCAGAATTGATTAAGTGTGGATATGGCAATGACACGAAGAGTGCGGCTCTGTTGAATTAAACTCTAAAATTCTTATTCTACCAAAATACTTTTAAGGTATCTTATTTCACAGTATAAAATATTTAATACGTAAGTCACTGAACTAGAGTGGATACCATAAACCCGACTATCCAGAAAAGAAATTCCTTAGCAAGAGACATAAATTGTCGCCTGACTATTCTGTTATCTGCTAGTTTTATTACATAATTAGCAGCCATGTTGTGTCAAAATTAACACCGAAGAGAATTTATTGTTCCAAGTTATTGCAAGTTTTATGACTGCAGTGCTTCGTTGGATCACGTAGTTAGACGGAATAAAGTTTTGCTAAATAAACAAGAAATTCTTAACACCATGGATGTTTTACGTAGGTCAGAGGAAAAACCAGACGAATATATTTTACGTTTAGAAAACTAATTTTCAATTTTAAACTGCAGAAGAATCGTCTATACAGGGTCGCTGATAAGTCTGGAAACGGTCGATTATCCGGGAAAATATACAAGGTGTCGAAAAAAGTTTTATACAAAAGTTTTTGGGTTCTTCAATGTCTACTAGGCGGTGATAATTTTATTTATACAGGGTTGGTCATACAGGCGTGGCACACCAATATTAATTTTTTTTTAATGGAACACCCTATATATTATTCAATATTTCAATCCTTCTCTTAATTTTGAGCAACATTTATGAGAAGCATAATGTACCTAAACTCAATCGTTTCCGGGTAAAAAAATAAATAAAAATAAACGCTACTGTTTTTAAAATCTATTGGATGAAGAACAAAAATAAATGAAAAGTAGAATATCTCTTGAAAACAATCTGTGAGTGTGAAAAGAACCGGTTGCGATGTTTTTAACATTTTTTGGAATCCCAAGATAAGATAAGATGCCCATAAGAAACGCAGTATTATTCTTTTATTTTAAAATGTTTCCAGGACAACGAATGTCAAACATTCATTCAGTGTCAACAGTTTTGAAACATTAGTAATTTAGTGTCAACAGTTTTTGTGCAAAATGGCAAGTTTAAGTGAAACCGAACGTATCGAAATTTTAATGATGATAGGGTACGGTGATAGAACACGAAGTTTTGCTCAAGTGGTGATTATGTTCAATGAGTTGCATCCTGAGCGGGAATCGATCTCCAAATCCACAGTTTCGAAAACTTTTCATAGTTTTCACGAAACTGGCGGTATCAAGGATAAACCTAGAACTGGAAGGCCAGTAACCGTTACAAATGAAGAAAATTCTTTGAATGTAATATTGGATGTGGTGGAAAATCCGAAAACTTCGGCACAGCAATTAGCTTTAAATCACAATATGAGTCGATATTCAATTCAAAAGATTACGAAGCGGGAAAAGTTCCGTCCATATAAAATTCATTTATTACAAGAACTGAGTGAAGACGATTTTGATCGCAGAATCGAGTTCTGTGAACTTATTATGGAGAAGTTACGCCAAAATTTTAACTTTGCCAACCACATTTTGTTTTCCGACGAATCTACATTTTGTTTGAATGGACAAGTCAACCAACACAACTGTAGGTACTGGTCAGACGAAAACCCACATTGGATGGAACAAATTCACACCCAAAGACCGCAAAAAGTAAATGTTTGGTGTGCTATTATTGGTGGACATATCATAGGACCTTATTTTATACACGGTAATTTGAACTCTGCTCGATATTTGACACTTTTGCAAGAATCAATTGTTCCAGACGTTAGTCGATTATTTCCGAACAATAACGACCCAAATCTACCAGCGGAAGAAATATGGTTTCAGCAGGATGGGGCACCCCCTCATTTTGGAATTGAGGTACGGGAATATCTGAATCAAACCTTTCCTGGCAGATGGATAGGGCGCAGGGGAACTATTGAATGGCCAGCTAGGTCTCCCGACATGACGCCGCTTGACTTTTTTTTGTGGGGTCATGTAAAAAATTTAATTTACCAAAATAGACCGCAGAATATTGAAGAGTTGCAAGCAAGGATTGTGCATGAAATTAATAACATTCCTCAAAACGCTCTTGTAAATGCAGTGCAATGTTTTGTTAAGCGAATTCATTTTTGTCAGGAGGTCAATGGAGAACACTTTGAACATCTTATAAAATAGGATTTCAAACAATGTTAAAAACATCGCAACCGGTTCTTTTCACACTCACAGATTGTTTTCAAGAGATATTCTACTTTTCATTTATTTTTGTTCTTCATCCAATAGATTTTAAAAACAATAGCGTTTATTTTTATTTATTTTTTTACCCGGAAACGATTGAGTTTATGTACATCATGCTTCTGATAAATGTTGCTCAAAATTAAGAGAAGGATTGAAATATCGAATAATATATAGGAAGTTCCATTAAAAAAAAATTAATATTGGTGTGCCACGCCTGTATGACCAACCGTGTATAAATGAAATTATCACCGCCTAGTAGACATTGAAGAACCCAAAAACTTTTGTATAAAACTTTTTTCGACACCTTGTATATTTTCCCGGATAATCGACCGTTTCCAGACTTATCAGCGACCCTGTATAATAGTATTGGTGTTACCTGTGATTACAGTTATACTATATAGATCAATGGTCGCCAACGTTTTCAATGTGTTGAGCTACTTTGATAATTTTGGAATAAACAATGACCTATCTAGTCATAAGCGACGTAAGCCAACCTAAGTGAAACAATGCACAGTGGGTTTGACATACATGTATTTATTTTATTAATAAACTGATATAAACTAATAATGTAAATATAATGGGTATAAATAATATAATACTAAAATTGTGACACTGAGCTGTCTAGTGTGTTATGTTAAAATATGGGGGAGATTAATGACTTTATGGATATTTTTCAAAATTTTGAATAGATAAGCGAACTAAACTGTAACAACATTGATGAATGTTTGTCGTATATAGCAAGCGATGATTTTAATATACATTTTCTACATCTAAATATAAGAAGTGTGAGAAAAAATTTTCAGGACGTGTTGGTTTTTCTTCAGAGTATGCAGGGTGCTAATATAATTGCTATAGTTATGTCAAAAACGTGTCAGATTCAGGATATATCTGACTTTATGAGAGATGATTTTAAAATGTATTATAGCCGGGGTATGTTCAATCAGAATAATGGGGTGGTTCTGTATCTGAGAGTGCACGTACGGTTAGTAGATGTGAGAGAGGTGAAATTTACTGAAGTTACTCTTATTAAGTCAGTTTTACAAATTAACAAGTCAATAAATTATCTGTGCCTTTATAGTCATCCTTCAACTAATTGTTTAATGTTTTTGAGGGAATTTGATAAATATCTGGGGAGATAAGTTGGATTATGGGCGACGTTAACATAAATATAGGCGCAATTTTTTATTTTTTTTATTTCAACAACACACCACGAGGGCTTACAGCCTAAAAACTATCGTACCGTGGATGTAGACAAGGAGGAAAGAAGCAACATGTTAATTCTGGACTTGAAGGTTTGGGGGTTAGGAGGAGAAGGCAAAACATGTACCGGCAAGGAATTCCATAACTTGGAAGTCCTCGGGACAAAAGAGCGGACATAACAAGATGTTCTATGTCTGATGACCTGGACAGTAAAATGGTGTATTCGCTCTGTTCCCCTGGTAGATCTGTTGGGGGCAGCAGGTGGAGAAATTATGGAAGGAAGCTCCTCTGAGCAGTGCCCGTGCAGATATCTATAAAAGATAGAGAGAGAGAGAGGTCACCAACGGCACGTCGGTGGGCAAGGGATGGCAGCCTTTGGGTGAGGGTAGGCTCACTGATGAGACGTACACCTCTCTTCTAAATGAAGTCCAGGATAGCGAGTGTATAAGCGGCAGCGGCACCCCAGATGTGGGAGCAGTATTCGAGGTTTGGTCTTATTTGTGAAATATATAAGGTATAGAGATTAGCTGGTGAAAAAAAAGTATTTGCCAGCCCGGAGGAGGAAACCTAATTTCTTAGCAGCCGCTTCTGCAATTGATGTGACATGTTGGTGCCAGTTGAGATTTCGATCCACAGAAATGGCAGCAAGTGAAAATGACTCATTACTTTGAATAACTTGGTTGTTTATTGTGATGGGTCTAGGGCTGGTGTATCTCTTATGAGAATGAAAGCAAGACTGTGATTTGGTGGGGTTGAATTGTACAAGATTTCTTCAATCAATTTAACTTGTTTCCCTCGGTTTTAGGGTCTTCCAAATGTTGCTGCAAATGTGCACTGGTTGTCTGTTGTGACTCCGTGTATTTTTGCATCTTCATCCAGAGTGTTCCCATCTTCACCTGGCTAAACCGTACTGATGATGGCTAATAAGCTTGAAACACGTGTATGCGGTTATTTTTATATATATATATATATATATATATATATATATATATATATATATATATATATATATATATATATATATATATATATATATATATAAATATAAACATATAAAAATTCAAAATGACCCCGGATATGGGTTCTAGGGGTCCTAGTTTGCGCTCATTTGACAAAATTTTTGCAAAGTCTCACCATCGATACGGCTCTATTAGTGGGTTTTTTTTAATTCACTAAAACTGTGCTGAAAATTTATAATTTCTTTTACAGTTGATCACCTAACGTCATTTCTTAACAAAATGGCGGAGGTCGTGGGTCTCTATTGCGACAAACGTAGGAGGAGTTGAAGTTCACGGAAGTGCTTAGCTCACTTTTTGGTTGTTTTTCCAACTGTGACAGCTCTTTTGACATTGACACACTTTCTTTTTTCTACGTATTCTTTTAACATGCCTTGAAGGTACATAGCGCTACACAAACCAATTTTTTTTAATTCACACGTTTTGTATGGTTGATACATATTTCAACAAATACAACTCTTTGAATGCGCGACCGACAACAACTTTGGTCTACGCTCCTGTGTTGTGCGATATGTCAGTTGGGCCTTTAAGAGCATGAAGGCAAGCGCGCCTGGACCTGAAGGTCTTGGTTTCGGAGATGTTGCTCGAACTCTTCGTCGAAAGCTCTAGATACTCTTCAACTCAATGATGTTACTGAGTTACATCCCCCACAGTATGTGCCGTTCTAGAACAGTTTTAATACCAAAATATGCAGATGAGTTGGAGACCGATAACGATCTCGCCTATTCTGTTGCGTCTGCTGAATAAACTAGTCGGCCTCCGCCTTACCTTGGCGACGGATCGGAATAAGCACCAAAGGGGTTTTACGAGGGTCAACGGATGCCTGGCTAACGAGTTGACTTAGGGCTCTCTGATCAGATAGAAGATAGCCCATGCTCGGCCCTACTTCATCGTCTCGCTGGACCTCAAGAGGGCCTTCAACAATGTGTCCCATGCTCGGTTTTCCATTGTGGGTCCCTCCGTCTGTCGATAAAACTTCCCGCCAGCTCGAAAGAAACTTTCAGACACGCATAGTGAAGTTAACTTAATATATTCCTCCACCTGCTTGTCCAGTAACTGGTTATCATGAAGCATGTCCCGAAGATATTGAAGAGCTATATCGATAGGGATAATGGGAAACAACGACTTGACATCAAAATAGATCAGTACTTCGGTTGGTTTTTACTTAATATCTTTCATTCTATTAATGAATTCAATGGAATTTTTAACCGAAATTTAGCAGGCCGATTTCTCAATGTACTGATCTCTTTCGAGAACCATTTGGAAAGTTCATTAGTCGGGGAACTGATAACGGAGACTATTATTCCCATTTCACACCCCGGCTTATGGGCCTTCGGGAGACAATACATGAAAGGTACAATTGGATTGAATAAGGTGACCCTCCTCCTGGTATTCTCATCTATTAAATTAATGCAACTTCTGACTGTACTTTTTAATCGATTTGTCACACTAGGAAGACGGTCTTTTGTTATTAACCCATACGGACCGGTTCTGATGACGACGGTTATGGGTTCCTTCTTCAGACCACCTGGACCAACACTGCATGACTGTTGACACACTGCGTCCTATGCGGTCGAAGATTTGTCTGATTGCAAAACCGACTTCCCACATACCAACAATGCACCTCCTTTCAAACTTACTTACATGCCTGTAATTGTTCCCTACACAGCGCCTAGTAGTCCAGTCAAAACAATGTTTAACCTCCTGAAAAATCCGAAAGTTTTGAAACTTCGCATACTTTTAAAGGTACGTAAGAATGAATATACCGAAACTCCTCATGAATATGAATCGAGCTCTAGCGGCAATTAGCGAAAATAGGGCACTTTCTTTGGTTTTTCGTTAATATCTCGAGAACTGTTGGTCGGGGGGGAAATCTGCTTATATACGTAATTAAGGACTAATCAATTTTGATACAAAAATGGTTATATACATTTTTCTCGTATTCTCAATGGTTCCCGAGTAATAGGCTCGCTATCCTGGACTCCATTCAAAAGAGAGCTATACGTCTCATCGGTGACCCTACCCTCACCCAAAGGCTTCCATCCCTTGCCCACCGACGTGCCGTTGGTGACCTCTCTCTCTTTTATAGATATCTGCACGGGCACTGCTCAGAGGAGCTTTCCTCCATAATTCCCCCACCTGCTGCCCCCAGCAGATCTACCAGGGAACAGAGCGAATGCACCCTTTTACTGTCCAGGTCACCAGACATAGAACATCTTGTTATGCCCGCTCTTTTGTCCCGAGGACTTCCAAGTTGTGGAATTCCTTGCCGGCACATGTTTTTCCTTCTCCTCCGAACCTCCAAACCTTCAAATCCAGAATTAACAAGTTGCCTCTTTCCTCCTTGTCAACACCCACGGTACGATAGTATTTAGGCTGTAAGCCCTCGTGGTGTGTTGTTGACATAAAAAAAAAGAGAGCGTTTTGTAAAAGACGACGTTAGGGCGGTACAATATGGCATTTCTAATAATATGTGACAATAATATATTACTGAATTAAATATAGTACTTACAATGCCTACTAAACCGGCGAGGAGCGGCAGAGCGGCAGTTAGTTCCAGTCAGGTTTTCCTGCTATCCGCGTCGTTTCATGAGTCTGATGTGAGGTCATTTTATTACATTTTCGTGCGTTCTTGCCATTTTCGTTCGGTCAGTGCCTTAGTAGTTTTTCGCATAGTAGAAGTATGTTGTGTTTACATAATAGACATATGAAATGGCAGAGAACTGTTTGTTGTGCGACAAGATTTTTGGTTCACCTTCTGGTGTATCGAAAGTTGGTTTGAAGGGAATCAGATCGTTACTGCTCGCTAGTGAGCAAAGGAAAGATGATTTGGGTTCTAAGCTTCGTGGTAGTGAGACAATTAGATTACACACTGAGTGCCGAAAACAGTACACACTGGATGAGTCTATAAAGGCTTTCCTGAAACAGCAGTCTGCTGCAGATCCTTCTTGATCAACAAAATATAGCTCTTTGCCCCAAACAAGGTCTTCTGTGAAAACATTATTTGAATTCAAAACAAAATGTTTCTTCTGTGCAGATGTTATTGCTGAAGAGTATTTTAAAAAACAAATAAAGAAACCTATAAAAGCCCGCAGAGATGCATTCTATTGTCGAAGTAAGGAAATGATTACGACTGTATTGAATTCTGCAGACAGGAGAAATGATGAAAAGGCAGAAGAAGATAGACTGCGTCTGTCTGGCATTAGCGACCTTGTCGCTGCTGATGAAGTGTACTATCTGAACTGCTACCAACAATTTGTGTCCCACAAGCCTCCAGAAGAGGGTAGAAAACGTGGACGTCCCAAGGCAGCTTACATTATAAAGTCTATGGAATATATTTACTCCCTCATTGAGAATAATGAGGAATGCCAACTTTCCTCTGAACAATTACGTTCTGCAGTATCTGGGGATGTTCCTTCAAATGATACAATTAAAAGCAAACTCAAAGACAAATATGGAGAGAGAATTATAATTGCTGTGGGAGTTGGATGGAGGGATGCAACCATCCGTTTTAATGATGTTGGATTCAAAATTTTGAACTCATGATATGATGATAGAATAGCTGATGAAAATAATAAGCGACTAAGAAGCGTACAACCAGCAACAAAAATAATAAGGCAGGATGTTACAGTATTATCTCTGCGATACGTCCAACCTCTTTTATATCAGAAATAATGAACAGTGTTGCTTTGTCTGTGTCCAGAAGATTTGCAAGCAAGAAGTTGGTAAACCTTTTATCAAGTTTAGGGTTCAACGCTTCATATCACAGCGCACAGCAGCTGGAAATGTCAGCAATTTATCACATTCAACCTGATAATGATACTCTTTTTCAACAATTTATGTTTGACAACGCGGACTTTAATGTTAGAACACTGTACGGTCTCAACACATTCGATTCTATGGGTGTCATCAAATGTGTGCCTTATGGAAGCACAACTGGAAGCGAACATGAAAAACTAATACCGAGGCTCACCAAGGTAGCACCTGCTATGATAGTAGGGGAACTTGGAGTGATTTCTCTACAAACTTACCAAAAATCACAAGGTGGATTTAGTAATGTGATTGTGGAGGATCTGAAAGATATAGTCAAGAAAACTGATCAGCCAACTCCATACGATACTCTTTGGTTGGCAGCAAAATGGCTCAATATTAAACTTCATCTCATGCATACTTACCTATTGTTTCAGGCAGTAAGTGTAGAAGCTGGCCAAGATAATCAAATTGCAGGGCCTTCTACCAAGAAGCGATTCAGAACTGATTGATTTTTCTGTACAAAATTTTCCTTTGAATAACCTCAGCATTTTTTTGTTCATATATTTCATTGTTTAATATACCTACATCATGTGCCTCATCAATATACATCATAAGTAACATACATCGCGTGCTTTTTATACAAAATTGTGAAGTTTATCTCCTTAATTATCCTTAGTATACAAAAATGTAGGTAAACCATTGTTAAATATTATTAGAAAGGCCATATTGTACCGCCCTTGCGTGGTTTTTCACAAAATGCTCTCTTTTAGCGTCTATAACTCGGGAGTCATTCAACATTCATCTGTTGCATTTACCGGTCATCTTCTGACAACAACTTTGTCCAGCTCTTTGACTACCTTTCTGAAAAACCCGACTATCTGATTTCTGAATATCCTTCCTCCGAGGTCACTATTCTTGGTGTCAATGGCTAGGATCTTCAAAAACCGATCCACAAGGGAGAGCAGCGGAGGCCTTTGCAATCAGCAATTCTTCGGCCAATATGGTTCAGCAACCTACTTACTTTCCTCGTATCCCAACACACAGCTCAAATCCCTTGGATCTCCTTCTTACTACAAAACCTGAATGCTATAAGATATCAGTCACCGCCTCCCTTGGTCGCTCAGACCACGACATGGTCACTGCTTCCTGCGCAATGCAACCTGAGGTCACACAGTCATCACACCCACATATCGTTTGGCACTACAACTCCGCAAACTGGGACGAAATGCGGGATTACTTTTCGTCATTTCCATGGGCGTCTGCCTGCTTTTCTCATCCTGACCCCTCTGATATCTCACAAAACGTCACCGAAATTATCCAAGCTGGCATGGAATTATTTATTCCACGTACACAGAAAACTTCTTCAGCCACTCAAAAGCCCTGGTTCTCTAAATCCCGTGACAAGGCCAGACTTGAAAAGATCAAAGCTCACAAAACGCTTCTACACAATCCCATTTAAGAAAATCGTCAAGCATTTAACGACGCAAGAGACCGCTATGTCCGCATTCTTTCTGAGGCAAAAAACTCGTTCAATAACCACATCAAAAACAAAAGTCCTCTCAAGCTCCAACGGCAGCAAACCCTTCTGGACTCTTGCTAAATCTATTGGGAATAATTTCTGCAAAAGCACGTTCCCACCTCTTTTCTCAGGGGATGAAATTGTTTCTACCGCCCTGGGCAAGGCTGAACTTTTTGCTTCGTTGTTCGCCAGCAATTCTACTCTCAACCCACCTCCAAATGTTCAACCACCAACAGTCCCCAATGTCGCACAGAAAATGACGGATATCATTTTCAAAACAAAAAAGGTACGAAAGATGCTCTCTTCTCTTAATACCAGGAAAGCCTCTGGCCTTGACGATATCCCAGCAATTGTTCTCAAAAATTGCGCACCAGAACTTGCTCCTGTCCTGACTCGTCTGTTTCAGATATCTTATAATAAAGGCATATTCCCTAGTAACTGGAAAACTGCTCGAGTACAACCCATCCCCAAGAAAGGATCCAAAGCGCTTCCTAGCAACTACAGGCCTATTTCTCTCCTTTCAGTCGTCTCTAAAGTGATGGAAAAGTATATAAACACCGAATTACTGAAATTTCTTGAAAAACACAGTCTAATCCACGACAGACAGTATGGATTCCGTCAGCGCAGATCGACTGCCGACCTCCTTTCCTTTGTCACCCATTCTTGGAACAAGTCTATGGAACTACACGGTGAATCTCAGATTGTTGCTCTAGACATATCCAAAGCATTCGAGGTCTGGCACGCAGAGCTGCTTAATAAACTTCCGGCCTATGGCCTACCACCAAAACTTTGTACCTGGACAGCAAATTTCTTCTCCAACAGGAACATTTCTGTTGTTGTGGTCGGCCATTCCTCTAAACTGTATCCAATTAATGCAGGAGTTCCTCAAGGTTCAGCTTTAGCCCCTACTTTGTTTCTTCTCCACATCAATGACCTCCTCTCTAGCACATCCAACCCAGTTCAGAGTTACGCGGACGACAGCACCCTCCACTCAAATATACAATATTCTAAGATTGTCTCTTTAGCCCAGATAGATGAGGATCGCAGTCTCATGGAGGGTTCTGTCTCCGTGGATCTCCAAAAAATATTAGACTGGGGAAGTAGAAATCTTGTACAATTCAACCCCACCAAATCTCAGTCTTGCTTTCTTTCTCATAAGAGATACACCAGCCCTAGACCCATCACAATGAACAACCAAGTTATTTAAAGTAATGAGTCCTTTTCTCTTGTTGGCATTTCTGTGGATCGAAATCTTAACTGGCACCAACATATCACATCAATTGCAGAAGCGGCTGCTAAGAAATTAGGTTTCCTCTTCCGGGCTCGCAAATACTTTTCACCAGCTAATCTCTATACCTTATATACTTCACAAATAAGGCCAAACCTCGAATACTGCTCCCATATCTGGGGTGCAGCTGCCGCTTCTACACTCGCTATCCTGGACTCTATTCAAAAGAGAGCTATACGTCTCATCGGTGACCCTACCCTCACCCAAAGGCTGCCATCCCTTGCCCATCGACGTGCCGTTGGTGACCTCTCTCTCTTTTATAGATATCTGCACGGGCACTGCTCAGAGGAGCTTTCCTCTATAGTTCCCCCACCTGCTGCTCCCAACAGATCTACCAGGGGAACAGAGAGAATGCACCCTTTTACTGTCCAGGTCACCAGACATAGAACATCTTGTTATGCCCGCTCTTTTGTCCCGAGGACTTCCAAGTTGTGGAATTCCTTGCAGGCACATGTTCTTCCTTCTGCTCCGAACCTCCAAACCTTCAAGTCCAGAATTAACAAGTTGCCTCTTTCCTCCTTGTCAACACCCACGGTACGATAGTATTTAGGCTTTAAGCCCTCGTGGTGTGTTGTTAAAATTAAAAAAAAAAGAGTACGAGAAAAATGTATATACTCATTTTTGTAGAAAATTTGATAATTCTTAATTATGTATATATTCAACTTTTGTCTCCGACCAACGGCAACGGTTCTCGAGATACTAACAAAAAACTAAAGAAAGTGCCCTATTTTCGCTAATTGCCGCTAGAGCTCGCCTCATATTCATGAGGACTTTCGGTATATTCATTCTTAGGTACCTCTAAATAAGTGTGCTAAGTTTCAAAACTTTCGGATTTTTCAGGAGGTTGGGTCATTTTTTGACTGGAGTATAGGCATAATAACTAAATTGAGCACACATCGTTACGAAATATTGCTTCAAACTGAAGGAAACCCAAATTCTAATTTGCCTACCTTATACTCCCGAATGCAGTGTAAAACTTTAGTAGTTGTGAAAAGCTGAATTTACGGATGATCCTGTATATTTCTACAAGCTTATTTATATAGTTTCTTGAAGTTTTAGTGAATTTTCTTTAAAAAAATTCACTAATGAGGAGATCCCGACTTTTGAATTTTGAAAAAATTTCTTCAAATGAGCGCTAATTAAGCCCCCCAGAACACATATCCGGGGTCAGTTTCAATTTTTATATGTTTATATATATATATATATATATATATATATATATATATATATATATATATATATATATATATGTATATATATATATATATATATATATATATATATATATATATATATATATATATATATATATATATATATATATATATATATATATATGTATCACACCGATAACTCAAAAAATAATGGGCCGATTTTGTTTAAATTTGGTGAATAAATTCCTTTTGCAAATGGCTTGGATAAGTTCGTTAGCCAGAAAAATCTGCCAAGGTTTTCCCGGAAAATTTTGTGTTTTCTTTTGAAAAAAAAATTATATCTCCGGAATTAACAAAGTAAGGGCAACCAAATTTGGTACACGGGTTTATGTTCTTATATGTAAGTTACCTACTAATTTAGCCCTGTAGCTCAAAATACAAAAAAGATATAGGCAATTAAAAAAAAAAAAATTGGGGTTTTCCTCAAAACGTCAAAGTTGCGATTTAAAACGTCAAAATCAGCCACATTTAGGCAAAGAATTTGAATCTAATACGGGCTATGGAAATAAAATGTCTCAACAAGAATGTTTTACAAACCCTAAAGTCTTAGTTTCAACCGTCATTGTCCTTCATTTTACTAAAATATTTCCAGAAAATTCATTTCAAATAGACCCTTTCTCTGATGCTTGGCAGTAGCCTTAGCTATAGAGTTTATCGTTTAATGTATATAATTTTTGTCGAAAAAAATCAATAAAGCTCAATATAGCCGTAATTATAAAAGATATGAAAAAAATTTGTATATATTAATTATAGGGTGTCTTGAGCTACATCTGAAAAAAATATTTCTACAATCACAGGGTGGCCCATAAGTCGTTGGTGATACAATTATATTTTTTTTAATCAAAAACGCCTTATGTTATTGCATTTTCCATCGAAATATAATGCATGTTTGTAAGAAAAAAATTCTGGACGCAGCAAGTGCGTTATGGTAGCGAACTTTATTTGTTTATGTAGAAATCATTGTTTGTGAAATTTTTGTAAAATTTTCGTAATTAGTACCTAATGTTTAATGAGTTATTGTAAAAAATATGTTTTTGGATTTTCGCAAAAAAAGTTGTTTACAATTTTTTTTGTAAGTTTTGTCGAAAAGCTTTTTGTAAATAATTATATCTTGGTAGGTGGCTAAATATCTTGAAGAAGTTTGTTGGCCAGGAAAATCGGGTCAGTTTTTCGGTTATATTTTAAGTTAGTTTTCGAAAAAATATTTGCCCTTTTCCAACAACAAAGTTATTTTGATAAAATGTGGTACATTGTTCCCACTATAGAGGTTATACTGGTTATAAAAACCATTTTAATGAAAATTCACTACCATAACGCACTTGCTGCGTCCCGAGTTTTTTTATTATTTAGAATAGACGTATGTAATATAATAATATCTGTAATACACAATTAATGGTAATCACTGTATCTTCGAGCCAATTTACTTCAACATTTGCTCATAACCACCTTTAAATCTCACATTTTTACCAGTATATGACTTGGCCATGGATATTGCTCCACATTCTCATGTTTTCCTCGTGAATTTCATTATTCTTGATATCGGCAGTAAGCCGTAAGTACAGAATCATCAGAATGTTAATAGCAGGGCATTAGCAGTGTAGTTGGCATAGTAGTCAGGCGAGAACAGAATTCTGGTAATAGTAGGAGGAGGCACCAGTACAGTAATACCGGTACCGTCCTCATCTATGCCCAGATTACATTATTACATTCTGATCGTTGTTCTGTTCATGTCGGGCATAATCCGAATATGAAAGGAGTGCTGGACCGCACTAACCCACACCATCTCCACTATTTTAGCCTCCTTCTGCATTTTCATCACCGTCCAATTTGCTTTTCTTGCCGGCTCTGCAACAAGCGATGCATCAAGCACTCGATGAAGGAGGAACCGGCGTTGTGTTCACTAAATTTCGGTAATTTATGGCCACTACCAATATTGTTTCCATGGTCGCCGGGTATTTATTACACGAAAACAATTGTCTTAGGGAAATTTCCGTATAAATCACGTAAACGAGGATGAATTGTGTTAAGTATACAATAGTACAGAACCATGAATAAGGAAATCAGAGTTAATGCACAGGCGTGACGGCAATTTGTTTGTTTCTGTTTATTGTCACTGTTCTAGAATGACGATGTAATGGTAACTAAAATAAGTTACACTGTATTGTTTCCTATAATAGGAAACTTAATGCCTACAAATGCAGACACTTTTATGAATTCAGCTGCAACCCAATAGCATTATGAGAAAAAAAACAACAACTAAGATGTGTTATAAATTACAGATATGTCATTCGCCAAATTTCAACATTTGTTTTTTTAAGTTAATTATTAAATTGTTGGTAAAATGCGTTTATCTATATCTCAAATAATTGAAGTTCTAAAGATGATTGCATACAGTGACAGGATCCGAACTCACGCAGAGGTATTTTTTTATATATTTCAACAACACATCACGAGGGCTTACAGCCTAAATACTACCGTATCGTGGGTGTCGACAAGGAGGAAAGAGGCAACATGTTAATCCTGGAGTTGAAGGTTTGGAGGTTCGGAAGTGAAGGAAAAACATGTGCCGGCAAGGAGTTCCACAACTTGGAAGTCCTCGATACAAAAGAGCGGGCATAACAAGATGTTCTATGTCCGGTGACCTGGACAGTAAAAGGGTGCATTCGCTCTGTTCTCCTGGTAGATCTGTTGAGGACAGCAGGTGGAGGAACTATGGAAGAAAGCTCCTCTGAGCAGTGTCTGTGCAGATATCTATAAAAGAGAGAGAGAGAGAGAGAGAGAGAGAGAGAGAGAGAGAGAGAGAGAGAGAGAGAGAGAGAGAGAGAGAGAGAGAGAGAGAGAGAGAGAGAGAGAGAGAGAGAGAGAGAGAGAGAGAGAGAGAGAGAGAGAGAGAGAGGTCACCAACGGCACGTCGGTGGGCAAGAGATGGCAGCCTTTGGGTGAGGGTAGGGTCACCGATGAGACATATAGCTCTCTGCTGAATGGAATCCAGGATAGCAAGAGTAGAAGCGGCAGCGGCACCCCCGCTGTGGGAGCAGTATTCGAGGTTTGGCCTTATTTGTGAAGTATATAAGGAATAGGGATTAACTGGTGAAAAGTATTTGCAATTCCGGAAGAGGAAACCTGATTTCTTAGCTGCCGCTGCTGCAATTGATGTGACATATTGGTCCCAAATGAGATTTCCATCCACAGAAATGCCAAGAAGTGCAAATGACTCATTACTTTGAATAACTTGGTTGTTAATTGTGATGGGTTTAGGGCTGGTGTATCTCTTGTAAGATAGTAAGCAAGACTGAGATTTGGTGGAGTTGAATTATACAAGATTTCTACTTCCTTAGTCTAATAATTTTTGGATATCCACAGAGACAGAACTCTCCATAAGTCTGCGATTCTCATCTAATTGGGCTAAATAGACTTAGGCTTAGAATATTGTATATTTGAGTGGAGGGTGCTGACGTCCACGTAACTGTGAACTGGGTTGGAGGTGCTAGAGAGGACGTCATTGATGTGGAGAAGAAACAAAGTAGGGGCTAAAGCTAAACCTTGAGAGACTCCTGCATTAATTAGGTACAGTTTGGAGGAATAGCCATCCACGACAACAGAAATGCTCCGGTTGGAGAGGAAATTTGCTGTCCGGGTACAGAGTTTTGGTGGTAGGCCATAGGCCGAAAGTTTATTAAGCAGCGCTGCGTGCCAGACCTGGTCGGGTGCTTTAGATATGTCTAGAGCGACAATCTGGGATTCACCGTGTAGTTTCATAGACTTGTTCCAAGAATGGGTAACAAAGGAGAGTAGGTCGGCAGTTGATCTGCGCTGACGGCATCCATACTGCCTGTCGTGGATTAGACTGTGTTTTTCAAGAAATTTTATTAATTCGGTGTTTATATACTTTTCCATCACTTTAGAAACGACTGAGAGGATAGAATTAGGCCAGCAGTTGCTAGGAAGTGCTTTTGGTCCTTTCTTGGGGACCGGTTGTACTCGAGCAGTCTTCCAGTTACTAGGGAATATGCCTCTCTTGTAAGATGTCTGAAACAGACGAGTCAGGAGAGGAGCAAGTTGTGATGCGCATTTTTTGAGAACAATTGCTGGGATCTCGTCAAGGCCAGAAGCTTTCCTGGTATTGACAGAAGCGAGCATCTTTCCTACATTTTTAGTTTTGAAAATGATATCCGTCATTTTATGCGCGACATTGGGGACTGTTGGTGGTTGAACATTTGGAGGTGGGTTGAGAGTAGACTTGCCGGCGAACAACAAGGCAAAAAGTTAAGCCTTTCCCAGGGTGGTAGAAACAATTTAATCCCCTGAAACGAGAGGTGGGAACGCGCTCTTGCAGAAATTATTCCCAAGATTCCAGAAGGGTTTGCTGCCGTTGGAGCTTAACAGGACTTTGTTTTCGATGTGGTTATTAAACGAGTTTTTTGCCTCAGAAAGAATGCGGACATAGAGGTTTCTTGCGTCGTTAAATGCTTGACGGTTTTCTTGACTAGGATTGTGTAGAAGCGTCTTGTGAGCTTTAACCTTTTCAACTCTGGCCTTGTCACAGGATTTAGAGAACCAGGGCTTTTGAGTGGCTGAAGAGGTTTTCTGTGTACGTGGAATAAATAATTCGATGCCAGCTTGGACAATTTTGGTGACGTTCTGTGAGATATGAGAGGGGTCGGGATGAAAGAAGCAGACAGACGCCCATGGGAATGATGAAAAGTAATCCCGCATTTCGTCCCAGTTTGCGGAGTTGTAGTGCCAAACGATACGTGGGTGTGATGACTCTGTGACCTCGGGTTGCATTGCGCAGGAAGCAGTGACTATGCCGTGGTCTGAGCGACCAAGGGGGCTGTAACTGATGTCTTATAGCATTCAGGTTTTGTAGTAAAAAGGCAAGAGATTTGAGCTGTGTGTTGGGATGCGACGAAAGTAAGTAGGTTGCTAAACCATATTGGCTAAAGAATTACTGAC
The DNA here is from genome assembly GCA_964006375.1 of Tillus elongatus. Classification (NCBI taxonomy): domain Eukaryota; kingdom Metazoa; phylum Arthropoda; class Insecta; order Coleoptera; family Cleridae; genus Tillus; species Tillus elongatus. Next base: position 182,080,743 of record OZ023265.1, read on the forward strand.
TGCAAAGGCCTGCGCTACTCTCCATTTTGGCTCAGTTTTTGAAGATCGGTATTTTATCTCCGAAATCTTTTGTACAAGGAGAAGCTATCATCTTTTTTGTTTATAAGGAAAACCGACTCATACAACAGAACCGGAAACATCCGTTGGGACTTCACATTGATGTATGGGCTGGTACCTCCCCGGGCGTGAAAAAATCATTTACTATCACGTAAAGGCAAAGTCCACTACCACCTGCCATGTATTCTGTTTAATACTAAATATTCGAATATGTCTATCAATCAATCAATCAACAGCGAGTCGAATCGATAAGCAATTCCGAGAAGCTAGCGTGGAGTATGTTCCGAAAACAAGTCGCTGGTCTATAAGTGAAGAAGTGAAATTAAACGTCTTATTGTCACTGGGAGAGAATCCCCATAGTAGTGTTCGGCAAATTGGCCGAGACAATGGAATTCCATTTCAGACAGCACATAAAGTGTTAAAACTTGAAAAGCTTCGTCCTCATAAAATACAGCTTTTGCAGGAAATATCCGGTGATGACCGCAGGACGCAGTCTTGTGCGACATTAATAGGCAAATCTAATGACAACTCTTTGCAAGTAGCAAATATCCTGTTTTTGGGCGGATCTACTCCAACACTACATGGAGAGGTTAACCGTCAAAACTGCAGATACTGGGTAATAAGAAAACTTAAGATGGATGCGACAGAATCACACACAATATCTGCAAAAGGTAAATGTTTGGGCGGGAGTTGTTAGGAGTAGGATTATTTCTTCCTAGCCTTTATATGAAACTACAAATGGACCACGATATCTACAATTTTTACAGCAATATCTTATTCCCGCGTTATTGAACTTATTCCCTGATGGACGCAATGCTGGTATGGTAGCTCATAACTTATGGTGTCAAAAAGATGGTGCCCCCGCGCATTATTGCGTTAATATTCGACAGTATCTGGATCAACAATTTCCCAAGAGAGGATAGGCAGGCGTGGTGCAATAAAATGGCCAACAAAAAAGCCTGATCTAACTCCCTTAGATTTTTTCTGCGGGGTTATTTGAAGAATGTGGTGTTTAAAAGTAAACCAGATACTATCGACGAATTAAAAGCAAGAATTAGAACTGAATCTACCAACATATCTCCAAAGATTATAAATAGAATCCAATGAACATTTGTTGACCGTTTAGGATATTGTCAGGCACAAGATGGCGGTCATTTCCAACTTGATTAGATAAGACTGAACTATGCAATTCTTTATAGGCTTAACTTGTGTGTGTTTTGTTTCTTTAACGTCGGCCTATTTCCGCGACTGTGGCCAATCACCAACGCCAGGGAGCAGTTTCACCTCACTATCCTGGAAATTTTGCCGAACCCCAGCCTCTCTGTAAGGAGGGTAGGGATCTTTAACGTGCCCAACATCGCATGGACACGGGACCGACGGCTTTACGCCCCATCCGAAGGGCGGAACGTGCAGACATTCAACTTGCTCAAATACAATGCCAGAACCTCGGTTGATGTTAATTTTACAGTTTGTACTGAAAAAGTGAAAGGAGTACCCTGGGATCCAACCCAGTACCCTTCGGTTCAGAGGCACACGTTCTTACCCCTGAACCACCGAGGTATATAGAGGCTTAACTTGTCTCAGGTGTTACTAATAATAAAAATATTATTACTCTATTCCTAAAAAAAATTGGTGTTGCTAAATAGGGAATTGGATTAGTTTTAAAAAGATGTATCAGACTATCCGCCATCCCATTTCGAAATCTAGAAAGGGTAGCTAACCCTTCAAGAGGTACAATGATAGGGGTGGCATTTTGTATGTTGAAAAGTTTAAAATTAAAAATCGACCTGTTTTCGAATTTTCCTTAATAATGGTCACTTTCAATTTTATTGAATTTATGCGTCACGTTACACAGTCTCTCTTTCTCTCTCTCTCTCTCTCTCTCTCTCTATATATATATATATATATATATATATATATATATATATATATATATATATATATATATATATATGTTATTAATTCCACATTGTCACAACGTGTGGAAGTATCGCATAGGGGTAAAAATTTCAATTTTTTTTTCGCTTAAACGTCGTAAATAGTATCAAAACATATAGAAAACATAATTTGGGAACGATTTTTTGGGCTGTCGGTCTGTCGCTCGTATGTCTGTTTGTTTGTCGCCACTATAACATTAGAACGAATTGATATATCGTCTTCAAATTTGGTACACAGTTAGCACTCGACAGCCCAACGGTTCGGATTGTAATTGGATAAAATCACTTTAGGGGGTAGAGGATGAATGGGGGGTGATTTGGGGAAAATTGACAATTTTTTCGTTAAAACCAAAGTAATATAACCTTTTAGGGGTTAGTTATTAGAAAACTTTTAATTTCATCAAATATCTGGTATTGTGTGGTGAAGTTAAATTTGGGGTTGAATGTGTGTGGGGGTGGAATATTGTTGACAAAAATTTCGAAATTTGTTTGGCTAAAACTGCGTAAAAAGTCTCAAAACATATAACAAACTTGATTCCGGAACGAAATTTTTTTGTCTGTCGGTCGGACGATGTGTTGGTCTGTCGTCATCTACGTCTGTCTGTTAATAGGCGCAATAACTGTCGAACGAATTGAGATATCATTTACAAATGTGGTATCCATAGTTAGCACCCGACAAAGGAACTCTCCGAATTGTTGTTGGGTAAGATCGCTTCAGAAGTAGGGGATAAATAAGGGGTTATTTGGTAAAAATTAATATTCTTTCAATCAAACTTGAGTAATATAACGTTCCAAAAGTTAATGGGTACACAAATAAAAATATTGTCTTTGTGGATAAGTCATGGGCCCTAAATTGATTCCATGAGAATGTCTTTCTGGAAGGAATAAATTATCACAGCTGTGTGGAAGTTATGATTCAATTTGCAGCACTATTTTTTTAAGTCATACTTTTGAACATTACTTTTGAAATTTCTTTGCAAGAATTTCAAGAATGTTAAAACCCGAGGATACGATTAAATAGAGAGTTGACTAGATATTTCAAGAATGTGTCACGTAAACTCACTTTCGATTTAAATGTTTGACGAGGGTATGCAACCAGTCTAAGGGGCAGAAGAATCAGTTTTGAAAACCGCGTAAAATTGTGTCCCCCACAAAAACAAAATCGACCTCCCTAAGGATTAAGGAGTGGGTACCCAACCAGTCTAAGAGGCAAAAGCATCAGTTTTAAAAATCACGTAAAAATATGGCACCCTCAAAATTAAAATCGACCTCCCCATGGGTTAAGGGCATTTTCTTAATTATTCGAGAACTCTCTTTTATCGTATGCCATGGGCCACCTCTATATTATCAAGCAATGGATCAAGCCGATAAGCTAGACAGAGTTTTAGTTCAATGCAGCCTCTAAAGCCTTTTGCGACTCATATATTTTTTACCAGTTTTAAAACAATCATCTGTTTTAAAAATTGTCAACGTTGTACAAGTAGGTTATCTGTTACAACGGCATATGCAATATGTCCCAAACTGAATGGGAATGTATTGCTATCTCCGTTATTATTAGAGATAGGGAGACGTTCCCAATATGACTTGTATTTTGCCCTGCCTCTTTTCGTTTTCGAGTTATTCTGAAAAAACAAAATTGGTCGATTTGTTTTTTCTTCAATATCTAAGTAAGTGTTGATCTGACATGTCTAAGACTTGCACATTATCAGGACACTTTTTGCAGAGTAATCTTTTTGTTCTATTCTCAACTTTCGATTGTCATTTGTTTTTGAGCTACATATAAACGTTTGTTTTTATTATGGCAGCCATATTGTATTTTTTCCTCATGTCATAGCCTGTGAAAAGAGCTTTCCAATGATGTAAAACATGCTTGAGAAATCTTGTAATTACTTTGACAATTTTGAGAAAAAACGTTTTGAAGATAGTATAGTAGGCTATGAAACCCAATACCAGAAAACAAATGACTAAAAAAGTGGTTAAAAAGCAGTAGGCCATTGAGTCTAACAATAGACTTCTACTTTTAACATAATTTTCCGTAATGATTTACGATAAAAAAATCGGAACTTTGAGCACACCAATGAATCGGCCCATTATTACAAATGATATTTTACATTACATTGTCCTAAAAAAATGTTATAATTTAATTAAATAGGTAAACCTAGTAAATAAATAAATTTACTAACAGAACACAATAAAAAGCAGATTAATGATTTACGAAGACGCCTTTGAAAATTTTTTGATTTTTAAACCTAAGTCAACTGAAAAACAACACAAGAAACAACTACCCAGAAAGACGACAACCAAACACCAAAATATTTCGCAGGATGGTGACCAATCTTTTAAACGACGGTAGCCTACACGCAAAGAAATTACCAATGCCTAGAAATGAAGAAAGAAATAATGCCGTCTTACAGGTTTCAAACGAAAACCCCCCGCAATGTGTTCGGTTTTATGGTGAAAAAATTGACGTTGCAAAAAGTACGGTACATCGTGTATTAAAACAAAGTCATTACCATCCATACAAACCTACAATCGTACAAGGCTTAAATGTTGACGATTACCCTAAGCGACTTCAATTCTGCAGATGGTATCAAGGACAATATCAGCAAGATGACAATTTTCATTTGAAAATAATATGGACTGATGAATCCAGATTTACAAATTGTGGTGTGTATAATCGCCATAATAGGCATTATTGGGCAAATGAAAATCCCCATCTAAAGGAAGAAAGACGATTGCAAGATAGATTTGCTATTAATGTTTGGTGCAGCTTATTAGGTTAAAAACTTATTTTTATTTGAAGATTAAACAGTTAATTTGAAAAAAAATCATGCAACTTCATTCTTGGTCGATTTTTTCTGAAAATAATTTAACTGGGGAAAGGTATCTTAATCTAGTGAGAAATGATATCTTACCAACAATTAGAAGAGTTCATGATAATTTAGAGGAGATTTGGTACCAACAAGACGGTTATCCAGCTCACAATAATAGGATAGTCAAAGAATTTTTGTGACAAAATTTTAATAATCGTGTCATTTGTAACAATGGGCCGGTTCATTGGTGTTCTCGAAGTTCTGATATAACACCCATGGATTTTTATTTTTGGGGTACTCTGAAGAATGATGTTTATAAATTCAATCCACCACAAAATATCAATGAATTATGAAACAGAATCATGAAAGCTATAAATCATATTAACCAAAACACCCTCACCAGAGTTTGCAGGCATGTTTCAAAAAGGTGTATAAAGTGCATTGAACAAAACGGTGGCCATATTGAACAATTTTCTATTTAGTGTATTTTTAAGTTTCTATATTATTATTTGTTGAGTTCCGTTTCTAATTGTGTTGTTTTGTGGAGTTTAAGTTTCTATTTGTTATTGCCGGGTTTTGTTATTAAACTGTTTCAGATAATATTACCTAGCATTATTACCTAATTAAGTATTGTAAATTAAATCACAATATTTTGTTATCGTGAATCATTACGGAAAATTATGTTAAAAGTAGAAGTCTATTGTTAAACTCCATGGCCTACTGCTTTTTAGACACTTTTTCTTGTCATTTGTTTTGTGGTACTGGATTTGATAGCCTACTATCCTCAAAACGGTTTTTCTCCGAATTTTTAGTGCAATTACAATATTTCTCAAGCATGTTGTACATCACTGGAAATCTCTTAAGTCTTAGACATGTCAGATCAACGCCTACTTAGATATTGAAGAAAAAAGAAATCGACATTTTTTTTAAATAACGCGAAAACGAAACGTGGCAAGGCAAAATACAAGTCATATTTGGAACGAGCATGAAATTCTACAAAACATTGCTAATTTAACCGTCTCCCTATCTCTAATAATAACGGAGATAGCAATACAATCCGATCCAGTTTGAGACACACTGTATTGTTTGATTTGGTTTCATTCGTTAAGCAGAGCGTCTACCAGCAATAGCTGTTTTATAATCGTTAGTGACCAGATAGCGATCTCATTCACTGATGTACTTTTAACATGTATGTCTGTGTCTATTGCCTCCACTACTGATGATTACAAGAGGCAATGTGGGCGTTGAATTGAGAAAGATGTTGATTGGATCAATAACAAGTGGCAATTAAATCAGTCCAGTAGCCGTATTCGAGTGAGATGTAGAGTGAACGTGGGGGCACATCTAGTGATTATTCTATGGTATATGGGTATCATAGATCAAACAGGTCTCACCAAGGAGCACGGTTACGTTGCACTTAGTGCTGGCTACGAGATCTTTGCTGCACGCGGTTGCAGAACATCTAACACTTGTCTGGAAGATGAATGCTGTCGTTACCTTAGACACTACATACTGTTTAGACCGATAACCTGAAAATTATACCTACCATTTCACTACGGAGATGCGACAACGTATAATGTTATAAAGCTGAGGAAATATACATGGCAATAAATAGTAGATTCACCTTCAACAGAAGTGATATTTATTTAAAATTGCATTGTGCATTCCTGTGGAGAGGAAGACTTGTTTGCGATGAAAATGCTCGTATGAGAAGTCTCCGAAGGAGCTCTAGAAATATTGTCCCATTCAAAAGAAGAGCAATCTGCATTTAAAGCTTTATTTAGGGTTTAAAAAAAATTTAGGTTCACCTAAAAATACATTTTTTTTTGATAATAATATCGTTAGTAGTAAACCAAGATGGCAAGTTCTTGGTCCTCCCCCGGAAGTGCTTCACCGCTAGGCTAGTGATGTCATATTGGCAACGTAAAGATGACGGTTGGATAGAGTATGACGCGGAGTCTTACCCGAAATGATGTAATACAAGATTACAGATATGGATTTAAAAACTATAAGATGAATAAATTTAAATCGGTACTTGACCTGACCTGTCAAAACCGAAATTTGGATTTTACAGAAAATAACATATACCTAGTACAGGCAATAGAGGAGCCCGTTACTCTTGTCCATTATGGATGTTAATTGCACTTGTTGATATTAAATCCATACGTAAACATTTAATATAACTTTATTACTTCACTAACTGGATAAACTATACGATACATTTAACTATAATACACTTTAATAACAGTACATGAGTACATAACAGATAACTGACCGAGCGTGGAGAGACGTATCTTCACTGAGTCGGTTGGTAGCGAGGAGCGAGAGAGAGATCCCTGGTGTCTCTTATATAGTAGTTCTTGACAGCTTGCTGTCGAATAACGTAACGTAACGTTTAGCTGTCAAGAGAAACATAGAGTAGTGTTGACGGAAACACTGCGGTCGGAACCACCGCCACATACTCCCCTCTCAGTGGCAACGCTATTAGTTCAAGTATCTTCGTGGAAATCGAACTGTACGTCCATGGCGTGTAGTTTGAACGGGAACGGGAACTTCACTGTCACTTTCAGTTTCACTGGGTGTTGGACTTTCACTGTCACTTTCAGTTTCACTAGGTGTTGGACTTTCACTGTCACTTTCAGTTTCACTAGGATGTCTCTGAGGCTGGAAAGTTGTCTGTTCGTTATCACAAAGAATGAATGCGGGTTTAAGACGGTCAACAGAAATTGTCTCTTCTCCGTGTGATTTCTTGATTTTGAAGACTTTGTCAGTTCGGGATAACACTTCAAAGGGGCCGTCATAAACTGGTTCGAGAGTTTTTCGCGGAATATCAATGCGAACAAAAACAAAAGGAGCTTCCATAAGCTTAGGATGGACAAATACCTTTTTTGCAGTATGATGTTTAAAAGGTACTGGTCGAAGTTTCCTTATGTCTTCTTTCAGCTGAGATATAAGTGGTGGAACATCATGAGCTTGTGTGCTGTTGAAAAAGTCGGTGGGAAGTTTGATTGATTCTCCATAGACTATTTCAGCGGGTGTTGAGCGATATTCTGGAATTATGTACGATCTGAGTCCTAGTAACACAATTGGCAATTTAGCGACCCAGTTTTCGTCCATATGAGCTTTCAAGGCCTGTTTCAGAACTCTATGCCATCTCTCGATTACACCATTTGCTGCTGGGTGGTAAGCTGTGGTCTTGATGTGGTCTGCACCTAGTGTTTTAGTGAGGTGTGTGAAAAGGTGGCAATCGAATTGTTTACCTCTGTCTGTGGTGATGTATTGCGGAACACCGAAACGAGAGATCCAGCATGATAAAATAGTGTTCGCTACTGTTTCTGCTGTAATATCTGACAATGGAATTGCTTCGGGCCATCGAGAAAATCTGTCTATTATTGTTAACAGATAGCGTTGACCTTGTGATAGTGGTAATGGTCCCACAATGTCAACATTTATATGCGAGAATCTTCTCGTGGCTGGGGTGTATTGTGCAATGGGACTGGAAGTGTGTCTCCATATCTTGACTTTCTGGCAGGGAATGCAAGTTTTAGACCAAAGAGATACATCGCGTTTCAATTTGGGCCAACAAAATCTATCCTGGACCAGATCGACTGAAGCTGATATGCCTGGGTGAGATAAATTGTGGATAGAATCGAAAATCTTTCGGCGAAATTTGAGCGGAATGAATGGGCGAAGTTTCTTTGAAGAAGATTCGCAAATAAGATTCAATCCGTTGTCAAGAGGCATGTTTTGAAATTTGTATGAGGAAGAATTAGACTGCAGAAGGTGTTTGAGTTCCTCACAAGATGACTGAGCTTGCGCAATTTCTTGGAGTGACACAGTGGAAGAAAGTGAAATTGTTTCAATGCGAGAACAATAGTCTGCGGGAATGTTTGTAGGACCTGGTATGTAGCGAATGTCTGTGGTAAATTGACCTAGGAAGTCTAAATGTCGTAGTTGCCTTGGAGATGCTTTATCGACGCGTTGTTCAAAAGCGTATGTCAAAGGTTTGTGGTCCGTATAAATGGTGAAATGGCGACCTTCTAGGGTATATCTAAAGTATTTAACTGCCTGATAAGCAGCTAGAAGTTCGCGATCGTAGGTGCTGTAAGATTTTTGGGCTGAAGTAAGCTTTTTGGAGTAGAAACCTAGGGGTTCTAGTGTTTGATCACGTAGTTGTTGGAGGGAAGCGCCTACGGCATAATCAGAAGCATCGACATGGAGAATCAGTGGTAGCGAAGAAGACGGATGAGCTATTAGTGTAGCGTTTTTTAGTGCCTCTTTCAAACGTTCGAATGCTTCTCGAGTCTGAGGAGTCCACTCGACTTTACGTTTGTCGCGTTTTTTGGGATTCTGGCAGAGGTCGAATAGTGGTTGCTGAATTTCCGCAGCACGTGGAAGAGAACGACGGTAGAAATTTATGAGACCTAGAAATCTTCTGAGTTTTTCAATGGTATCGGGAAGAGGTAGGTCGGTAATAGCTTTGATGCGTTCAGGAAGTGGAAATAATCCAGATTTATTTACACGAAAACCTAAAAATGAAATTTCGGCCACTCCGAATTCACATTTAGATGAATTGATACGGATGCCGTTGTCTTGAAGTGTCTGAAAAAGTTTTGCTAGATGCTCTTGATGTTCTTTTTCAGAGGCTGATGCAACGAGAATATCGTCAAGATAGGAGTAGGCAAAGTCAAGATGTCTTAAAATTGAATGTAAATATCTTTGAAATGTTTGTGCTGAATTACGAAGGCCAAATGGGGTTTTAACAAATTCGAATAACCCAAATGGAGTTATGACTGCTGTTTTGGGAATATCTTGAGGTGCTACTGGGATGTGATGGAAAGCGCGAATGATATCTAATTTTGAAAAAATACGTTTGCCTTCTAACTGGGCATTAAAATCCTGCAAATTTGGAATGGGATATTTGTCTGGGATTGTTTTAGCGTTTAGTGCTCGGTAATCCCCACATGGTCTCCATGAGCCATCCTTTTTTTGCACCATGTGGAGGGGGCTTGACCATGGACTTTTGGAGGGTCTACAAATTCCCAAGTCCATCATGTGCTGGAATTCTAACTTTGCTTGAGCTAGCTTTTCTGGGGGCAATCTTCTAGCTTTTGCAGTGACAGGTGGTCCTTCCGTACTTATAGTATGGAAGAACTCAACCTCTGGAAGGTTGCTAGAAGAAGTTTCCTTAAAAAGGTCAGGAAATTGTTGTAGCAATTTGAAGTACTGGTGTGTCGGGTCTACAAGATGAATTTTAGAATTAATTCCTGGTGGTGGGTTAGCACCGGTCTTAGAGAGGTTTGTCTTTGTATCGATTAAACGTCTATGTTTCATATCCACAAGTAAAGCAAACTCTGCTAGGAAATCAGCGCCTATAATTGGTTGCTTGATATCGGCAAGTGTGAAGGGCCAGCAGAACCTACGGCGTAAACCTAGATCCAAATCTAATAGTTGTTCGCCATAGGTATGAATAGGGGTCCCGTTTGCAGCATACAAGGTACGTTTCGATTGAAATTTCCGTTGGTCGTGAGTGGGTGGAATAACTGAAATATCTGCTCCAGAGTCGATTAGAAATTTCATATTAGAGCGTCTATCAAAAATAAAAAGGCGGCGTGTTAGGTGGCTCTCGTCTCCTGCCGCGTGGAGGGAGTGCCTTATTAGTTTTCCGACACATGTTTTGCTTTGAAATTGCAAGGTTGGATGCAACGTTTGGCCTTGTTGCCAAATCGTTCATGATACCAACACGTGGAGGTTGAGGAATTTACGGTTATGGAATTTCGAGAAAGCTTGGGTCTTTCTCGGGAGGTAGAACGGGAACGCGTTCGCAATTCGTTGACTGATGCTGTTAGCTTCTCTAATTGCGCTTCTAATTTGGCTAGCTTGTCGGGCTCGCGTGACTGAATTTCAGCCACGTTGTATTTATCTCCGGAAAATTCCACGATTTTGTCTGCTGTAACCGACAAATTTTCTAGAGAATCGTTGCTCAAAGCCAAAATTGAACGAACGTTGACTGGTAAACGTTGTAGAAATAAAATTTTAAGGAAATTTTCTCCAATCTGACTACCAGCTAAAAACTTCATTTCGCGTAAAAGTTGCGATGGTTTTCTGTCGCCTAATTCTAATTCTGTTAAAAGTTTATTTAGTTTGCGACTATCGGACTCTTCAAATTCTAATAAAAGACGTTTCATTAGATCTGAATAGGGGGTTGATGATAATGGTTGGGTTAAAAAATCTGAAATTGACTCTGCGACATCAGGATCGAGTATAGCGAGTACATGACTGAATTTTGTCTTTTCAGAACTGATCTGCGATATATCAAACTGGGCGTCAACCTGCATTTGCCAGATTTTCACGTTACGTCTCCATATAGGAGGTAATTTTATTGCAACCCTTGCCATGATACTGCTGCTTGAAGAATCTTCGGCCATTGTGAAAAAAATCAGATAATTTTTAAATTAGAAAGGACTGACCTGTTTAGATATTCGTTTTCTGTGGGCATGAGCACGTGCGTGGAAGTTAGGCGACGTCGGCTGGAACATCAGGCTGGGCATCTTCGGCTTGCGGCACGGGGTCACCAATATGGATGTTAATTGCACTTGTTGATATTAAATCCATACGTAAACATTTAATATAACTTTATTACTTCACTAACTGGATAAACTATACGATACATTTAACTATAATACACTTTAATAACAGTACATGAGTACATAACAGATAACTGACCGAGCGTGGAGAGACGTATCTTCACTGAGTCGGTTGGTAGCGAGGAGCGAGAGAGAGATCCCTGGTGTCTCTTATATAGTAGTTCTTGACAGCTTGCTGTCGAATAACGTAACGTAACGTTTAGCTGTCAAGAGAAACATAGAGTAGTGTTGACGGAAACACTGCGGTCGGAACCACCGCCACATCCATAATGCACTAAATTACAGGAGTTGTTTTTTTATACATAGATTCAGAATGACGTACTGAATATAAAGAGACAAAATCCTTACAAATTAGGAGGCCGGAAGTGCCGCCATTTTGAGAAAAACCGTTTCGGTCTATATCTCCGTAACCGTGCACTTTAGGTCAAAAATGGTAATGACCTTTATTGTAGAGAATTGTATTTTTCATGTTTTATGATGAATAATGTTTTTTGTATCACTCACTGTTTACAACTTATACGACTATTAGCATTCATTTATTGACATTTTTACCTATATCCTTGTTAATAATTGTTTAAACAATAAAATGATTATAACTTAACTTTTTAATAGACAAATTTCCTACAATTTTTACGAAAAACTTTTTTTTCTAAAATCAATATTTTCAAAGTTATAACGCCGTAAATGTTGCACTTTTCAATCGCCAAATTTTTCTGGAAATATTTTAGTAAAATGAAGAACAATGACGGTTGAAGCTAAGACTTCAGGCTTTGTAAAACATTCTTCTTGAGAAATTTTCTTTCCATAGCTTATATTAGTTTCAGGTTCTTTGCGTAAATGTTGCCAATTTTGACGTTTTAATTCGCGACTTTGACGTTCTGAGGAAAACCCTAATTTATTTTTCTTTAAATGACTCTAACTTTTTTGTCTTTAAACCTACAAATCTAAATTTTGGTATGTAATTTACCTATAATAATGTAAAACCGTGTACCAAATTTAGTTGCCCTCACTTTGTTATTTCCGGAGATATTTTTTTTTTTTTCGAAAGAAAACACAAAATTTTCCGGGAAACCTGGGCCCATTTTCTTGTATAACGAACTTATCCAAGCCACTTACAAGTGAAAGGTATTTACCAAATTTAATTAAAACCGGCCCATTCGTTTTTGAGTTATCGGTGTGTGATTTGTCGATTGAAAAGTAAGTTATAAGCATTTTATTTTTTAAACAATTATTAACAAAGATATAGGTAAAAAAGTCAATAAATGAATGCTAATAGTCGTATAAGTTGTAAACGGTGAGTGATACAAAAAAAATTGTTTTACAAAAAACATGATAAATGCAATTATCTATAATAAAGGTCATTACCATTTTTGGCCTAAAGTGCATAGTTACGGAGATATAGACCAAAACGGTTTTTCTCAAAATAGGGGCACTTCCAGCCTCCTAATTTGTAAGGATTTTGTGTTTTTATATTCAGTACGTCATTCTGAACCTATGTATAAAATTAAAAAAAAAACTCCTGTAATTAAATGCAGAAACAAATTCTCTATTGCCTATGTACTAATATGTGGGCTATTAAATCAATGATCCTAAAGAAATTATGATTTTATTATTTGTTGATGGCCTTACTTAATCAAAGCGTTCCGTACCAAATACAGACCTAGAGAATCTTTCCCAATTGATTATTTTCTTCTTCATAATTTGTTTTGCGTTTTACAGCATCAGCAGTTGTGCGAAAATTATCTGATGACGCTACAAAATGGCAAAACCGGTTACAGAGGAGAAAATAATCAAGTGAGTCTGGCTAAAAAGTCTCTCCGTTTGTATTTAAAAGTTATAGGCATACTGTTAATAAAAAACGAACATTAGAATCCGATCTCGTCCTCTAAATATATTTTGTTGCTTATAGGTTTAATAAAGGAACATCGGTGGTCCAAGGCTAAGAACGTGTGCCTCTGAACCGAAGGGTACTGGGTTTGATTCCCAGGGTTTCCCTTTTGCTTTTTCAGTACAAACTGAAATAAATTAAGATCAACCGAGGCATTGTATTTGAGCAATATGAATGTCTGCGCGTTCCGCCCTTCGGATGTGGCGTAAAGCGGTAGGTTCCGTGTCCATGCGATGTTGAGCACGTTTAAAACCCCTACCCTTCTTACAGAATGACAGAGGTTCGGCAACATTTCTAGGATAGCGAGGTGAAACTGATCCCTGGAGTCGGTGGTTGGCCATAGTCGTGGAAATAGGCTAACGTTAAAGTAAAAAGAAAGGTTTAGTAAGTCTTTGAGTACATGATTAAGGTGAGATTGGAATGGTATTTTGAGTTTAGAAATTATTCGTATATACCCAATATGGCTTCAGTTCTAGCTTAAGCACCAATAATGCTATTTTTCATTTGATTTCTGAGATACAGAATACATTCTCTGACAATAAATATGCAGTTTTCCTCTTCGTAGACATTGAGGGAACACATAGAAAATGTCGCAAGGAGAATGACCTGCAAACCCTTAAGTTTTAGCTTCAACCGTCATTGTCCTTCATTTTACTAATATATTTCCATAAAATTCATTTCAAATAGACCTTTTCGCTGATGCTTTGGCAGTAGTTTTAGTTAGGTTCATGGTTTAACGATCTATCATTTTTAGTTAATTTTCGTAGAAAAAAATTCGTTAATGAGGAGACCGCGGCTTTTGAATTTTGAACAAATTTCTTCAAATGAGCGCGAACTAAGCCCCCTAGACCACATATTCGGGGTGAATTTTAATTTTTATATGTTTATATACGATCAAATTTGGTAAGTACCTTTATTTTGCAAGTGGCTTACCTAAGCTTGTTACCCGGCAAAATCGGCCTGGTTTTTCCCGCAAAATATTGTATTTTCTTTTGGAAAATTTTTATTTCTCCAGAAATAACAAAGTAAGAGCAACCAAATTTGATAAGCGTATTTATATCAGAAAACTAGTTACCAAAACTTAGAGCCGTAAGTTAAAAGATAAAAAAAAGCCTGGACGCAGCAAGTGCGTTATGGTAGTGAATTTTCATAGAAATGATCTGGCACAAAATATTTTATTATAACTTTTTTTTCTTATAACATAGATATCTAAATTTTGGTGTATAGTTTACTTTTTATATCGTAAACCTACCTACCAAATTTGGTTATCATAGATTTTTTATTTTTTAAGATAAAAATTTTTTTCAAATGAAAACTCAAAATTTTTCCAGAAAACCTCGTCCGATTTTTCTGACTAACGAACTTATTAAAGCCATTTACAAAAGGAAGGTACGTGCCAAATTATATCAAAATCTGCTTATTATTCTTTGAGATACAATTTTTTTTCGAATGAAAACTCAAAATTTTCCCGGAAAACCTCGTCCGATTTTCCTTACTAACAAACTTGTCAAAGCCATTTACAAAGGGAAGGTACATGCCAAATTTTATTTATATCGGCTTATTACTTTTTGAGATAAGAGTTTTTTTCGAATGAAAACTCAAAATTTTCCCGGAAAACCTCATCCAATTTTCCTGAATAACGAACTTGTCAAAGTTATTTACAAAAGAAAGGTACATGCCAAATTATATCAAAATCTGCCCATTATTCTTTGAGATAAAAAATTTTTTCGAATGAAATCTCAAAATTTTCCCGGAAAACCTCGTCCGATTTTTCTGACTAACAAACTTGTCAAAGACATTTACAAAACGAAGGTACATGCCAAATTTTATTAAAATCGGCTTATTTTTTTTTGAGATAAGAATTTTTTTCGAATGAAAACTCAAAATTTTCCCGGAAAACCTCATCCGATTTTCCTGACTAACGAACTTATCCAAGCCATTTACAAAAGAAAGGTACGTGCCAAATTTTATTAAAATCGGCTGATTACTTTTTGAGATAAGAATTTTTTTCGAATGAAAACTCAAAATTTTCCCGGAAAACCTCATCCGATTTTCCTGACTAACGAACTTATCCAAGCCATTTACAAAAGAAAGGTACATGCCAAATTTTATGAGTTATCGGTGTGATACATATATATATATATATATATATATATATATATATATATATATATATATATATATATATATATATATATATATATATATATATATATATATATATATATATATATATATATATATATATATATATATATATATATATATATATATATATATATATATATATATATATATATATATATATATATATATATATATATATATATATATATATATATATATATATATATATATATATATATATATATATATATATATATATATATATATATATATATATATATATATATATATATATATATATATATATATATATATATATATATATATATATATATATATAAACATATAAAAATTGAAACTGACCCCGGATATGGGTTCTAGGGGTCCTAGATCGCGCTCATTTGCAAAAAATTTTTCAAAATTCAAAAGTCGGGATCTCCCCATTAGTGAATTTTTTCTACGAAAATTCACTAAAAGGTATAGGCATTTAAAAAAACGGGATTTCCCTCTTAAAGCGTCAAAGTATCGATTTAAAACGTCAAAATTGGCAATATTTAGCCACAAAACCTGTAGAAAATACGGGTTAATTAGAAAAAAACTAGCAAGAATAGTGTTTTGCAAACCCTTAAGTTTCAACTTCAAACGCCATTATCCTTTCCTTTACCAAAATGTTTCCAGAAAATTCATTTCAAATGCACCCTTTCTCTGATGCCTTGGCAGTAGTTTTAGTTATAGAGTTTATCGCTTAACGGTCTGTATTTTTTAGCGAATTTTCGTAGAAAAATTTCGCTATTGAGAGATCGCCATTTTTACATTTTGAACAGATTTCTTCAAATGAACGCAAACTAGGCCCCCTAGAACTCATATCCGGGGTTAGTTTCAGTTTCTGTCTACGGTAAAGCTCAATATATCCGTTATTATACAAGATACGAGAAAAATGTGTATACGTTGATTATACAGTGTCTTGAGCTACATCTTATAA
Source organism: Tillus elongatus (assembly GCA_964006375.1). Taxonomy (NCBI): domain Eukaryota; kingdom Metazoa; phylum Arthropoda; class Insecta; order Coleoptera; family Cleridae; genus Tillus; species Tillus elongatus. The sequence goes on from OZ023265.1 coordinate 182,097,194, forward strand.
AATTATTCTTATAATCACAGACTGGCTCATAAGAGTCGTTGGTTATACAAATTTTCTCTCTTTTTTTTTCAATCCAACATGCCTTATATTATTGCATTTTTGCATCTTCCATCGAAATGTTGTTCGATGTTTAGCAAACCAGTTTTTCCGGGAACATTATAATTTTTTTTCGGAAAATTGTTGTACATGGTTAAACAAGTTAAAGTTGTTTTGATGAAATATGGTCCATTGTTTCTACTATTATATACTACTATACTGGTATCAAAACGTGATGCCTGTCTTCTTTAAAAGAAATACATACGAGGTAAATCCGTGGGTCCCGTGCCCATGCGAGGTTGCGCATGATAAAGATCCCTACCCTGCTTACACAAAGGCAGGGGTTAGGCAAAATTTCCAGTGTATTGAGATTAAACTACTCCCTGGCGTCAGTTAATGATCATAGTCGTGGAAATATACCGACATTAACGTACAAAAAAATATTTGATATTAAAAACATTTTTATGAAAATCCACTCGCTGCGTCCAGACTTATTTTGTATGAGGACTTGGACAATGGAATTTCGCAAAATTACACAGTCAATGTTATACAAATGTATTGAAAAGGAAAAGTATTTGTAGGCCGACCGTTCATTACGACCTTTCTGCATATCTTGAGCTATACTATTCCGCCCTTAAGATTTCTGGTACATTTTTGTAACACACTGTATACTCCGCTGTCTAGATTTTTTTTTTTTTTTTTATGTCAACAACACACCACGAGGGCTTACAGCCTAAATACTATCGTACCGTGGGTGTTGACAAGGAGGAAAGAGGCAGCTTGTTAATTCTGGACTTGAAGGTTTGGAGGTTCGGAGGAGAAGGAAAAACATGTGCCGGCAAGGAATTCCACAACTTGGAAGTCCTCGGGACAAAAGAGCGGGCATAACAAGATGTTCTATGTCTGGTGACCTGGACGTTAAAAGGGTGCATTCGCTCTGTTCCCCTGGTAGATCTGCTGGGGGCAGCAGGTGGGGGAATTATGGAGGAAAGCTCCTCTGAGCAGTGCCCGTGCAGATATCTATAAAAGAGAGAGAGGTCACCAACGGCACGTCGGTGGGCAAGGGATGGAAGCCTTTGGGTGAGGGTAGGGTCACCGATGAGACGTATAGCTCTCTTTTGAATGGAGTCCAGGATAGCGAGTGTAGAAGCGGCAGCTGCACCCCAGATGTGGGAGCAGTATTCGAGGTTTGGCCTTATTTGTGAAGTGTATAAGGTATAGAGATTAGTTGGTGAAAAGAATTTGCGAGCCCGGAAGAGGAAACCCAATTTCTTAGCAGCCGCTTCTGCAATTGATGTAACATGTTGGTGCCAATTAAGATTTCGATCCACAGTAATGCCAACAAGAGAAAATAACTCATTACTTTGAATAACTTGGTTGTTCATTGTGATGGGTCTAGGGCTACTGTATCTCTTGTGAGAAAGAAAGCAAGACTTAGTTTTGGTGGGGTTGAATTGTACAAGATTTCTACTTCCCCAGTCTAATATTTTTTGGAGGTCTACGGAGACAGAACCCTCCATGAGTCTGCGATCCTCATCTAATTGGGCTAAAGAGACAGGCTTAGAATATTGTATGTTTGAGTGGAGGGTGCTGTCGTCCGCGTAACTGTGAACTGGGTTGGATGTGCTAGAGAGGAGGTCATTGATGTGGAGAAGAAACAAAGTAGGGGCTAAAGCTGAACCTTGAGGAACTCCTGCATTAATTGGATACAGTTTAGAGGAATGGCCATCCACAACAACAGATATGCTCCTGTTGGAGAGGAAATTTGCTGTCCAGGTACAAAGTTTTGGTGGTAGGCCATAGGCCGGAAGTTTATTAAGCAGCGCTGCGTGCCAGACCTGGTCGAATGCTTTGGATATGTCTAGAGCAACAATCTGGGATTCACCGTGTTGTTCCATAGACTTGTTCCAAGAATGGGTGACAAAGGAAAGGAGGTCGGCAGTCGATCTGCGCTGACGGAATCCGTACTGCCTGTCGTGGATTAGACTGTGTTTTTCAAGGAATTTTAGTAGTTCGGTGTTTATATACTTTTCCATCACTTTAGAGATGACTGAAAGAAGAGAAATAGGCCTGTAGTTGCTAGGAAGCGCTTTGGATCCTTTCTTGGGGATGGGTTGTACTCGAGCAGTTTTCCAGTTACTAGGGAATATGCCTTTATTGTAAGATATCTGAAACAGACGAGTCAGGACAGGAGCAAGTTCTGGTGCGCATTTTTTCAGAACAATTGCTGGGATCTCGTCAAGGCCAGAGGCTTTCCTGGTATTAAGAGAAGAGAGCATCTTTCGTACCTTTTTAGTTTGGAAAATGATATCAGTCATTTTATGCGCGACATTGGGGACTGTTGGTGGTTGAACATTTGGAGGTGGGTTGAGAGTAGAATTTCCGGCGAACAACGAAGCAAAAAGTTCAGCCTTGCCCAGGGCGGTAGAAACAATTTCATCACCTGAGACAAGAGGTGGGAACGTGCTCTTGCAGAAATTATTCCCAATAGACTTAGCAAGAGTCCAGAAGGGTTTGCCGCCGTTGGAGCTTGAGAGGACTTTGTTTTTGACGTGGTTATTAAACGAGTTTTTTGCCTCAGAAAGAATGCGGACATAGCGGTTTCTTGCATCGTTGAATGCTTGACGATTTTCTTGACTGGGATTGTGTAGAAGCGTTTTGTGAGCTTTGACCTTTTCAAGTCTGGCCTTGTCACAGGATTTAGAGAACCAGGGCTTTTGAGTGGCTGAAGAGGTTTTCTGTGTACGTGGAATAAATAATTCCATGCCAGCTTGGATAATTTCGGTGACGTTTTGTGAGATATCAGAGGGGTCAGGATGAGAGAAGCAGACAGACGCCCATGGAAATGAGGAAAAGTAATCCCGCATTTCGTCCCAGTTTGCGGAGTTGTAGTGCCACACGATACGTGGGTGTGATGACTGTGTGACCTCGGGTTGCATTGCACAGGAAGCAGTGACCATGCCGTGGTCTGAGCGACCAAGGGGGGCGGTGACTGATATCTTATAGCATTCAGGATTTGTAGTAAGAAGGAGATCCAAGGGATTTGAGCTGTGTGTTGAGATACGAGGAAAGTAAGTAGGTTGCTGTACCATATTGCCCAAAGAATTGCTGACTGCAAAGGCCTCCGCTGCTCTCCCTTGTGGATCGGTTTTTGAAGATCCTAGCCATTCCTTATTATGGACATTAAAGTCGCCAAGAATAGTGACCTCGGAGGAAGGATATTCAGAAATCAGATAGTCGGTTTTTTCAGAAAGGTAGTCAAAGAGCTGGACAAAGTTGTTGTCAGAAGGTGACCGGTAAATGCAACAGATAAATTTAGTTGCAGCCCTGAGAGAGAGTTTTATCCATAGTATGTCTTTTCTTTCAGCTTCTAAATTGGGAAGTCTGGTGCAGGGTAGATTGCTACGGACGTATGCGCACACGCCTCCATGCAATCTAAAGGCAGTAAGGAGCTCATACCCCGGGAAATTAAGGTGATTAGTGGCTGTTTTGGCACTGATTTGGGTTTCGGTGAGGAAGAGGAGTTGGGGCCTGTTAGCCTGGAGGAAATGGTGGACGGAGTTCAGGTTAGAATTTAGGCCACATATATTCGAAAAGGATATGTTAAATCTTGATGTTGGCACCCCCTGTACACCCCTCTCCCGGAGATCCGAATGGAGGGGTATTTTGCCTCCGGAATATTTTATACAAGGAGGAGCCATCATCATTTTTGCTTATAAGGGAAACCGACTCATACACCAGAACCGGAAACGTCCGTTGGGACTTCACCGGCCCCTTGATATATGGGGTGGTACCTCCTCGGGCGTGAAAAAATCCTTTACTATTACATAAAGGAAAATTCCACTACCACCTGCTATGGATTGGATTGGATCAATGTCTACCCCTTTAAAAATAAGATTAATAAAGGGACTATCAATTGTCCAATAGTTATGATTTTCGACATAGTAGGAGGATACAAAACATTTTCATCATTTTGCATCCATGCCTATTGTCGGCAAAAGATAATAAAATGTGACTATTACTTACTTAAAAGCTACGATGTTGAAGATAGGCGTTGACTACAATTACAAATCTACTTTTCAAACTTGTTTTCATCAAGACTATTATCTGGTCGGCGTTACGCGAAGATTGTACCATAAAATATAACAATGTCGGTTATACGTACCACTTTATAGGGGTGTAAATTAGGAAATACAAGATGAAATGCTTCCTTCACTTTAAAACTTATTTATCTCCCGGGAAATTGCCGAGTGTAAATACGTAATCATTGTTTAATAGCTCTGTTTTTTATTACTTTATTACTGAAAACTCGTTACAAGTAACAAGCCTTACCGCTCGCTCTTTCTACCCACTTCTTCTACCGTAGAAACACATTTGTTAGTCTCGGTGCAGAATCTATAAATTAGTTTGAATGTGTACAATGTTTCAGATTCTGCTGGTGTTCTTTCTTTCTTGGTGTGGGATTTCAGAAAACAACATTGTTCAACGAAAGTGGTCACAAAACCTTAACAATTAGTAAGTACTTACAGCGTACAACTGTTACTATCTCAAAGACGTTTTAAATCCTTTCAGTAGTTTTTGTGAAAATTTTATAGCACTATATGAATATGAAAAAAATTCGGGACGCCGCAAGTGCGTTATAGTAGCGAATTTTCATAAGAATTGTACACTATTATTATACGGTATATTAGTAAAGTTAATACTTTAAACTTACACAGACCTTGAAGATCGATTTTAGACGTCCTAGTACGCGCACATTTAAAGAATTCTTTCGAAAGTGTTACCATCGATATCTCTCTATTATCAAAAAAATCTTGCGTTTTAACTCCTTTCCAGAAAAATGCCCAAAACGCAAGTTTCTATGAAGCCAAATAATTAGATTTTGCTATATCTGTAGACAGTGTAAGTCTCTTTAAAAAAACTAGTATTACACATTTCATTAAAGTTATACAGAAGATTTCTAGAAGGAAACTGAATTCATGTTTAGAAAAGTGAAGTATCTGCCAAAAGATAAACGTAGCAGTTATTTTTTCTTATTAATCGCCAGTATGATTTCGTTTTAGTCAACCTAATCAAACCGGCTTTTTCAATATCAACAATAACAAAATTATAATTTTAGACTCAAAGGGGACAAACTTATTTAGGCGTTTTAAACAAAATGAGATCTTGTTCAAAACGTATGAAATCTGTGCACTATTTTTTCTCCAAATGTCAAAATAAAACAGACATAAAAACATACATTCATTGAGCTGGTTTCAATCGCGTAACCATCTAGGCACAGGTCAACTAACGTTTTATTTGCGTAATACTCTAGATCGGCTGCCCAGGATATTATATTCAAAGTATACGCAACAACTAATTACAGAATTAATAGAATTACCATTCAAACACATCTCACGACTGTTTCGGTCTTATATGACGTCTTATGTTTATGTTCAAAGATAAAAGAAACTATTTTAGAATCATTTTTATAGAGACTTGGCTTTATCTTGTTTACATTTCTGTTATATTATGCGACAGCATAATATATCTATGCTACGCTAAAACTGTATTTGGGGCCGTTAATAAAGCTAAAATATAATGTAGTATCATAATTTATTGAATCCTCCAGTTAAATAACAAGCACTTGGTAAATTTATAACTTCATGTCGTCTGTCATTTTCCATAATTACTGCCGAGATTTCACGATTGTTGGTTCGGGTAGTATGTTTTATGCCCGGTATATATTTTGTTTGGTTACCGTTGATGTATGGTTTACACCTGTTGTATGAACCAATCTACGCGTGGCAGTTAACAACTCTATCTGTCAGGCATTGAACTTTAAGCACTAAGTCGTTTCAACGCAAGTCTTTGAGATTTTATTTGTCATTTGGAAAAAACTCTAAATATTGTTAAGTTCACAACATAGGTTTATTTTCACTATTTCTAGCCACATGTAAAATATCATTCCAGTTACTCCGGTACTTACAAAAATATAGCGTTTTCAACAAAGGGGACAAACTTATTAAGACATTTTAAACAAAATGAGATCTTGTTCAAAACGTATGAAATCTGTTAACTATTTTTTCTCCAAATGTCAAAATAAAAAAGACATAAAAAGCATACATTCATCGAGCTGGATTTGATCGCGTAACCTTCTGCTTAGGAGCCAAGCGCGATGCCCCTGTGCCATCTAGACACAAAGTAACTAACGTTTTATTTGCGTGATACTTTAGATCAACTTCATGCCCGGGATACTATATTCAAAGTATACGTAACCATTAATTACAGAATTAGTAGAACTACCATTAGAATACATCCTGCGACTGCTTCGGTCTTACATGACGTTTTATGTTTAAGTTTGGAGATAAAAGAAACTATTTAAGAATCATTTTTATAGAGATTCGGCCTGATTTTGTTTACATGTATACTATATTATGCGACAGGAGAATATATCTATGCTGCGCTAAAACTGTATTTGAGGTCGTTCATAAAGCTACAAATATAGCGTGTCTTAATAATTGATTGAATCATCCAGTTAAATAACAATAACTTGGCAAATATTTAATTTCAAGTCGCCTGTCATTTTCCATCATTACGGCCGAGATTTCACGATTGTTGGTTCGGGTAGTATGTTTTAAGCCTGGTATATATACAGTGTGTCCCAAACTGGATGGGAATGTATTGCTATCTCCGTTATTATTAGAGATGGGGAGACGGTTAAATCAGCAATGTTTTGTAGAATTTCATGCTCGTTCCAAATATGACTTGTATTTTGCTCTGCCTCTTTTCGTTTTCGAGTTATTTTGAAAAAAACAAAATTTGTCGATTTCTTTATTCATCAATATCTAAGTAGGCGTTGATCTGACATGTCTAAGACTTGCACATTATCAGGACACTTTTTACAGGGTAATCTTTTCGTGCTATTCTTAATTTTGGATTGTCATTTGTTTTTGAGCTACAGTTATCAACGTTTGTTTTTATTAAGGCAACCATATTGGATTTTTTTCTTGTCTAATAGCCTGTGAAAAGAGATTTTCAATGATGTGCAATATGCTTGAGAAATCTTGTAATTGCACTGACAATTTGGAGACAAACCGTTTTGAGGATACTAGGCTATGAAATCCAATACCAGAAAACAAATGACAAAAAAAAGTGTTCAAAAAGCAGTAGGCCATGGAGTCTAACAATAGACTTCTACTTTTAACATTAATTAAATATGTAAACCTAGTAAATAACTAAATTTACTAACAGAACTCGATAAAATGCAGATTAACGATTTACGAAGACGCCTTTGAAAATTGTTTAATTGTTAAACGTAAGTCAACTGAAAAACAACAGAAGAAAGGTTGCTATGGATATAACACTATCGCCACAATTAAGTATACTATCATTCTTAATTATCTGGAGAACTTGAGGTGTATTTAACACGTTGCTTAAAATTTTGTACTAAATAGTTTGCTTCCTGTTTATTTTAAATATTATTCAACAATATGTTCAGTAATGAAGAATATTTTGAAATGTTGGAATGTTATATTCGTTCTAACCGAAATACTGAGGCAGCTGCAAATTCATATCAAAACAACTACCCAGAAAAACGACAACCAAACACCAAAATATTTCGCAGGATAGTGACCAATCTATTGAACGAGGGTAGCTTCCACGCAAAGAAATTACCAATGCCTAGAAATGAAGAAAGAAATAATGCCGTCTTACAGGTTTCAAACGAAAACCCTCCGCAATCTGTTCGGCTTTAGGTAAACAAATTGACGTTCCAAAAAGTACGGTACACCGTGTATTAAAACAAAGTCATTATCATCCATACAAACCTACAATCGTACAAGGCTTAAATGTTGATGATTACCATAAGAACCTTTAATTCTGCAGATGGTATCAAGGACAATGTCAGCAAGATGAAAATTTACATTTGAAAATAATATGGACTGATGAATCCAGATTTACAAATTGTGGTGAGTATAATCGCCATAATAGGCATTATTGGGCAAATGAAAATCTCCTTCTTAAATTATTTTTGTTAAAGCGCTTCGGGTAGTGGCCATTTAAAGTCTTTTGCCCTTCAAACGTCCGTGTACAAAAAGCTGCTACAATTACTCAGAAAGTTCGACGTACAGATAAAAAAGGTCAAGCGCAAGGCTCCAAATTTTTTCCCTGGCTATCTGTGGGTTACGTTCACGGCGACATTAATTATGACAGCTATGTGGAAGGTATGATTCAATTTGTAGCACAATTTAGAATGCTGTCGTGAAGTTCGTCAATCACACGAAATTTTTTTACTTGTAATTTTTTTAATTAATTGTAAAATCACAGTATTTTTAAATGAAGAGTGCAAAAATCTAACAAAACTAAATTTAAAACCAAATTTGTAAGAGAAATTACCAAATTTTCCAGCAAGAATAAGAAATTAAATTTTAGGAGCTGATTTATAAACTGATTTATAAACAGATTTATAAACCCTAAAAACTTTATTATACTGCCAGGCAGTATAAGCTCTATAGAGCAACCAAAGATTAGAATTTTACAAAAGATTCCACGTATCTAACAATCATTGATAAGTGAAAGCTTTGCTAAGTGAGTGGTAGACACGAAGCAACGTGCCGCCACCTGGTTGCGGAACTAAGTAGTATGTTGTCACGCCAGCTCAAAATAACACAAAGTGTTAAAAATAGAGACTGTATACAACCTGTAACATGTCGCATGTATTTCAACGCCTTTTCTTTCCCTCAATAAAGCTTCTGAATCGGTCCCAGTAGTGACGTCAGAGTCTGAGTCCTCTAGTGACGTCAGAGTCGGCGGTCGGTTGCTCTACCGCATTACAACTCAATGTAATACGCCTGCAACGTGACAACTCGACGACATGTCAAGATAAAAAGGTCTTTATAAACGACTGGAATACGTGACACGCTCTCTTCTCTTTTATTAAGTCCTGAGACATGCTATCATACAGTTAGTTTTAATTGGGAAAAAACAACATGCCTAAAGGCACCCCGCTAAATGGAATCCCGCTAAGGGGCACCCCGATAAGTAGTACCCCGCTAATAAGGAACTTGCTGACCAGGGACCAGCTATTCACCAATCCGCTGGTCTATCACCATTCGTCTAGGCCCACTATTTGGAGATCACATCTTCCTGGAGAAGCTCCTGTGAAACCCTAACATCAACCATATGTGCCAACTTACGAAGCCGTTTCCCCAGGAAAATCCACCTACACAATAAGGCACCTCCGGCATCCTAGACTGGACTAATACCGTCATCAATCCAAAGGCTGCAGTCTGAATCACAAGCTAAGTACATTATTTATCTGCAATTTTTTTTTAACGTAGTGTATGCTCCCCAATTCATTTCAACAGTTTTATATGCCAATTTAACGCAGTTAATCACTCTGCATTTTGTATTTAAATTCTAACAACTTCAAGTAGTTAATTTATGTTTTTAGTGAATTTTCTTTAAAAAAATTCACTAATGAGGAGATCCCGACTTTTGAATTTAAAAAAAATTTCTTCAAATGACCGCGAACTAGGCCCCCTAGAACACATATCCGGGGTCCGTTTAAATTTTTATATGTTTATATATATATATATATATATATATATATATATATATATATATATATATATATATATATATATATATATATATATATATATATATATATATATATATATTTATATATATATATATATATATATATATATATATTATATATATATATATATATATATATATATATATATATATATATATATATATATATATATATATATATATATGTATCACACCGATAACTCAAAAAATAATAGGCCGATTTTGACTAAATTTGGTGGAAAAATTTCTTTTGCAAATGGCTTGGATAAGTTCGTTAGCCAGGAAAATCTGCCCAGGTTTTCCCGGAAAATTTTGTGTTTTCTTTCGAAAAAAATTTATATCTCCGGAATTAACAAAGTAAGGGCAACAAAATTTGGTACTCTAGTTAATATCCTTATAGGTAAGCCACCTACCAAAATTTAGCTATGTAGGTCAAAAGACAAAAAAGTTATAGGCCTTTAAAGAAAAATAAATTGGGGTTTTCCTCAAAACGTCAAAGTTGCGATTTAAAACGTCAAAATCGGCAACATTTAGGCAAATAACTTGAATCTAATACGAGATATGGAAATCAAATGTCTCAAGAAGGATGTTTTACAAACTCTGAAGTCTTAGTTTCAACCGTCACTGTCCTTCATTTTACTAAAATGTTTCCAGAAAATTCATTTCAAATAGACCCTTTCTCTGTTGCTTGGCAGTAGCCTTAGCTTTAGAGTTTATCGTTTAATGGTATATAATTTTTGTCGAATTTTCGTAAAAAATCAATAAAGCTCAATATATCCGTTATTATACAAGATATGAAGAAAATTTGTATATATTAATTATAGGGTGTCTTGAGCTACATCTTAAAAAAATATTTCTACAATCACAGGATGGCCCATAAGTCGTTGGTGATACAAATTTTCTTTTTTTTTTTTAATCAAACACGCCTTATGTTATTGCATTTTTGAATTTTTCAGCGATGCATGTTTGTAAGAAATGAAATTCAGGACGCAGCAAGTGCGTTATGGTAGCGAATTTTCATTAAATGCTTCAAATTTGAATAGCTCAATTTGCTATTAACCTATAAGGTTGACCAAGAAACGAGTTTTTCCGGGAACACTTTAAGTTTACTTTTGGAAATTTTTGTACATTTCACACAATAAAGTTATTTTTATGAAACATGGCACATTGTTTTTACTATATAGGTTATACTGGTAACCAAAATTGATGCCTGCTTTCTTAAAAAGGAAACACACATATTTGCAATTAAAAACATTTTTATGAAAATTCACTACCATAACGTACTTGCTGCGTCCAGAGTTTTTTTTAGTTAATTTTCTTAAAAAAAAATCACTAATGAGGAGATCCCGACTTTTGAATTTTGAAAAAATTTCTTCAAATGAGCGCTAGTTAGGCCCCCCAGAACACATATCCGGGGTCAGTTTAAATTTTTATATGTTTATGTATATATATATATATATATATATATATATATATATATATATATATATATATATATATATATATATATATATATATATATATATATATATATATGTATGTATCACACCGATAACTCAAAAAGTAATGGGCCGATTTTGATTAAATTTGGTGAATACCTTCCTTTTGCAAATGGCTTGGATAAGTTCGTTATTCAGGAAAATCGGCCCAGGTTTTCCCGGAAAATTTTGAGTTTCTTTCAAAAAAAAATTATATCTCAGGAATTAACAAAGTAAGGACAACCAAATTTGTTAGGCTGATTTATGTCGTTATAGGTGACCCACATACCAATCTCTGTAGGTCAAAAGACAAAAAAAGTTATGGGCATTTAAAGAAATATAAATTGGGGTTTTCCTCAAAACGTCAAACTGACAATTTCAAATGTCAAAATTCGCAACATTTAACCAAAGAACTTGAATCTAATACGGGCTATGGAAAGAAAATGTCTCAAGAAGAATGTTTTACACACCCTGCAGTCTTAGATTCAACCGTCATTGTCCTTCATTTTACTAAAATATTTCCAGAAAATTCATTTCAAATAGAGGCTTTCTCTGATGCTTAGCTATAGAGTTTATCGTTTAATGGTATATAATTTTTGTCGAATTTTCATAAAAAATCAATAAAGCTCAATATATCCGTTATTATACAAGATATGAAAAAATATTGTATACATTAATTATAGGGTGTCTTGAGCTACATCTTAAAAAATTATTTATACAATCACAGGCTGGCCCATACGTCGTTGCTGATACAAATATTATTTTTTTTACTCTAAAACGCCTTATGTTTTTGCATCTTCCATCGAAATATAATGCATGTTTGTAAGTTAAGAAATTCTGGACGCAGAAAGTGCGTTCTGGTAGCGAATTTTGATTAAATGCCTCATATTTGAAAAGCTCAATTTGCTATTAACCTATAAGGTTGACCAAGAAACGGATTTTTTCGGTTACATTTTAAGTTTACTTTCGGAAATTTTTGTACGTTCTCAAACAATAAAGTTAATTTGATGAAACATGGCACATTGTTTTTACTATATATGTTATACTGGTAATCAAATTTGATGCCTGCTCTCTGAAAAAAAAAAACACACATATTTGCTATTAAAAACATTTTTATGAAAATTCACTACCATAACGCACTTGCTGCGTCCCGAAGTTTTTTCCTTTATTTAAATTTGCTTAATTAAAGCGATTAGCATTATATACCTTCAATATTTTTTTAATAAACCGATTATTTTTATTCCTGATTTTTAATTGTACATTTTAAAACTCACCGAATGCAAGTGCTAAAGCCCACACCCTGAGTTAATTTATATTACATTTGTGCCCCGACTGAGTAGCCAAGCTAAGTGTGATTCATTAATTCTTTAAATAATACACAGCGCAATAAATTTTGTTATAAACCAACTAACAATTTAGTAAATTGTCAGCCTTGGCCCATTTCTATCTTAATATAAGGACAAAGTATGTAAGGCTAGATGTATTCTCGCCACAATTAGAACCGTAGACTGATTTCGCTCTAATTAGAGCTCTTCAGTACGCCATACTAATTGTATCGAAAATACACCTATAAAATAATACGGCTATGGTAGCCAGCCTTCCAACACTAAGTGAGTGGTAGACACGAAGCAACGTGCCTCCACCTAGTTGCGGAACCAAGTAGTATGTTGTCACGCCAGCTCCAAATAACACAAAGTGTTAAAAAATAGAGACTGCATACAACCAACTAACAATTTAGTAAATTGTTAGGTGGTTGTATGCAGTCTCTATTTTTTAACACTTGTTGTATGCAGTCTCTAACCAACTAACAATTTACTAAATTGTTAGTTGGTTGTATACAGTCTCTATTTTTTAACACTTTGTGTTATTTGGAGCTGGCGTGACAACATACTACTTGGGTCCGCAACTAGGGAGCGGCACGTTGCTTCGTGTCTACCGCTCACTTTGTGTTGGAAGGCTGGCTACCATAGCCGTATTATTTTATAGGTGTATTTTCGCTACAATTAGTATGCCGTACTGAAGAGCTCTAATTATAGCGAAACCGGTCTACGGTTCTAATTGTGGCGAGAATACATCTAGCCTTACACGCGAAAGCTTGTAGGAGCTAAAACACAAGACACAGATGAACGTATGCAGCATAACAAAAGATTGTCTTATTATGTATAATTAAACTGAGAAATATAAAAATGTTTTAGAATAATAATACATCAACGACGCTTTCGTATGTTGGATGAAATAGTACCAAGATATTACGAAAATCATAATTGGATATTAGCGCCTTTCAGCGCTAACAAATTTATGGGTAAAACTGTATCGCTGTCGGATAATATACAGATCTATTCATAATATGCCATCCATGAATGCATGTGAGTCGTCTGTAATTCTTAGGTTATGAGTAAAAAATTGAAATATGGTTTCAGCAGATAGCAGACAACATGTGCGGGTAGAAGATATTTCATTATCTAGGTCAGAGTGATGCATTTATGTGCTCCATACATCTTTTGTCCTTATCTTGGGTTTATTGCTTCACAGACTCTAAAGATTATTTTCAATTATTTATGGAACCATGCTGGAGTTACTGTTAAGGTAGACATAATTCAAGTCAAACGCGAAAAATCCATTTAACGTGAACATCACAATTTGCTGTTGCGCTAGTATAGCGATTCTCAAACTGTGTGGCGCCCCCCTAAGGGGGAGGGGTGATAACGCTAAATGGGTGGCGCGAGGATATTGAGAAAAAAAAACTCGGGACGCAGCAAGTGCGTTATGGTAGTGAATTTTCTTAAATATGTTTTTATTGCAAATATGTCTGTTTTCTTTTTATTTAAGAAAGCAGGCATCAATTTTGGTTACCAGTATAACCTATATAGTAAAAACAATGTGCCATGTTTCATAAAAATAACTTTATTGTGTAAAAATGTACAAAAATTTCCAAAAGTGTTCCCACAAAAACTCGTTTCTTCGTCAACCTTATAGGTTAATAGCAAATTGGGCTATTCAAATATGAAGCATTTGATCTAAATTCGCTACCATAACGCACTTGCTGCATCCAGAATTTCTTTTCTTACAAACATGCATTATATTTCGATGGAAAATGCAAAAATGCAATAACATAAGGCGTGTTTGATTAAAAAAAAAATAAGAAAATTTGTATCACCAACGACTTATGGGCCACCCTATGATTGTAGAAATATTTTTTTAAGATGTAGCTCAAGACACCCTATAATTAATATATCAAAATTTTTTCATATCTTGTATAATAACAGATATATTGAGCTGTATTGATTTTTTACGAAAATTCGACAAAAATTATATACCATTAAACGATAAACTCTATAGCTAAGGCTACTGCCAAGCATCAAAGAAAGGGTCTATTTTAAATTAATTTTCTGGAAACATTTTAGTAAAATGAAGGACAATGACGGTTGCAACTAAGACTTCAGCGTTTGTAAAACATTCTTCTTGAGACATTTTCTTTCCATAGCCCGTACTAGATTCAAGTTCTTTGCCTAAATGTTGCCAATTTTTGACGTTTTAAATCGCAACTTTGACATTTTGAAGAAAATTCCAATAAATTTTTATTTAAATGCCTATAACTTTTTTGTCTTTCGATCTACAAAGCTAAATTTTGGTATGTAGCTTACATATAATGATATAAACCCGCCTACCAAATTTGGTTGCCCTTACTTTGTTAATTTTGGAGATATAAATTTTTTACAATTTTTTTTGAAAGAAAACTCAAAATTTTCCGGGAAAACCTAGGCCGATTTTCCTGGCTAACGAACTTAGTCAATTTTACAAGCCATTTGTAAAAGGAAGGTACTCACCAAATTTAATCAAAATCGGCCCATAATTTTTTGAGTTATCGGTGTGATATATATATATATCTATATATATATATTATATATATATATATATATATATATATATATATATATATATATATATATATATATATATATATATAAATATATATATATATATATATATATATATATATATATATATATATATATATATATATATATATATATATATATATATATATATATATATATATATATTTAAACATATAAAAATTGAAACTGACCCCGGATATGTGTTCTGGGGGGCCTAATTAGCGGTCATTTGAAGAAATTTTTTCAAAATTCAAAAGTCGGGATCTCCTCATTAGTGAATTTTTTTTAAGAAAATTCACTAAAACCAAAAATATATTATTGAAACAACCATTCCATTTACTTAAAGAAAAGCAATAGAATACACTTATATAGGATTTTATCAGTACTCTAATAGTTAACTTATCAATATAAAATTAAAAACAAAATTAATTATTATTAGTGACTCCCTTGGACCTGTCATATAGAGCAAAGTTTTTCGAAAGAATGTTTAGTATTAGAAATTGACACACTGAGCTATTTTTCTATATTTATCTGAGATCTATACGTTGCCTTCAAAGCAGCCACCGCAGAAAATCCAGTTTTGCAAAAGTAGGATGTTGAAAATGGTAATAGTATACAAAGGTAATAGTACACAAAATGCTCTTGTTTTCAGTGCAGAAAACTCATCGAACTGCCAAAAATTCACAGAGTGATTTGTTACTAAATTGTCTCTTGATTTCGCCATTTGCCGTGAAGTCTATAAAGATTTCTTTGTCGGCAGGTGGGAGACCTTCGGGATTATTTTGAAATGGGTTTCTAACCCACTCGCGACTCGCTATCAAGTTAAAGGCTAAATGATTTTCAATCGTTACAAAAACAGCTCCGACATCTTGGTCTTTAGCCATGGATTCACATTTGCAAACATTTCTAGGTTTTATGGCTTTATATTTTTGTCCATAATTCCAGTTTTATACAAAACGCATTAACTTTATCACTGGTATCCAACATATATGTGTTTACCGATTTACTAAAAAATTCAGACTGGCCATTTTTTGTGCGAACGTATGATGTGAGTCGCCTGGGATGTAGCTTAAGGTAGTGGTTTCTTTTCTATAGACATCGAATTCTAAAGTGTCTTTATTCTTGATAACTATACATCTAAAAAGGGTAGTTCATTATTAATTTCTAATTCGTGGGTAAATTTTATAGAATAAAATTTAACAATAAATTTAGCTGTCGTTCAACTTTCTCAAGACTATTACAGATGGACACTTTTTAGATAAAGCAGTAGGGATAGCGCAAAGACCTTGTCCGGCGATAAAAATACAATACACTGTGGAATTTGCCTACGACTAGTGTCTCATCTCAGTTCGATCTCTTTACCTGAGATCCGGTATATAAGTTGATGTTAGTGTTTTAAGTATTTAGAATGTTTCATCCTCTGATGACGCTAACTTGGTTAGTGAAACGATCGTCAGGTCTTTTAAAATGTGTTGTGGTGATTTGGGTTCTCCAAGTGTACTTAACTTAACAAGAACGACCAGATGTATATTCTCTAAAAAAGATGACAGATGTTCTCCAAGAACGACGGATTATTTCATCTCCAAGAACGACCAGATGTATATTCTCCAAAAACGATGACAGGTGTTCTCCAAGAACGACAGGGTGGCTATAAGAATTCAGGTGTATGAGTGTCGGTTCAGTTGTTTATCATTTACATAAGATAGCCGGTAGCATGTTCCGTTTGGGTACAAAATTTATCTGCATGTTAATAACTAATAAAAATAAATTGACATTAAATATTGATTTTAGGAACGCTACCACAAGCCACCATAAAACAATGTAGGCATTTATAACGAACAAAGCAACCGTCGAAAGTAAAGTCAGTACGGTGTAATAGCAAGCAATCACATATCAATCGTAATTAAGGAAATTTTACAAGCAACTATAAAATAAGCGAGCATTATACCTTTCTCTTACCTATTTAGACATGCTGCTCTCTTTCATTAACTTAACCACGCAATGGCATGTTCTGAGATTGACTTTTAAGAAAGAAGAGAATGTGTCGCGTGTTCAGAACGTCTTTTAAAGGTTTCTGATCTTGACAAATAGTCGATCAATCGAGCTGTCGCGTCTGCGGATTCGTTCTCATTGAGTTATAATACGGTAGAGCGACTGACTACGAACTGTGTATACCGCGTCAATGATTCTGACGTCACTAGTGGGACTGATTCAGAAACCTTATAGTTTGGAAAAGGGTGGTAATACGTGTGACATGTTACAAACGTACTTGGTATCATTAATCGTTACTTTATTAACTACGAATTTTTGCAGTGTAAAAGGTAAAATTTACCAGTTCTGCAGAGTATTTTAGCTTTGACTTTACTTTTAATGTAGACTTTGCTTGTAAGACTGTTTAGACTTATGTAACCGCTTGTGTCATGGGATACTTGCCAACCTACCAGAAACTTTATTTCTGACACAACCACTTTTGTAATGTTTCAAGAAGCCCCTGAACATGGCTTAGGTTATATGAGCCGAAACGGGTAGGATCTTTATCAATAAACACAGTCTGGAAGTATAGTCTGTTTTACCTTAGAAGTATGTCTGTCCCACACGTCGTGACGCACAGAACTTATAAGTTGGTTTATACCACAATTTCTTAGAATTATTTTGACATTTCGTAGTAATCCATATTTAAATTTTTCGTTTGTTACATTTTTTTATTACTTGGCTTGCCCCAACACTAAGTATTGTTTTCATAAAACATATATTCTTATTGTAACTGTACAGGGTGATTCTTTATAATGTCGCCCCCCTTTAACTTTGTTATTTTAAGTGTCCCAAAAAAATTGAAAGTATGGTTATGTAAGTGCCAAAAAATACTTTTTTTCTGCGTATAAAAAAATTTGAAAAATGATCATTATACAGGGAAAACCAAAAAGTTCATTTTTTTCAATGAATCACCCTATATATGAATTCATTTTTCGATTCCTCGTCAAATTCTAGGCATAATTTATATAACATACCGTATACTTAAAATGAATAGTTTTTGAAATATTCGCATTTGAAACGTTATCAAATATTTTATTAAACAACTGTTACAAATCAAGAAGTCCTAGTATATCACGCTTTTAATTAAAAACAAATAACTCACAGTGACATTGTGTCAATATTGTTGTAGTTGTATTGTTTAGTAAGTAAAAATGCCGTGCTCAGATAGAGAAAGAAGAGTTATTTTAATTTATTATATGAAAAATAGTTTAAATTGTCGCGCTGCCATTAGAAATATGATAGAAGATAATCCCGGTATGCATGTCCCAACTCGAAAAACGTTCACATCTATATATACGAAGTTTCAAGAAACGTCAAATTTACAAAGGAGAAAAAGAACTGCTGTGAACGTAGATGAAAATGCATAATTGAATATTTTACTTGCTATAGAATAGAATCCAAACAATTCCATAAGAGACATTTCAAAGACGTTACGAGCAACACAAGAAAATATTCAGCGAACTTCATACAGTAAAGTCCAAAGAACGTTAAGAAAATGGAATCTAAAGCCATTTAAGATTAAACCCACTACAAAATTTACCCAAATGCAAAAAGATGATCAGGTCGCATTTTGTCAACTGATTCTAGACAGAATAAACATAAATAACAATTTTTTGAAAACAGTTATATGAACTGACGAGTCTACCTTTTCTACTAGTGGCCTGTTTAACCGAAAAAATACCAGACAATGGGCAAGAGAAAATCCACATTATTATAGGGAATTTAAGTTCCACGGCGACAATCCGTGAATGTATTGTATGGTGTGGTATCCTGGGCGATCGAATTATCGATTTTTTTGATACTGTTTTAAATGAAGGCCGCTATTTAGATTTTTAGGAAAACGAGTTCGAAGATTATTTAGACGATTTTCCTTCAAATACATTACAAAATATAATTTTTCAACACGATGGAGCACCCCCTCACAACATTCGTGCTGTGCTTAATTACCTAAATGAAAGGTTTCCTGAATAGATCGAAAGTAATGCGCCAATTAAATGGCCTGCAAACAGCCCCGATTTGACACCTATTTAATACGGAATGAAATGATTAATTTAAATGAAAATAACCCAGCATTCATAACAGATTCATTAGAGAAAATGCGAAGAACGCTTATACAATGTGTTGAAGAGAATGGAGGCCCGGTGGAGCATCTTTATATTTAATTAGAAACTGTTTTTCTTATATTATTTATTGTTAGATTTCTTGATTTGTAAGAGTTGTTTTGGTTTAATAAAATTTGTGATGATAACGTTTCAAATGCGAATATTTCAAAAACTATTCATTTTAAGTATACGGTATGTTATATAAATTATGGTTAGGATTTTACGAAGATTCGAAAAATAAATTCATATATAGGGTGATCCATTGACAAAAATGAACTTTTTGGTTTTCCCTGTATACTGATCATTCTTCATATTTTTTTTATACGTAGAAAAAAAGTATTTTTTAGCACCTACATAACCATACTTTCAATTTTTTTGGGACACTTAAAATAACAAAGTTAAAGGAGGGCGACATTATAAGGATCACCCTGTACATATATATATATATATATATATATATATATATATATATATATATATATATATATATATATATATATATATATATATATATATATATATATATATATATATATGTATATATATATATATATATATATATATATATATATATATATATATATATATATATATATATATATATATATATGCGTGTGTGTGTGCGTGTGTCTATGTATAAAAAGAATTGGGACAATAAAGGCATAATATTAATATAAAGTGCAGCCAGGTATAGGATTGCAAAATTGGCAAAAAGCTGGATAAGGTCATTGCCTAGATGAAAATAGTTGAGTGTGGTGGATCCCGGAAAATCTTGAGGTGTAAAAGGTGATCTTTGTGGTGGATGGCAAAGCAAATGCATAATTTACGGGGCATCTAACACCCTAACATCTAGCATCCTGCATCTTGCTCTTGTTGCTAGCGTCTTGCTGCCAGCAACCGAGCATCTTGCTGCTAGCACCCTAGCATCGTACTAGTAGTATCTAACACCCTAATGTGTAGCAAACGTAGCGCGCTCCCAACAGTTTTTACATATTTGAACTCTACTCATCGAGAGGAGTACGGTGATATCCCACACATGCCGGTCTAATTTTACAAATAAAAAAGTTGGTGTGCTCATGCGCTAACCGCCATATATGTTCTTATTTATCAGTGGAGTCAAAATGTCGGATCCTGTTTTAGATAATGTTCAGGTCAGATGCCTTTTTATATTTTAAGTTCTCCATATTTTCCAATCTAGGGCCGCCATCTTGAATTACGTCATCACATTGTAGATCTCTTGTCACACTCTATCCAACCGCTATCTTTATTTTATCAAACTCCTCTTATTTACATCCCAACAGTCGACATCTTGGCTTACGTCATCTCAGGTAAGAAATCCTGTTACACTCTATACATACACCATGTTTGTTTCATCGTAGTGACGTCACACCCATGCCTATTAGCCATGGGGCAATGAGGCGGGCGCAGGACATACCATCTATACCTACTACAAGTTGTAATGGCGTTTTAAATAAAACTAACATTGCCAACTATGAAGCATGTTGATCACTTTTTTTGTCTTCTTTATCATTTTTACAGTCCAAAAAAGACACTGAAATTGTTTTGTCGGTTTTTCATTATCAAGAAGGAGACACGATTAGTTCTTAATTTTTTAACGTGTCTAAGTAAAGTTCGTTACTCAGATGAATTTATTATTTTTTTCTGTTAATTTTTGCAATAAATTGGATGTATAAAATTTGACTAATCAGAAAATGACGAAAATAAAAGTATAGATAGACAATTCCTCTAGAAAAATTTGAAAAAACAAAGTTGCCTGGTGAAAAAACTTGAACTTAAGAGAATAGAAGCAACATTTTTAGCATATTCTAGCACACAAGGACTTGTAGGTACTTGAAAAGAAAAGATTTATACCAAGACGAGAACCTTTATCAAACCTAGCACAATGTGAAAACTGGAACCTGTGATGAGCACTAATAAGTACACTTTGAGAAAACCCAAATCACTACAACACTTATTTCAGAGACCTTACGATCGTTTCGTTGACAATGTCAACATCTTCAGAGGAAAATAAATTCTGAATTTATCATAATTTATCTTCCTCTGAAGATGTTGACTTTGTTAACGAAACGATCATAAGGTCTCTGAAATAAGTGTTGTGGTGATTTGGGTTTTCTCAAAGTGTACTTCTTACTTAAAACCTAGCACAACTGATAAAGTGCGGAAGGTACGATAAAATTGAATAAGCTACAGGCGACAAAGAACTGTGGCTACAACAACAAGGCGATATCGATTGTGACGATACTGATATTAGGAAGATTTCATTATTATTACCATTTTTTCACCAATCCTACTAAATGAACCCATTCAAATATTTTTTCTTTGTTCCAAAAGCATTACGTCGTTTTGTACCCTTTAAAATGCTGTTATACCAAAGCACAAATAGATTCGTAGCACTTGTGCTCTCACATGCCATTACAGATAGAAATTGCAGCAGTTGACCATTATCGAACGTATAACGTCGATAATAAGTCCCACTCGAACCTAAAATGTAAGAATCAGAGTGTCCCTTTTCATCCGAGTGACCCTCGTTATTCGGGTCGTTGGCTCCGTCAACTCCTCCACCTGAAATTACCACAATTTAGTATTTTAAACGTACTAAAATTAGAGAAAGGCGACATAACTGACGTAAAAACTATATTTATCAGGATCAGCAAAGAAAACCTATCCATTAAAATAATAGGAAGTGTTAGCTGTGTAAAAAGTCTGAAAAAAGATCGATGAGCTCCGTCTAGTAATGGAACCAACGGTGAAACCATGTAATTATTGTCGGCGCCTCTATTTTAAAATCAAACCCCGGCTTATCTCGAATAACTCTCAAGTTTGAAAGACACATGTGTTGCCATCTGAGCTCTCATTAATTTCATTTATCACTGGAAGTGTCTTGTGAGAGACCGCGGTGTGTTTTTCACCCGGTGAACACGTATAGAGAGGCACGCACCTACACTCATTAGTTTACGGCCGTTAATTGTTTTACGGCTCTAGTCTGGGGTGAAGGGATACGCTCATGAAATAGACTATGTTCATTAATCGACGCCAATATACAAGGTATCCAGATAAAGTCGAGTGCCGCGATTTGTTATCTTTTAACGGCAGCTTAAAGAACGATTAATATACAGAATACGAATAATACTTTATGAAGTTATAAAATGGAAAAGGCTAAAAGCTTTTCGAGAGAGCAGACAAGAGCTCTGTTGGAAACTGAATAATAAATTGTCAGCTACTGTTTTTGTTATAAAGTTACATCATAATTTAATTTTCTGGTTACCAGTATTAAAATCGATATATTTTGCAGTTTGCTAGTTTAATTGTGCGCTTGTATAAGGCCCTGTTTTAGTGAATGTTCGTAGAAAAAATTCACGAATGGGGACATCCCGACTTTTGAATTTTGAAAAAATGTTTGCAAATGAGCGCGAACTAAGACCCCTAGAACCCATATCCGGTGTCAGTTTCATTTATATATATATATATATATATATATATATATATATATATATATATATATATATATATATATATATATATGTATGTATATGTATCACACCGATAACTCAAAAAATAATGGGCCGATTTTGATAAAATTTGGCATGTGCCTTTCTTTTGTAAATGGTTTGGATAACTTCGTTAGTCAGGAAAATCGGAAGAGGTTTTCCGGGAAAATTTTGGGTTTTTATTCGAAAAAAAATTTTATCTCAAAGAATAATGGGCCGATTTTGACAAAATTTGGCATGTACCTTCCCTTTGTAAATGGCTTTGACAACTTCGTTAATAGAAAAAATCGGACGAGGTTTTCCGGAAAAATTTTGAGTTTTCATTTAAAAACAAATTTTATCTTAAAAAATAAAAAATCTATGATAACCAAATTTTGTAGGTAGGTTTACGATATAAAAAGTAAACTATACACCAAAATTTAGATTTCTATGTTACAAGAAAAAAAAGTTATAATAAAATATTTTGTGCCAGATCATTTTTTTAAATATTCACTGCATTATTTTATGGACAGAGTAGGCCATTGTGTAGCAGCAGAAGGCCAATAGTTCGAACATTTGGTATAACAATTATCTGATGCGATTATTTGTAACTAACTAAAGATGATTTAGTTTTTTTACATTTATGTATGTTTCGATGAAAATAAAAATTGAGAAACTTATTTTTTTGTCTTTATATCCCAACAACAAATGTTTGTAGACAACAACAAAGTTAAACTATTTGGGGAAAATACAGATAATTATTGTCCAGTTCGTATTCGTGTCTGACTTCACATTTAATTTTTTTATGTAATTTTTAGTCAATTTTCTAGAAAAAAGTTCACTAATGAGGAGATCCCGACTTTTGAATTTTGAAAAAATGTCTTCAAATGAGCGCTAATTAGGCCCCCCAGAACACATATCCGGGGTCAGTTTCAATTTTTATATATATGTATGTATCACACCCATATCTCAAAAAATAATGGTTCGATTTTGATTAAATTTGTTGAGTGCGTTCCTTTTGCAAATGGCTTGGATAAGTTCGTTATCCAGGAAAATCTCTTTACGTTTTCCCCGAAAATTTTGTGGTTTCTTTCAAAAAAAAATTATATCTCATGAATTAATAAAGTAAGGGCAACCAAATTTAGTACGCGGGTTTATATCCTTATAGATAAGACACGTACCAAAATTTAGTTCTGTAGGTCAAAAGACACACAAAAATAGGCTTTTAAAGGAAAACAAATTGGGGTTTTCCTCAAAACGTCAAAATTTCGATTTAAAACGTCAAAATTGGCAACATTTAGGCAAAGAACTTGAATCTAATACGGGCTATGGAAATAAAATATCTCAAGAAGAATGTTTTGAAAACCCTTAAGTCTTAGTCTCAACCGTCATTGTCGTTTATTTTACTAAAATGTTTCCAGTAAATTCATTTAAAATAGACCCTTTCTCTGATGCTTGGCAGTAGCCTTAGCTATAGAGTTTATCGTTTAATGGTATATAATTTTTGTCGAATTTTCGTAAAAAATCAATAAAGCGCAATATATCCGTTATTATACAAGATATGAAAAAAATTGTATATACTAATTATAGGGTGTCTTGAGCTACATCTTAAAAAAATAGTTCTGCAATCACAGGGTGGCCCATAAGTCGTTGGTGATACAAATTTTCTTTTTTTTTTAATCAAACACGCCTTATGTTATTGCGTTTTTGCATATTCCATCTAAATATAATGCATGTTTATAAGAAAAGAAATTCTGGACGCAGCAAGTGCGTTATGGTAGCGAATTTTGATCAAATGCTTCATATTTGAATAGCTCAATTTGCTATTAACCTATAAGGATGACCAAGAAACGAGTTTCTTCGGGAACACTTTAAGTTTGCTTTCGGAAATTTTTGTACATTTTCAAACAATAAAGTTATTTTGATGAAACATGGCACATTGTTTTTACTATATAGGTTATACTGGTAACCAAATTTGATGCCTGCTTTCTTAAAACACACACACACATATTTGCTATTAAAAACATTTTAATGAAAATTCACTACCATAACGCACTTGCTGCGTCCAGAATTTTAAATAAATAGACCAGCGTTTATACATATGTATTATATAGGTATATTTTTTTAATGGGGTATACCCAAGTGAAGTTAGAGACGCCATTAATCCACTTAACCCTCAAACTATTACGTGGTTTCTTTCTAGGACTCTACGATTACATTTTAATGAATTTTCTTTAAAAAAATTCACTAATGAGGAGATCCCGACTTTTGAATTTTACAAAATGGCTTCAAATGACCGCGAACTAGCCCCCTAGAACCAATATCCAGGGTCAGTTTTAATTTTTATATGTTTATATATATATATATATATATATATATATATATATATATATATATATATATATATATATATATATATATATATATTTATTTATTTATTTATTTATCCATACCATACATTCACAAGCTTATACATATCAAGTCTATTTACATATCATCTAAGACATCTAAGTCTATTGACTTGTGTATGCCTTTTACACTTTTACAAGTTACACAATTTATGACGCTCAGAGCCATGCCTCTCTATTGCCGATGAGCAACCTGAAAACAATATATATATATATATATATATATATATATATATATATATATATATATATATATATCACACCGATAACTTAAAAAATTATCTGCCGATTTTGATAAAATTTGGTAAGTACCTTCCAAATACCTTACAAGTGGCTTGGATACGTTTGTTGTCCAGAAAAATCAGAAAAATCGGCGCAGGTTTTCCCGGGAAATTTTATGTTTTCTTTCGAAAAAAATATATATCTCCGTAAATAACAAAGTAAGGGCAACCAAATTTGGTACTCTGGTTTATGTCATCAAAGGTATCCTACGTACCAAAAATCAGATCTCTATGTTAAAAGAAAAAAAAGTTAGAGGTAAATAAATTTTTTATTAATTAAATCTGATTCAATAAAGTTAAAACGTCAAGATTGATAATTATGGTAGGAGTACGAATGTGACTGAAAAATACGACACGAAATGACTAACAAGCTCGTAGATTTGTGTCTAAGTCGTTATTTTCCTTTATTTCGTTAAAATATTTACAAAAATCCATTGTAAATAAAAATTGTTTGTTGTAAATAGTAGACGTTAGACCATTAACATACTATCGGATATACGAGTGTGGCCGAGAGGGGTAAGCCTTGGACATCGGATATGCGACTCCTACATGACCAGTTCTAGTCCTAGTTAAGTCTCATTTAACTTTACCGTTATCTGATCAGATTGTTATTATTCAGATGAATTTTTTAGTCAGTTATTGTATAAATAAATAATTTAATAAAGAGGAGATGAAAACTTTTAAGACTTAACTCAATTCGAATAGCATATCTGGTTGCTTGTTCTTGCCCTAACTAATTGAAACCCTTCCATATTTAGTACAGTCGTAGACTTTTCCCGTGGCTTTACAAATGCTTGTTTTAGGGAATCTTCTTTAAAAAATTCACTAATGAGGAAATCCCGACTTTTGAATTTAGAACAAATTTCTTCAAATGAGCGCGAACTAGGCACCATAGAACCCATATCCAGGGCCAGTTTCAATTATATATATATATATATATATATATATATATATATATATATATATATATATATATATATATATATATATATATATATATATATATACACGTCCCAAAGTTTGGACAAAAAATTTATAGGCATTTAAAGAAACAAAAAATGGAGTTTTCCTCGAAACGACAAAGACGCGATTTGAAAGGTCAAAATGGGCAACATTCAAGCAAAAAACCTGAAAGAAATACGGACTATCTAAAGATTGTTTTGTAAACCCTTAAGTTTCTGCTTTAACCATCATCGCCCTTCATTTTAATTAACATATTTGCAGAAAATTCATTTCGAATAGACCTCTTCTCTGATTATTTGGCAGTAGTTTTAAAGAGACATATTTGCTATTAAAAACATTTGTATGAAAATTCACTTCCATAACGCACTTGCTGAGTCCAGACTAGTTTAAATATTTTATGAAAATTCGCTACCAAAACGCACTTACTGCGTCTTGATTTTTTTTTACAAACAAGCATCTTATTTCGATGAAAAATGCAAAAATGCAATAAGGAATGTTAAAAAAATTGTAGGCATCACCAACGACTTATGGGCCAGCCTGTGATTGTCAAAATAATTTTATAAGATGCAGCTCAAGAGACCCTATAAGTAACGTATACAATTTTTTTCTTGCATAATAACAATTTTATTGGGCTTTACCGTCGAAATGCGTCACCCTGTATATTTGTAAACGGGAAGTAAACCCGGATGTGGATTCTAGGGAGCCTAGTTTGCGTTCATTTGATGGAATATTTTTAAAATTCAAAAGTCGCGGTCTCCTCATTAACGAATTTTTTCTACGAAAATTAGCTAAAAATTATAGACCGTTAAACCATAAACTTAACTAAAGCTACTGCCAAAGCATCAGAGAAAGTGCATATTGGAAATGAACTTTCTGGAAATATTTTATTGGAATGAAGGGCAATGATGCTTGAAGCTGACTTAAGGGTTTGCAGAACACTCTTTACATAATCCGTATTTCTTTCAGCGTCCTACAGACCTAACTTGTTGTAAATGTTTCACCTTTTATATATATATATATATATATATATATATATATATATATATATATATATATATATATATATATATATATATATATATATATAATTGAAACTGACCCTGGATATGTGTTCTAAGGGGCCTAGTTCGGGCTCATTTGAAGACATATTTTATAAATTCAAAGTCGGGATCTCCTCATTCGTGAATTTTTTAAAGAACATTAAATTACGTTTATTGACTAATTTTTCCACTAAGCAGACAGAGTAGCCATTATATTCAGCTACCAGAAGATACGAAAACATGTTAACGTTGCAGAATTTGATGGCTTTATGGGAGTTTTGATTACGGCAGGAGCTCTACGTTGTCGGCAGCAGAACGTTACAGAAATGTAGTGTACCGCAGATTCCATTCGTCGTTTATATATATATATATATATATATATATATATATATATATATATATATATATATATATATATATATATATATATATATTAAAGATTCCAACGGACCTTGGTAATGGGTTCTTGGAGCTCTAGATCACGCTCATTTTAAAAAACATTCTCAACATTGTTACCTCTCTAATAGTGAATTTTCTTAATGAAAATTCGCTAGCAATAAGTAGGCTATGCCGTACCTAAAGTGCACTAAATATGTACATATTATTTGACATTTAAACCTGACCAATAACTTTTAGTAATATCCAAGATCCAGCCGGCCTTGAGGAAATAACTAGCAGAGATGAGTAGAACTTGGTTCGATAGTTCATAACTTTATTAAAGTTGGTACGCTACTCGTTTCATCCAAGATATGTAACTTTCCAACTTTCCTATTTACTCCTCTAATTTATTACAACACAACTGCTTTTCTTCAGTTATCCTTGTAGCTTAGTGGAGCGGCATTTCAACAAGTATTAACTAGAAACTTCAAGAGTTCACATATAACATCACATATTTTTCCAGCCACATTCTCTTCTAGCACAGCGTATTACTCTAATATACTTGTTTGTGAGTTTAAAATGAAACATCATGTTCTCTGAAGATTTGAGATTTTTAATTCATTTAATAAACTATGTCTGATTTTCTTTGATGTTATTAATCACCTCCTCTGGTTCTGTTATATTTACAACTATAAAATAACGTATTTAATAAGAAGGTATTTGAGATTTTTACAGGGGCGGCTCCTCAATAAGTGCGCCCGTGCGCGCCCACTGCCGCCTGCCGTGGAAAAAAACAAAATTTTTGCTACGCTATATTTTAATAAATTTTTATTTACGTATTTACCTCCTGCATTCAACAAACAAAATTAGTATATCGAGGATCGCAGAGAGTCGGCAGCCATTAATACAGAATACAGAATCAGAGTAAGTATAGTTTTAATCTTTGCAGACGTTATATACATCCATATAAAGCAGGCGGGCGTGTATTTTTCGGCGCTCTCAGGCAATGCGGTACTTCAGTGCGAAATGAGCGCCGAAACTTGATGATCTTCGTCGAAAACGACGGAATAAGCAATCTGTTGTGCGCTATAAAATTACACACTTCCAGTTTATAGTAGACTTTTGGCAGAGCGTGTGTACCTACTACGTAGTAATTTTCATCTTCGCGTCGGATTGATTTTAAATTAGATCATTTCGTTGTTGTTTACATAATCTAACAAGAGAATTATTATTATTATGATGGTTACTACTTTGGGTTGCTTAATAAGTGGACAAAATAATTGTGATACTGTGATTAATTCAGTGAATATTTTAAATTTAAAGGTTAACGTTTTAAGGGAGTTTTTAACTACTATAACGTATAACTAACTAGAGGAAAACTTGGTAAGTAGTTAATAATTAGTAAGTTTAGTAAGTGGGTTTCTTTATAAAGCGGGCTCCACATTCGCAGCGTGAACTCACGTTAGTGTTCGCGCTCCGCGAGCCCTTTGTCGCGGGACAGAACACTAAACGCAGGCTCCAGATCCGGGACGTTCGCGTTCGCGTCCGAGATTCCCTTGTCACGGGACAGAAACCGAAACCGGACGGGGAACACCGCGACACGCGAACGTGAACCACGAAAACTACGCGAAAACCTCCACACTCCCGTTCGCGGCCTTCGCGCGTATGTATATATATATATACATATATAAATTGAAACTGACCCCGGATATGGGTTCTAGGGGTCCTAGTTCGTTCTTATTTGCAAAATTTTTTTCAAAATTCAAAGGTGAGGATCTCCCCATTAGTGAATTTTTTCTACGAAAATTCACTAAAAATCACAGAAAGTACAGCAAACGAATAAAGTATATATATATATATATATATATATATATATATATATATATATATATATATATATGAGACATACTTGGTTCTCGGGTTGAACCGCGTCCAGAATTTATGAAAACTCGAGGTTTCGGCCTCTGGTTTGGAGCCATTTTCAAGAGGTAGAGGAAATATGTAAGGACACTCTAAGGCCTCGATTTGCCTACTCCTTAGAGCGGTGAAAAAATGTGGGTTGGGTTTTTGTAGCTCGATTACGGGGCCTCAATCTGTCTACTCCCCAAGTCTCTCCGGAGATCGTCTGATATCTCTCTGAGGCCTATATATATATATATATATATATATATATATATATATATATATATATATATATATATATATATATATATATATACATACATATACATATACATATATATATATATATATATATATATATATATATATATATATATATATATATATATATATATATATATATATGTGTATATATATATATATATATACATATATATATAATCATGCAGTGTACATACAATAAAATGTTAAGTATCAAAATTTAAATTTAAAAACGCTTTGGCTCCTGGTTTGAGCGATTTGCAAGAGTTTAAAGAAATGAACTCTAAGGCCCTCTATCTGCCTCTCCCTTAGATCTGATAACAAGGGTAAGTTGGGTTATTGTCTCAATTACGGGGCCTAAATCTGCATACTCTTCTAATCTAACTAAATATCGTTTCTAAGGTCTCAGTGTGTTCAACCCTAGACCTGAGAGTGATCGGACCGTTCGTCGTTAGTCTTGTATAATTTATAACATTTCGTCTATCTTGATCATTATCAGGGTAATTAGTCGGCTCAGTAGGACTAATTAAGTCCGGTAGTTTCCTAATAGCACTTAGGCGACTAAGAGGGTAAGAGGTATTTGTTGCCTCAGGTAATGCGGAAGTTAAATTTTCTATTGAACTCATAGTCATTTTGTGTATTTGTAACGAGGAGTAATATGTTTCCAAGTAATCGGAAGTCGAATACCATCATTTCTTATTTAGACAACTAGGACGTTTTAAGAGATATGATGGTCCTCCGATCTGGGGGTAGGTAGATTGAGGTTAAACAGAAGTATAAACATCAAGTTTTACCGAGTATTTCCCACAATAATGACTGCGGAACCATTCCGAATATATATATATATATATAGAGAGAGAGAGAGAGAGAGAGAGATATATATGTAAAACAGTGTAGAAGGTCTAGCACATCGATGGACACTATAGATGGACGAGCCGCACAGTGAGTGAGTTAGTTCAGTATTGAATTAGTGTTGGTGCAGAGTAGGCGATCTTATAATAAATATTAAGTAATATTAAGCGAACCAGTGTAGTGTGAATTAATAGGGGCGAAAATAAACAAATCCAGAACACCGTAGAACGTAACAATAAATAAATAAATATATATATATATATATATATATATATATATATATATATATATATATATATATATATATATATATATATATATATATACAAGGTTTTTCACGATAGCCGTGCATTAAAAGTTTATGAAGTTCCCTGATAACCCTAATTTTAAAATTTTGGCAGCGGTCACAATTCGTAATTGTCTTTTATTCTAAAATATTTTCAAGGTCACATCACTTCCGGTTAGACCGGAAGTAGTCATCAACTGCTAATTTAAATATAATGCCCTATTTTTTATTGCATATTCGAATTCCTCATAAAATTCTGTGAAGATTTATATTAGGCTTTCCTATCCCTATCTGCAACTGTTCCAAGGATATTGTGATTTCTCTGTATCTCGGTGATTTTACAACCTTATTTATAATAGTTTGTATTTCACATGTTTTTAAAGATAAAAGGCACAAATTTAGAATTTCGTAACTTGTGGGAAGGAGCTTTCATATTACGTGCCTTAAGTTTACGTGTGTCATACAGAGTGTTTTAAATTTAGTTACCAACTTAGACATATTCAACGTGGCAAATGTATTTTTTTAAAATAGAAATTAAAAATTCGAGTTCTAAATTTAATTCTACACCGGTTTGATATAAGTTCTTCTATACCTATCTTCAATATGTTGCTTGTTATTAGCATTTTTAGGTAACAACCTCCCCTTCTAAAGAGTACATGTTAGACTACACAACAAATGCAGCTGTGATTGTCAGTCAGATAATAAAAGTGATATGATTTCATAAAAATATTTAATGTAATTATGAAGAAAAAAAAATAAAACAAATATTAGCAATAAACAAAAAACTTAACAAAGACAAACAAAAAAAAGTTAATTCAAATTTAAATGCTACGATCACTATAAATGTTCTATGTGACCACCATCTTGGCCAAGGCACTGCAAAATTCTACGGTTCATCTCATTCGTAGCAGCTCTTTTGATTTCATTTGGATCTAATTACACGATTAAAAGATTATCTCTACTTTGCACTGTTGTGTCATAGACTTGACTTTTTATACGCCCCCAGAGATAAAAATCGGCAGGCGTTAAATCAGGAGAGCGGAGAGGCCATCTCCAAGGACCGTTGAGCCCAATCCATTTGTCTTCAAATAATTGCGTTAAGTGCCAGTAAACTTCACCAGTGGAGTGGGCAGGCGCGCCGTCTAGCTGATACCTGCAGCTTTGCCTTGTATCTAGTGGTAGCCTTGCCAGAAAATTACGAACGGATCCCCTTAATAGTTCCAAATACTTTTCACCGTTTAAATTTTCTTCGTAAATTTCATAAGAGACCTTATTGTCCATAATAATGCAAAGCACATTAAAACTAAAATTTGTTTGAAAGCGTCCTTCTCTAAATATATTAGGGTTTTCACTTGCCCAAAAATGACTATTTCTCCTATTCACAATTCCTTATCTTCTAAATTTCGATTCGTCGGTCCAGATAATTTTAGAGAGAAAATTCTCATCTTGTTGAATATTCAGAAACATGTGTTCGCAGAATTCTACTCTTTTTAAATGGTCGCCGGGTCGAAGTCCTATTTCTGAATATGGGTGCATCTTATGAGATTTCGATAGTCTATGCACAGATGAACTTGATATTCACAAAGCTCGAGTAGCTGCAGGAATAGAGCTACGCGGGTAAACTTGAAAATAAGCCAAAACGGTTTTCTCATTATCTTCATTTTCAGTTACTGGCTTTGGATCATGTCGTGTAGTTTTGACACTTCCAGTCAATTTAAACCGTTCCTCTATTCTTGAGAATTTTCCTCTACTCATTGCCGATAGCGTGGGATACCTCTCGTTAAACATCCTGCATGTTATGCTTACAATCCGATTGCATTCCCCATGGATATAAAATAAATGTAAAATATCCATATTAGAGTACTCTTCACTATTCTGCATTTTTATTGGCTTATTGGCTTATTATTTCTATAACGTAAGTAATACAAACACACTGAGATAAACTTTCAAATATAAATGACGCTTTAGAATTCATGTGTTGTCAAAATTCTGTTTTCTGACAGTCACAGCTGCCTTTATTGTTCAGCGTGATGTATATTCTCTAGAAAATGAGTTTGTTACCTAAAAACTCTAGTAGCAAGTTACTCATAAGAGATAGGTATAGGAAAACTTATATGAAACCAGTGTAGAATTAAATTTAGAACTCTAATTTTTAATAATATACAGGCTGCACCGTTTGAAAAAAATGACCTTTGCAACATTAAATATCTGTAAGTTGGTTTTTAAATTTAAAACACTCTGTATGATACAGGTAATTTTTTGGTAGATAATATAAAGGCTTCATCCTAGAAATTATAGTATTCTAAGTTCCAGCCTTTTATCTTTAAAAACATGTGAAATACAAAGTGTTATAAATGAGGATAGAAGTTACGCAAAATGTAAAAAAATCAAAATATCTATGAAATAGTTAAAGATAGTGATAGAAAAGCCTAATATAAATAAATAAATCAATCAATATATATATATATATATATATATATATATATATATATATATATATATATATATATCTATATATATATATATATATATATATATATATATATATATATATATATCTGTATATGTGTGTGTATATGTATATAAACTCATTCTGAATATGGGTTCAAAGACTGATAGGACGCGCTTGTTTGAAAAGATTTTTTGAAAGACTAAAATGTCGACCTTGTCAATGTCAGAATTTTTCTACGAAAGTTTGCTAAAAAATAAAACCTACATATCCTTTAGTTCCTTTAAGAAAAAATAATCTTTGTAGTTCCTCAGCTTTTCCGTCAGTCCACCAAGCAGGTCCTGTTCGGTTGTAAATATATATATATATATATATATATATATATATATATATATATATATATATATATATATATATATATATATATATATATATTAACTAGGGGGTGATAACTCATTAAATAACTCCAACCCGGGGGAAATAGCCAACGCATTAAATAAATATTTTTCATCCGTTGGGAGAGCACTGGCACAAAAAATACCGTCTTCGGGGGCCAGTCTTAAGGTAGATATGAAGCCATACAGCATTTTTCTAACACCTACATGTGAGTCCGAAGTTATTGATTGCATAATGGGTATGAAGGTAAAAAAAGCTCCTGGGTTGGACTCGATCACTGTGGAGAACTTGAAGGAACTCGTACATGTTATTGCAGTCCCGCTGACTATCCTAATCAACAGATGCATAGAACTTGGTATCTTCCCAGACATTCTAAAGAAGACAGTAATAAAACCATTGTTTAAAGGAGGAAACAGGGACGAAATGCCAAATTATAGGCCGATATCCTTATTATCGAATGTGGCCAAGGTTTTCGAAAAAATTATTTGTCAGAAAATAACAAGCTATTTAAAGAAGCATAACATTTTATCAGAATCGCAGTTTGGCTTCAGAGAGGGTCTGTCAACACAGAATGCGTTAAATACCCTAACTACAGGAATTTATTCTGCCCTGGATAAGCAAAGACAAAGTATTTGCATCTTTCTAGACGTCGAAAAGGCATTCGACGCTGTTGATCACAGGATTCTTCTCAAAAAATTGGAGGGTATCGGTTTTAGGGGTGTTCCGCTGCTTTTGATTGGGGATTATTTGCGGTCTAGAAGGCAGTGCACAAGGATTGACGACAGCTGCAGCGATTTTGAGGTGGTTGAATTTGGCGTTCCTCAGGGTACAGTCCTGGGTCCGTTGTTATTTAGTTTGTATATCAATGATATATTTGATGTGCAGACAGCTGGTAAAGTCATTGGTTTTGCAGATGATACTGCAATTCTATATGAAGATTGTTCTTGGCAGCGGCTAAAGACCAAAATTGAAGATGATTTTGTGAATATTAAGGGGTGGTTTGATGCCAATGGGTTGACTATTAACACAAAGAAGACGAAGTATGTTGCATTTGCCTCCTATAAGTCACACCTGCCGTCATTTAATACACTGCAAATAGTTTGTAATGACCAATGTATCCAAATTGAGGCGGCACAAAAAGTTAGGTATTTGGGGATCATCGTAGATCAACATCTGCGTTGGGATGAGCGTGTTGGTGTGGTTGTTAAAAAGTTGAGGACCATTTTGTATAAGTTTAAATACCTAAAAACCTTTCTGACAACGGTGTGTCTTAGAATGGTCTATTCGGCATTGGTTGAACCCCTTCTTACATACGGGATTGTTGTTTGGGGTGCTGCGTTGAGTTGTCACCTGAAAAGGTTGGATATAATTCAACGTTGGTTCCTGAAACTAATTTATAATAAGTGCTACACTTACCCGTCTGAATCGTTGTACGCTGAAGCAGG
Organism: Tillus elongatus; assembly: GCA_964006375.1. Lineage (NCBI taxonomy): Eukaryota > Metazoa > Arthropoda > Insecta > Coleoptera > Cleridae > Tillus > Tillus elongatus. The sequence continues at coordinate 182,132,474 of OZ023265.1, forward strand.
AGCTAATGATATTAGGCAACTTTTTTCATTGGCTGTGTTGACGTACGTACGAAAGTATGATCGCGTCTCTAGAATAGAGCATTCGTACATAACTAGGCTAAACGCAGCAGCGGCCGCTCAAACGAACAGAGCAATTAAGACTGTGGGCCAGCGTAGTTATACTTATATTGCACCAAGAATTTATAATACTCTTCCAGTCAATATCAGAACTGCACCAACTTTACGTTCTTATGTGAGGATGGTGAAAGCATGGGTTTCGAAATCTAGACACATCATTCATGGTTTAGTACACAGATAGGTGTTGAGCAGGTCGTATGATATCTTTTGCGATGTTGTACCGCACAGTAATCATTTTAAATATGCACACTTTTTTTTATTATTATATACATTTGTGAGAGTGTACATTGTACATGTGAAAATGTGTGAGAGAATGTGTTTGTGTGAGTGTGCTGGTGGGTGTTTTTGGTTTTTGCGCCTGTGGGTGTGTGTGTGTGTGTTCTTGTGTTCATTACTTAGTTTTGTATACTTTGCTTGGTCTAGATGTATCCACGCACAAGTCTCTGACTTTTGTGGATCTCTCCAAGATTTATTATGTTCAGTAGATCTATGTATGTTATTGTTATTGAACTGTATTTTGAAAAAATAAATCTATTATTATTATTATTATATACTTCCATACAGCAGCTACATATTTGGGTTATAAACATAATTCTTAAATCCTAAAACTGTTTCAAAACACGTATCGTGTTCCTTTTCCACGTAAGACGCGAAGAAAGAACGAACTCACCTGCTAGAAGCAGAGCGAGAGATTTAAAGTGTAAGCACTAGCTTCTTCAAACCGCTGATTGCACAGAAGCGCTAAACCGCGGTGCATGACTGATCTCGATTGCTTGAGCGGAATTGGAACTATTCAATATATCTGATTACTTTTAAAGCACTTGGCCCGTTCGTCTGTCTTCCCTTCTCGCACTGTACTGTGTTATGGAACATCGATCATGCATAGAAATAGTGAAATAGCTGGGGTCTTTTTATTTTATTAACCGCAAAATTGACTTATCCGTCCCCCAGAGCCTGCATGACGCTGCTAAATTACTACGCATACATCATAAATGCACTTCGCTGTGAATTAGATGATTGGATTGTGGATTATGTCAATACGGATTCAGCTCGCTGAAAACACGTAATCATGTTATGTAGGAAGATAAATAAACTAATAAACCACAAAACCATATTCCACCTCATTTTTGTTGTTACCATTTTTAATGAATTTTCATTAAGAAACATTTTGTGCAGAATTAATATTTTATAGTGAACCAACTTTGTTTTTCGGATAGACTTTTTTAGTGAATTTTCTTAAAAAAAATTCACTAATGAGGAGATCCCGACTTTTGAATTTTGAAAAAATTTCTTCAAATGAGCGCGATCTAGGACCCCTAGAACACATATCCGGGGTCGGTTTAAATTTTTATATGTTTATATATATATATATATATATATATATATATATTTATATATATATATATATATATATATATATATATATATATATATATATATATATATATATATATATATATATATATATATATATATATATGTATCACACCGATAACTCAAAAAATAATGGGCCGATTTTGATTAAATTTGGTGAATAAATTCCTTTTGCAAATGGCTTGGATAAGTTCGTTAGCCAGGAAAATCGGTCCAGGTTTTCCCGGAAAATTTTGTGTTTTCTTTCGAAAAAAATTTATATCTCCGGAATTAACAAAGTAAGGGCAACCAAATTTCATATGCAGATTTATTTCATTATAGGCAAGTTACCTACCAAAATTTAGCTCCGTAGGTTAAAGGATAAAAAAGTTACAGGCATTCAAAGAAAAATAAATTTGGATTTTTTTCAAAACGTCAAAATTGCGATTTTAAACGTCAAAATTGGTGAGTACATTCCGTTCGCAAGTCGCTTGGATAATTTTGTTAGCCAGGAAAATCCGCCGAGGTTTTCCCGGAAAAATTTGTGTTTTCTTTCGCAAAATATTTATATCTCCAAAATTAACAAAGTAAGGGCAACCAAATTTGGTAAGCTGGTTTATATCATTATAGGTGTGCCACCTACCAAAATTTAGCTCTATAGGTCAAAAGACAAAAAAGTTATGGGCATTTAAAGAAAAATAAATTGGGGGTTTCCTCAAAACGTCAAAGTGACAATTGAAAACGTCAAAATTCGCAACATTTAGGCAAATAACTTGAATCTAATACGATCTATGGAAAGAAAATGTCTCAAGAAGAATGTTTTACATACACCGAACTCTTAGTTTCAACCGTCATTGTCCTTCATTTTACTAAAATATTTCCAGAAATTTCATTTCTAATAGACCCTTTCTCTGATGCTTGGCAGTAGTCGTAGCTATAGAGTTTATTGTTTAATGGTATATAATTTTTGTCGAATTTTCGTAAAAAATCAATAAAGCTCAATATATTCGTTATTATACAAGATATGAAAAAATATTGTATACATTAATTATACGGTGTTTTGAGCTACATCTTAAAAATTTATTGCGACAATCACAGGGTGGCCCATAAGTCGTTGGTGATACAAATAATTTTTTTTTGTCGAAAACGCCTTATTTTTTTGCATTTTCCGTCGAAATATAATGCATGTTTGTAAGTTAAGAAATTCTGGAGGCACCAAGTGCGTTGTGGTTGCGAATTTTGATTAAATGCTTCATATTTGAAAAGCTCAATTTGCTATTAACCTATAAGGTTGACCAGGAAACGGATTTTTCAGTAACACTTTTGGTTTACTTTTGGAAATTTCTGTACGTTTTCAAACAATCAAGTTATTTTGATGAAACCTGGCACATTGTTTTTACTATATAGGTTATACTGGTAATCAAATTTGATGCCTGCTTTTTTTATATAGGTTATACTGGTAACCAAAATTGATGTCAGCTTTCTTAAAAAGAAAACACACATATTTGCAATAAAAACAATTTTATGAAAATTCACTACCATAACGCACTTGCTGCGTCCCGAGATTTTTTTTAATTTCAACAACACACCACGAGGGCCTACAGCCTAAATACTATCGTACCGTGGGTGTCGGAGGTTCGGGGGAGAAGGAAAAACATGTGCCGGCAAGGAGTTCCATTACTTGGAAGTCCTCGTGACAAAAGAGCGGGCATAACAAGATGTTCTATGTCTGGTGACCTGGACAGTAAAAGGGTGCATTCGCTCTGTTCCCCTGGTAGATCTGTTGGGGGCAGCAGGTGGAGGAACTATGGAAGAAAGCTCCTCTGAGCAGTGCCCGTGCAGATATCTATAAAAGAGAGAGAGGTCACCAACGGCACGTCGGTGGGCAAGGGATGGCAGTCTTTGGGTGAGGGTAGGGTCACCGATGAGACGTATAGCTCTCTTCTGAATGGAGTCCAGGATAGCGAGTGTAGAAGCGGCAGCAGCACCCCAGATGCGGGAGCAGTATTTGAGGTTTGGTCTTATTTGTGAAGTATATAAAATATAGAGATTAGCTGGTGAAAAGTTTTTGCGAGCCCGGAAGAGGAAACCTAATTTCTTAGCAGCCGCTTCTGCAATTGATGTGACATGTTGGTGCCAATTGAGATTTCGACCCACAGAGATGTCAACAAGTGAGAATGACTCATTACTTTGAATAACTTGGTTGTTTATTGTGATGGGTCTAGGGCTAGTGTATCTCTTATGAGAAAGAATGCAAGACTGTGATTTGGTGGGGTTGAATTGTACAAGATTTCTACTTCCCCAGTCTAATATTTTTTGGAGATCCACAGAGATAGAACCCTCCATGAGTCTGCGATCCTCATCAAGTTGGGCTAAAGAGACAGGCTTAGAATATTGTATATTGTAGTGGAGGGCGCTCTCGTCCGCGTAACTGTAACCTGTGTTGGATGTGCTAGAGAGGAGGTCATTGATGTCGAGAAGAAACAAAGTAGAGGCTAAAGCTGAATTGGATACAGTTTAGAGGAATGGCCATCCACGACAACAGAAATGCTCCGGTTAGAGAGGAAATTTGCTGTCCACGTACAGAGTTTTGGTGGTAGGCCATAGGCCGGTAGTTTATTAAGCAGCGCTGCGTGCTAGACCTGGTCGAATGCTTTGGATATGTCTAGAGCGACAATCTGGGATTCACCGTGTAGTTCCATAGACTTGTTCCAAGAATGGGTGACAAAGGAAAGGAGGTCGGCAGTTGATCTGCGCTGACGGAATCCATACTGCCTGTCGTGGATTAGACTGTGTTTTTCAAGAAATTTTAGTAATTCGGTGTTTTTATACTTTTCCATCACTTTAGAGATGACTGAAAGGAGAGAAATAGGCCTGTAGTTGCTAGGAAGCGCTTTCGATCATTTCTTGGGGACGGGTTGTACTCGAGCAGTTTTCCAATTACTAGGGAATATGCCTCTATTCTAAGATGTCTGAAACAGACGAGTCAGGACAGGAGCAAATTCTGGTGCGCATTTTTTGAGAACAATTGCTGGGATCTCGTCAAGGCCAGAGGCTTTCCTGGTATTAAGAGAAGAGAGCATCTTTCGTACCTTTCTAGTTTTGAAAATGATATCCGTCATTTTATGCGCCACATTGGGGACTGTTGGTGGTTGAACATTTGGAGGTGGGTTGAGAGTAGAATTGCCGGCGAACAACGAGGCAAAAAGTTCAGCCTTGCCCAGGGCGGTAGAAACAATTTCATCCCCTAAGACAAGATGTGGGAACGTGCTGTTGCAGAAATTATTTCCAATAGATTTAGCAAGAGTCCAGAAGGGTTTGCTGCCGCTGGAGCTTAAGAGGACTTTGTTTTTGATGTGGTTATTAAACGAGTTTTTTTCCCTCAGAAAGAATGCGAACATAGCGGTTTCTTGCGTCGTTAAATGCTTGACGGTTTTCTTGACTGAGATTGTGTAGAAGCTTTTTGTGAGCTCTGACCTTTTCAAGTCTGGCCTTGTCACAGGATTTAGAGAGCCAGGGCTTTTGAGTGGCTGCAGAGGTTTTCTGTGTACGTGGAATAAATAATTCCATTCCAGCTTGGATAATTTCGGTGACGTTTTGTGAGATATCAGAGGGGTCAGGATGAGAGAGGCAGACAGACGTCCGTAGAAATAAGGAAAAGACAATTCTTGTAGAGTTTTTTTTGTAGAGTTTTTTCTAGTTTACGTGAAAACCTCTTTTCCACCGAATCTGAATAGGAAAAATTCGGCTATGACATCACGATTTCTATACAAAAAGTTCTTCGGATTAGAGTAATCTAAGACCCCAGAACCCTAGATCATTTTAATATATATATATATATATATATATATATATATATATATATATATATATATATATATATATATATATATATATACCTATATATATATATATATATATATATATATATATATATATATATATATATATATATATATATATATATATATATATATATATATATATGAGAGCATTAGGTTTAATTTTAACATAGAAGGAAACCTTTGATTTAATTGATTATTTAAAATTTATTATGCAGGTACAATGTTTATCTGTATAAATTTTATTTTTGTATTAAAGTAATTTTAAAACTAGGTGATGGGTTTTATTAGTGAATTTTCGTAGAAAAAATTCACTAATGAAGAGATCCCGACTTTTGAATTTTGAAAAAATTTTTGCAAATGAGCGCGATCTAGAACCCCTAGAACCCATATCCAGGGTCAGTTTCAATTTTTATATGTTTATATATATATATATATATATATATATATATATATATATATATATATATATATATATATATATATATTATATATATATATATATATATATATATTATATATATATATATATATATATATATATATATATATATATATATATATATATATATATATATATATATATATATATATATATATATTATATATATATTTATATATATATTTATATATATATTTATATATATATATATATGTATCACACCGATAACTCAAAAAATAATAGGCCGATTATGATAAAATTTGGTATGTACCTTTCTTTTGTAAATGGCTTGGATAAGTTCGTTAGTCAGGAAAATCGGATGAGGTTTTCTGGGAACATTTTGAGTTTTCATTCGAAAAAAATTCTTATCTCAAAAAGTAATAAGCCGATTTTAATAAAATTTGTCATGTACCTTCCTTTTGTAAATAACTTTGACAAGTTCGTTAGTCACGAAAATCGAATGAGGTTTTCCGGGAAAATTTTGAGTTTTCATTCGAAAAAAATTCTTATCTCAAAAAGAAATAAGCCGATTTAAATAAAATTTGGCATGTACCTTCCTTTTGTAAATGGCTTTGACAAGTGTGTTAGTCAGGAAAATCGGACGAGGTTTTCCTGGAAAATTTTGAGTTTTCATTCGAAAAAAATGTTTATCTCAAAGAATAAGGGGCAGATTTTGATATAATTTGGCGCATACCTTCCTTTTGTAAATGGCTTTGATAAGTTCGTTAATCAGAAAAATCGGAGGAGGTTTTCCGGAAAAATTTTGAGTTTTCATTTGAAAAAAATTTTTGTCTTAAAAAATAAAAAATCTATGATAACCAAATTTGGTAGGTAGGTTTACGATATAAGAAGTAAACTATACACCAAAATTTAGATTTCTATGTTACAAAAAAAAAAGTTATAATAATATTTTGTGCCAGATCATTTCTATGAAAATTCACTAACATAACGCACTTGCTGCGTCCAGAGTTTTCTTAGCATAAGAACACCCTAAAACCAGAGTTTATCTTAACAGTTCTTATAAAATGATTGTAACGAGGTTTGTCACTAGGTATACGCTAAGGCTGATTCTATAGTAAAATTTTGGGGGGAAAATTGATCGCAAATGCTCGGTCATAGCGTTCCAAATAGATTCAGGCAAGACCTTCGTTGAAGGTCGTTAAACTTAAGTATTGCTTTCAAGGTAACAAGGGGTAATTTTTGAATACACGTTCTGCAGCTCGAGCGTTGTCAATTTTGGAAATATACCTAAGTAAGTATTTACATAAATTTTATTAATAATAATTACTGTTTACACTCATTTTAAAATCTTTGTATTAAATATAAGCAAATGGCACGTAAACTTACCCCGTAAGACAGCCTTGGTACAATAAAATATCTATCCATATATCTAGCAATCTATCTTTTTTAATTTTTTTAATGAGGAGGTAGTTCATGCCAATAGGGACTAACCAAACAGGCGGCCCTCCAGAACCGCTGCAGCCTCGGAACCCCTTTCACATTACTTCGAAACATTGGCTGTCTTCTATTTAATATAATATATACACACATAAATAAAAGCGCAACAACATAACATATTACAACCACAAGCACACACTGAATGTCACAGTCAATAAACAAAACTATAAACCAAAAAGGAAGTTTTCACTTTCTTCTCTCTTTCTCATCTCTTGCTCATCCTCTCCTTAGTCTCGGTGATTTTTCGGACCGTTCCGTAGACAAGACTCCAACATTCCAGGGATTCCAGCAAGCCGCGCATCATGGCCTCTGCATTAAATGTTTGCCTCCCGGCTCGGGCATATTCCTCACAGACGTCCTTCCATCTTGGGCAGGAAAATATAGTGTGTTCTACATCGTCAACCGCCACGCAGTAGTCACAAGTCCTCGTATCCATCATCCTTCGTTCGTGCGGGTACTTTCCAAAACAACCTTGGCCTGACAGCGTCTGCGCCAGGAAGTAGTCTACCTCTTAATGGTTTCTTTCCCTTCAGGTTCTAATCTTTGAAATAATCCTCCGGGTGCAGCGACCTTTTGTGCTGTTCTTTCATTTTAGCCTGCCAACTGGTCATCAGTTAGGATCTCGCTGTTTCCCGTGTTAGGCCGCCATCTGTTTCTTTTCTCTCTTGAATGAGCAGCTCTACTGGTGGCACTCCTGCTATCACAGCTACAGAATTTGCTGAGATTGTCCTACTGATTCTAGTCGACGGTATCCGCTGCACGGTCGTCAGTTTCTGGACAAGCTTCTTAATCTTGGTGACTGTGTGCCACGCAGGGGCAGCATACAATATCTGTGACTTTGCGACACTCATGAACAGTCTCCTGTTTGATGCCCTGGGACCTTCAGTGTTGGGTAGTAATTTCTTCAGGGGTTCAACTGTCTTTTCAGCTTTCTGCGCCGCTTGGTTCACCTGCAAAATTCACTTCCATAACGCACTTGCTGCATCCAGACTTGTGTGAGATTCTCTGATCACAAGTGGCGCCCCATCTTTTTTCCTTAAATGCCTAAAATCTTTTTTCTTTTAATAAATTTTGGCATGTAGTATAATTTTTATAATATAAACCTGTGTAACAAATTTGAGTGCGAACAGTCTCTTGGGGATGCCTCGGTCGCTCTGCAAGTCATCTGTTGCTAGATCATAGTTGTTGTCAAATGTGACATTATTTAAATTTATTAAGTTTTACAATAATTATTGTCTTGTGTTTCTAGTTTCATTTTGTCATAATAAGTTGTTGTTCAAAATGGATGGAAAATTATCAGTTAATGAATAAGTTGATAGTATTAGGGTTTTACGAGGGTGATTGCCGCAGAAGTGTAGAGGTATATCAAAGAAGGTTTCCTAATTGTAATAATATCAGACCATCAAATGTTTGCCAATGTTAAAAGTAGAGCTCGCTAAACGGGTTAGTTTTTCATAAAAAATGCTGGAGGGCGCGTTTATGCAGGGGATGCACGACTTGAGAAGCGTCTTCTAGACAATATTGAAAGTGGGCCTCAAACCAGCACCATACGACTATCCAGGCAGTTTCATATACCACGACAGACAGTCCATAGTATCCTTGGAAGTGCAAGAACTGCGGCTGCAGGATTTAAAGGTAAGACGGTTTTTTTGTAATTTCATCTTACATCAGAACATTTGTTTTCCTAAGAGCATTTTTTTACCTGCTCCGCAATGTGAGCTTAGTATCCAGTCAAACCCCTAAGTATTTGATCGACTTTTTTGGGATTACTTCGTTTCCCTCTACATTGAATCGAATGGGACCCATTTTCCTCTTTGTAGTCAGTACGACTGCTTCCGTCTTTTCAGGGGCCAGTTCGAGGTGTTTTGCTTTTATGCAAGCTGACGCGCTTTTCAGTGCCTTGTTTGCCGTGCTCATCAGCCGCTCTTGGGTCCTGGCCACCACCACCATGACTACATCGTCCGCGAATCCCACCAGAGTACCTTCCGTGGACAGCACCATCCTCAACAGTCCGTCGCACAGCACGTTCCACACCGTAGGCCCAAGGACCGAACCCTGGGAAACGCCACTCCTCGTTCTCCTACTTTTTACAATTTTTTCGGCCTCCAGAATTATCTCTCTTTCTGACAAGTACAATGGGATGATGTTGATGAGACCTTCATCAATGCCTCGCCTTTTCGATTCCCCTAGTATTAGCTGCAACGATGCACTATTGAATGAATTTCTAATATCTAAAGTTATCACCGCACAAAGTCTTTGATTATTCCACGAGTAGGCTGTGGCCACCCTGGCAATGCTCAATACTTCATTGATAGCGTCCATCGTCTGTCTGCCCTCCCGAAAGCCGTAAGGTCTCTCTGCCAGGTCTCCTGTTCGCTCAGTCTCTTTCTTCAGTCTGACCAGTATGAGGTATTAGTATAATTTGCCTTCTACGTCGAGCAGGCAGATGGGTCTGTGCGACAATCTGTCCGCCTTGGGTATCAACACCAGTCTGGGTCGCTTTTGTGTCACCGGGAAGTAAGCTTCAGAGCCCAAGTAGTTTTTCGTCTGACTTCTTCTACTATGATGTTGTCACAAAACTGACCAAGTGCTGCAGAGAAGGCTTCCTCTGTAGGTAGGTCATATATATCTATCTATGTATCTAACTATATATACACACCACAAATAGAAACTGACCCCGAATATGCGTTCTAATGGGCCTAGTTACAAAATAAAATCGTCAAAGTCGATATCTCCTTATTAGTTATTTTTTTTCACGAAACATCACAAAAAGTTCAGGTAGCAACCGCTATTTCAATTACTATTAGGATATATAAAAAAAACTGCTTCTGATTTGCCTGATGACAAAAGTTTATATTATCGAAATATATGTAGCAAATTATATTGTATGTTTTGCAAAATATTTCAGCAAATAAAAGTAAAAACTGTAAACAGTTTTCATCTAAGCACAATTCTTGAACATTTCATCCTGTGTCACTTACCCGATTGTAAAATATAGAACACTAGATACAAGTATGTATATGCCGTTAATTATTCAACTTCCCAGTCGTGTTTTCAGTTGAGAAACCTAATGTATATCTTAATGTCTTCTGCATATTCTGAACTACTGAGTGGATCTTGACATTGTCTAATCTTGAATACATTTTGTCAACTAACATGAGATTTCATCATATCTGCATATTAACGGTGTTCTAGATGAGAAACATCAGATGTTAAATTAATAATAAAATCGTATATACTGCTCCACTATTTTATCAACCGTAACGAGATTTAAATATGTTATCGACTGAGGAAGATTTAATGGTGTTTAAGTCAGAACAAATACTTAAGAATTCGGCTGGTGTTGGTGAAATCCTGCTAACCATTTGGGCTAGTACTGGTGTCGTTACTTTCTCCTATATATATATATATATATATATATATATATATATATATATATATATATATATATATATATATATATATATATATATATATACAGTGTGGAACAGCCAAATGGAATAAATTCGATAACGGATAAATGAGGACGTGTTGGGAAAAACGCTTGGACACGTCGATTTGTATTTTTAACTGCGCATCTTTTTCAAGAAAAAAAAATTATTTAGGGTGCGTCATGTGACAGTGGCCAATACCAACTTTCTTATTTTAAATACAAGCCCCTGTATATTATTAATTTTTTGGATTCTTCAGAAAATTCTAGACATAATTCATGTACAATGTCCTATACCTATCTTCAACTGTTTCGGAAATATTAAGTATTTTCAGATTTATTACAAAAATTAACATTAAAAATAGAAAATTATTTTATTTCACAAATTCTAATAAGAAATACTGATTATTTCTTAATAATTTAAAAAAACAAAAAAAAATTAATGTCAATGTAGTAAATGTTCAAAATGCTCGCCACGAACATCTTGGCAACATGCTAATCTGGTATAGAAATGTCTTCTAACATTACTCAACATCTCAGGCGTGACTGATCTAATCGCAAGCGTGATTCGTCTTTTTAAGTCATCTAAGTTGAGGGGCTTAGTTTTGTATACAATACTTTTGACATATCCCCACAAAAAGTAGTCTAATAGCGACAGATCAGGAGATCGTGCTGGCCATTCTATCGATCCGCGCCTCCCTATCCACCGATTTGGAAAAATTTGGTTCAGGTACTGCCGGACATTGATTTGGTAATGGGACGGTGCTCCATCTTGCTGAAACCATATTTTATTGGCAGGAACTTGTGGGTTTGCTGGATCTGGATATAAGTTTGTCAAAGTTGGCACGACATTATTTTGGAGCAGTTCTAAATATTTATCCCCATTCAAGTTGCCATCAATGAAAAAGGGACCTACGATATGATTTCCAACAATTCCTGCCCAAACATTAACTTTTTCAGGATATTGCGTATGTTCCTCTCTCATCCAATGAGGATTCTCATTAGACCAATAGCGGCAATTTTGACGATTAACATGACCGTGAAGTGTAAATGTGCTCTCATCAGAAAACAAAACATCTTCTAATTGGATCACATTGTTATCTAACATTGCCATCATTTGTTCACAAAAATACGTTCTCCTATCGAAATCGTCCTCCATGAGCTCCTGAGTTGGTATCATTTTATAGGGATGCATTTTACTTTCCTTTAATGTTCGAAAAATTGCTGTGTGGCTAACGTTGAATAGTTGGGCTGCTTGTCGACCAGAAGTATGTGGGTTTTCTTGAAACTCAAGCGTAATATCCAATTTCGTATCATCACTTACTGCATTGGCAGCTACTTTTTTTATCTGTCTCACATGACCAAGCTCGCGAAACTGCTTTTCTATTTTGCTAATTGTTCCTTGGGATACAGGCGGCAAATTTGGAAATTTTTCGTGAAATAAGCGAGACACTTCCATCTGTGTCCGTGTGTTATCTCCATAACCAATCATTTGTAGAATGGTTATTTTGTGCATTTCTGTTAAATGAACCATTTTTCTGATATTATTACGTACAGTTAACGAAATTCAAACGACAATAGCACTGACACTAATCACTACTGTCATGCAGGCAGACAACAAGTTGCTAAGGCTACGAGTTTTATACGAACAGAAAGAAAACTGTTCTTGTTTTTGTTTCATTTCATATCAGTAAAAAGAAACGCAGGAATGGTTTTTGTTTACTTTCTCATTATCAAGAGCTGAATGGGAAATAAGTATTGAATGCAATGTAGCGAATTTGTGAAATAAAATAATTTTCTATTTTTAATGTTAATTTTTGTAATAAATCTGAAAATACTTAATATTTCCGAAACAGTTGAAGATAGGTATAGAACATTGTACATGAATTATGTCTAAAATTTTCTGAAGAATCCAAAAAATTAATAATATACAGGGGCTTGTATTTAAAATAAGAAAGTTGGTATTGGCCACTGTCACATGACGCACCCTATATAATTTTTTTTTCTTGAAAAAGATGCGCAGTTAAAAATACAAATCGACGTGTCCAAGCGTTTTTCCCAACACGCCCTCATTTATCCGTTATCGAATTTATTCCATTTGGCTGTTCCACACTGTATATATATATATATATATATATATATATATATATATATATATATATATATATATATATATATATATATATATATATATATATATATGCCAAAATACTATTAGGAAAGTTGATCACGATTTGTGTATTATGAGCTGTTAGCACCGTCTTGTTAAAAAAAGTTGACTATTTTTGCCAGAAATGCAGGCAAAACACCATCTGGTGATACATCATTCTAACCAGAAAGAAACCCAAATAATTTGGTGAAAAATTCAATATGGCGTCCATAGAAGAACAATAATAGTTGGCTGTCGTGACTCGGAAAGTAATGAATTTTAACAAATTTTTAGGTAACCATGGCAACCAAAATGACAAATTATGTCCCTGAACAAAAATTTAAGTAGATAGACAACATAGATATTGATGAAAAAAAAATGACTCTTTTTGGTATTTTGCTTATATCTAGAAAGATATGGAACTTTTTTGAAATCTGTAAGTAACTTCGTGTTGTCCTTGTAATAGTACAACTTCTGTCTAATTCAACCAACCAAGTTTGTATCGCTTACTTCGAGTTCCCAATGATGTCGATGGTCAAAATCCCGTACTCTGAATATATATATATATATATATATATATATATATATATATATATATATATATATATATATATATATATATATATATGTATATATATATATATATATATATATATATATATATATATATATATATATATATATATATATATATATATATATAGGGTGTCCCAAAAGTCCTAAATCAAACGTCACACGAAGATAGGCCAGCGCAAGCCCTTTCATAAAAACCCTATATGATCTTATTAAAAACTTTACGGTTTTCAAGATATTGACAATTTTGTGGAAAAAAAATGTTCAAGTTTTAATGTGTTTTATGTTTGTGCTTGTACGACCTGCTTTGCTTTTATGTTTGTGATTGTCTATAGATTTTTATGTACTTGACTAGTTGGAATTTTAACCAATTGCTTGTGACTCCATAAGAGTATTGTTCATATTGTGGCACCCCAGTCCCGTTTTTTAAGTTGTTAAATTTTAAATTGTACATTTTATAGAAATGTTTATAACTCCTGACACTAATGTCAGTTTAAATATTGCATGTCCGTTAGGGCTACTCTGTATTTTGACATTTAGCTTCGCTGGACCTTGTATTCTTTCTGTAGTTGCAGTGTTAGTCACTCGCATGGTAGACCTACCAGAAACATAGTTTCTGAAAACCACTTTTTACATTCTAGGTCTAAACCCCTGAGGATGGCTCAATAATGGACCGAAACGCGTAGGGTTTAAGAATATAATCAGTTGTCTGGTAGTAAAAGCCTTTTAATTTCCCTTAACCATGTCATACCCAGACGTTTTGACGTTCAGAAATAACAAAAAATACTTCACTAATTTGGACCAAATTTGGGAATTACCCTTTGTTATTGGCGTAAATGAGTTCGTTCAATCACTTCAGATGCTGTAATGCAATATCTACAATTTTGGACAAATACAGATGACGCTACCTGTACTGCTGCGCTATTTAAATGAATGGTGGATAAAAATCTAAAAAATTGACGTTACAAGTATTATTGCAAGATGTCAGAATGTATAACATTGTCAAATGTACGACACGGGCGCCATGTCGGTGCAGAACCAGGTAGTATGTCATCACGACAGCTCTAGTTAACACAAAATGTTATAGATGGAGACATGTGTACAATCAACTAACAATTTTGGAAATTGTTAGCCATGTCCCATTTCTTTCCCAATACCTGTACAATGTTAGCTTTCAAAAACTCTAAATTTTAGCATGCGACAATGTTCTTTGCCAGTATCAAAACATGCTCACAAAATGAGAACGGTACTGATAGATAAGTTACTAGATCCATCATTTTATTATCGATGATTTCGCAGGTTAGTTGGTCATTTTTTTAGTAGATAGCACCTTAAAGCCGATTTCAGTATTTTTCATATTGTATGTTTCAAAACGGTACAGTCTCCTGCTTAAAATTAGACAAACCTACGTTTGTTAACCTTCCAAGCCTATTGATATTAATTTACAAGGGGCTTGTTTGCGGCGTCGACCGGATTTTAGTGTTGTCTTGGACAAAAGCTGGATTCATATACGTGCGAATGGCGAAATCGCCGCGAAACGTATTCCTATTGGTTTATTTAAAGTAATATTGTAAAGCTGTTGTTTTTTATTAGATTTTATAAACTTTTTTTTTTTTGTATGCACACAGACACGATCTAAATGTCTTCTTTACTTTTATGTTTGTGTAGCCTCAATGCTAATTAAGGGCGCTCCTTTATTAAAATTACTTAGCTTGTGCATATATATGTTATATAAAAATAAAAATAGAAGTAAAACAGCAAGTGAACTTATTTACTTTACTGATCTATTCGATATTATATGAAAAAGACATTATAGGCGACGAAAGGGAATATAATTTCGGTACTGCACGGAGGGTTTTTAGATTTTTTTTTTCAGAAACATGCTTAGAACCCTCCTTGGATGCAAAAGCTACAAGCCAAATTTGTTGCAAACAACTCCCAGGAAAGGTAAGGAGCCAAGAATCAATAAGGGTGCTGGACGGGGAGGAAGTATGAGCGGAAAATGCTAAAAAACCAATTAGTCGGACTTTGAAAAGATGCGTTTTTCACATTTTGCAGCAACAAGTCCAGATCCAGTAACTTTCGTGGGGGTTGATCGCAAAAAATTTTTCTTGCGCTTTATGCTTTAAAGGTAGTTGTATGAATGCACAACGGAAATGAGAGCCCCCTGTGTTTTTGGCCGAGGGGGTTCTTCTTCCCCTTCTGCTTGGATACAATCACCCTCAATGCATGAACCACGGGAATGTTTTTGATGTTCAGCTTTCTGGTGTATTTTTGTTGAGTATATTTCCTGTTTATTAATTGTTTTGTGTCCAAATGACTCTATAAATATTCATGTTAGAGATCATGTTTTTGCTTGTCCTTCTTTACCCTATTTTTACTGTTCCTAATTAAATAAAGTAATGTTTTATAACTCTTAATATAAGGCTAGATCACTAGAATGTATTATTCTTATGAAAATTCACTACCATAACGCACTTGCTGTGACCCCAACATTTTAAAAAACTTAATGTAGGTGTCAATAAAATAAAGAATTTGTTTAATATTTGAACTTTCAGGCATCTTGACAATTTTTTTTTCAAATGTAACATTAAAATTGTATACCGTTCAAAAAGGAATAAAAATTTGTACCAAAATCAATAATAAAAATAATATGTTGTCATTTAAAAAAATCTATGATGTCATAACTTGAAAACCAAATGACAACTATTCTGTGTTAAAAGTTACCACCCCTGAAGTAAACGCTTATTTGGTTCAGCTGAATATAAACTCATGACACTTAGAATAGTTCACTAAGATTGTAGAACAGTACAGATTCTAGAAGAACAGTACACAAGAACTAGACTTTGGTAAAACAACGATACATAAATCAAGAACCCACTTTTCAAACTGGTTAGGGACTGCATCGCAATTAATAAATTTTCATTTATCTGCATCATAGACGCTATAACCGAAGCTGACTAAATCAACTAAAGTAGATTACATTGGTGGAGAATAGAGCAAAAACTGCCAGGCTGGTTGTGTGCGAGCACTGCCGTGTTCTTGTTATTGTATAAATATAAATGAGAACAGTCGAAATTGCTTTGCATTGAAAGGACGTTTTTAGAAACATATTTGAGTTTTAATCACGTTTTCAATAAACTTTGTATGGAACGAGAAAGTTATAATCAAACACGCTTTTACAAACTCCAAGTTTATTAGGGCACATATAACTTTTTAATTCACGGATTAATATCTCCACGTATTGAATAAAATTGCATTAGATTTAATTGACAAGTTAGGAAGTTGTTTACGATTGTACTATTCTGAATTAGTATCCTTGCTTTTGTCTCAAAATATATCTCCCCTCTTATGGCAATTGTTAGCAATGTAAATTAAGCACTAAATAACCATTGCGTAAATACGATCCTAAAAGTTTACAAAACGTGATTTAGAACATTTAAATCTGGATGCGTATGCTCGGTGTGACACAGACAGTGATCTTAATCTGGTACTGGCAAAGTACAAAAACCAATTGACAAACAACAGAGGAGATAGGAACCAATAAAGCCATTCTCAATATAAGACATAAATCGTTTTAAGGCAGCTGCAGAAAAAATTCTGTTAAAGAATCAGCTTATAGCTCAGTAAACCTAGCATTTCGTTAAAAGTAATAAAGCTAGTACAATAACGTAACAGTACAAGGTAAGGAACGAAGAAGAACACACGAAAAATTTTAAAAAAATTAAAATTATAACCAAACCTAAATGCAGAAAACCAATAAGGTGTTTCGGAGGATGTTGACTAAAATTGTGCCAATAAAACCACAAACATAGCTTGTTTGTAACACGCAATGTATAATTTTAATTAAAAATAAATGAGTATAAAACCAAGTCCCAGTACAAGTACAAGTACAAGTACAAGTACAAGTACAAGTACAAGTACAAGTACAAGTACAAGTACAAGTACAAGTACAAGTACAAGTACAAGTACAAGTACAAGTACAAGTACAAGTACAAGTACAAGTACAAGTACAAGTACAAGTACAAGTACAAGTACAAGTACAAGTACAAGTACAAGTACAAGTACAAGTACAAGTACAAGTACAAGTACAAGTACAAGTACAAGTACAAGTACAAGTACAAGTACAAGTACAAGTACAAGTACAAGTACAAGTACAAGTACAAGTACAAGTACAAGTACAAGTACAAGTACAAGTACAAGTACAAGTACAAGTACAAGTACAAGTACAAGTACAAGTACAAGTACAAGTACAAGTACAAGTACAAGTACAAGTACAAGTACAAGTACAAGTACAAGTACAAGTACAAGTACAAGTACAAGTACAAGTACAAGTACAAGTACAAGTACAAGTACAAGTACAAGTACAAGTACAAGTACAAGTACAAGTACAAGTACAAGTACAAGTACAAGTACAAGTACAAGTACAAGTACAAGTACAAGTACAAGTACAAGTACAAGTACAAGTACAAGTACAAGTACAAGTACAAGTACAAGTACAAGTACAAGTACAAGTACAAGTACAAGTACAAGTACAAGTACAAGTACAAGTACAAGTACAAGTACAAGTACAAGTACAAGTACAAGTACAAGTACAAGTACAAGTACAAGTACAAGTACAAGTACAAGTACAAGTACAAGTACGAACACGAGCAGAAGCACAAGCACAAGCTAGAGCACGAGCACGAGCACAAGCACAAGCTAGAGCACGAGCACGAGCACGAGCACAAGCACAAGCACAAGCACAAGCACAAGCACAAGCACAAGCACAAGCACAAGCACAAGCACAAGCACAAGCACAAGCACGAGCACGAGCACGAGCACGATCACGAGCACGAGCACGAGCACGAGCACGAGCACGAGCACCAGCACAAGCACAAGCACAAGCACAAGCACAAGCACAAGCACAAGCACAAGCACAAGCACAAGCACAAGCACAAGCACAAGCACAAACACAAGCACAAGCACAAGCACAAGTATTAGTGTAAGTATAAGTATAAGAATAAGCGTAGGCATAAGCATAAGCATAAACACAAGCATAAGCATACGCGCAATCGTAATCGTAAGCGTAAGCACAAGCACAAGCACAAGCATAAGCAAAAGCACAAGCACAAGCACAAGCACAAGCACAAGCACAAGCACAAGCACAAGCACAAGCACAAGCACAAGCACAAGCACAAGCACAAGCACAAGCACAAGCACAAGCACAAGCACAAGCACAAGCACAAGCACAAGCACAAGCACAAGCACAAGCACAAGCACAAGCACAAGCACAAGCACAAGCACAAGCACAAGCACAAGCACAAGGACAAGGACAAGCACAAGCACAAGCACAAGCACAAGCACAAGCACAAGCACAAGCACAAGCACAAGCACAAGCACAAGCACAAGCACAAGCACAAGCACAAGCACAAGCACAAGCACAAGCACAAGCACAAGCACAAGCACAAGCACAAGCACAAGCACAAGCACAAGCACAAGCACAAGCACAAGCACAAGCACAAGCGCAAGCGCAAGCGCAAGCACAAGCACAAGCACAAGCACAAGCACAAGCACAAGCGCAAGCGCAAGCGCAAGCGCAAGCACAAGCACAAGCACAAGCACAAGCACAAGCACAAGCACAAGCACAAGCATAATCACCAATATTGATCAAAACAAATATCGAATAAATCGAAAACAACATAGACAATTTCGGGACGCAGCCATTGCCTTATAGTAGTGAATTTGTATGAGAATTTGTACATAACTTGTACGGTATATTACTAAATGTAATCCTTTAAATCTAAACGGACCTTTAAGATCGATTGCAACGGTCCTAATTCGTGCATTTGAAACAAATTTTTAAAAGCCTTATTGTCGATACCTCTCTATTATTAGGTATGTAAAAATGTTTATCTTGTGCTCCTCTTCTGAGAAGAAAAGTTTAAATGCCCAAAAACTTATTTTATTATGAAGCCATAAAATTAAAATTTAGTGTATGTATAGATACTGTAGGGATATTTGAAATAAACTTGTCTTAAAAATTTTACAAAGGGTAAAAATTTTTTACAAAACAACATTTAATTTTTATTTACAATTGCATTGATTAGTTTCTGAGATATGGCCAAAGAATTTGTAGCATTCAACCGCTAGCGGCGGTGACGTTTATTCCCTTAATATGTGTAGAAAACGTAGGTCGAATGGCATTTTCTGAAAGAGATCTTTTGACCCTTTTTTGAAAGCAGTAATTTTTAAATCTACTATTATCTTTCAAGATGTTTGCTTTCAAAACTTCAAAACAAAAAATCTAATTGTATTTATTTTGTATTTAGGCCATTATGAAAAATTATAAAATATTTGTTGGTGTATAGCATATGAATGCGCCATATTATTATGTTATGTCCGAAGCAATTCTAAAGCAACTGAGCTTAATATGAGCAGGTTGATCTGACTGTATTTAATATAAAAATCAATACTGGTAATACTGTTTGAATATATCACATTTTTACTCACCTTACACAACAATCGAAGGCTGTTAGGAAAGTTGCTCCCTACTTCCTAGCTTGATTTATATAGGAAATGTAAGGGAACACTTGTATCTTTTTGTCTCCTTTTATGAGAAAATTCGTTAGCGGTAAAGTTATAACTGAAGGGAGGAACTGAAAGTCATAGCTCTATTCCTTCCACATCTCTACAATGTACAGATTGAGATAAGAAGGGAAAATAATTACTTCCTTTTATTTATTGTGCAGGAATCTCTGTGATAAGAATTCAATATTGGTGCGATATTCTGTGAAAGACTTGGGGGAGACCAAAGTGTATTTTTTATCCGTACATTAGAGATTACAACAATATTTCTTTCGTGAACGGTGTGACATAAATATAGATGGTTATGTGGGGGAAACAAACTACATTGAAATCCACTTGCTGATATGGCGAAAACCAATTATGTTGTATGTTCCAATAAATATACAGGAAATTGGTTGTTCTTGAAGGACTATCGGAAATTTGGAGCTGCTGGTACGTTGAGATATGCTAAACTGACTATAAACATACAATATTGAAGCGATTAAAGCGTTACCTTGCCTTAAATTGAATAAAATCGAAGGATGGTAGTTAATTTGCAGGTTCTCATTTTTTTACCTTATCGGTTTCGAACGTTAACATACTTTTTTAAATCGAATTTGATAATTATATTATTGTGAAGCGAATTTGTTTTCACAAAGTTTATTCTTGCTCAACAAATGGCATATTATTAGGTTGTAGATAAAATGTTGGTTTTAAAAGTGACGCCCTTTAGTGAATTTTTATTTAAAAAAATTTACTAATAGAGAGGTATCGATGGTGACACTTTGCAAAATTTTTTTCAAATGAGCTCGATTTAGGACCCCTAGAACCCATATCCGGGGTCAGTCTCAATTTTTATATCTTTATATATATATATATATATATATATATATATATATATATATATATATATATATATATATATATATATATATATATATATATATATATATATATATATATATATATATATATATTAACCGATTTCAATGAAACTCGGTAAGTGCCTTTCTTTTATTAATGGCTTGTACGAGTTCGTTATGCAGAAAAAACGGGCGGGTTTTTCCGGGAAAATTGAGTTTTCTTTCAAAAAAATTTTTGCTCCGAAAATAACAAAGCTGTTTTAATAAAATTTACTATATATGTTGCCTTGGGAGAGGACTTACTAAGCACCAAAATTGAACGTTCTCAGTTTATAGAAAATTGAGTTTTTCAAATTTTAAGTTTTCTTTCGAAACAATTTTTTTTCTCCAAAAATTACAAAGTTATTTTAATGAAATTTTGTGGATATATTGTACTAGGAAACACCTTACTACCTACCAAAATTACACTTTCTAAGATTATAGAAAACAAAGTTAATCAAATTTTTATAGCTCACTGCAGTGTTAAAATCAATGGTATTTTCCTCACTATTTTAAGCACGTGGGTGGGGGACTGACCGAATTCATTCCCAGTTGCTATTGATCTAATCATATTCTCTCAATATGTTAGAAGACGTAGTATCTACTTCATTCCAAATCACTTTTAACCGACTATTTATGAAATCAAATAAGTAAATTAAATCGATTTTCATAAAATATGTAGTGTATTAAGACTAAGGGAAAAAGAAATAAAACATATATAACTGTGCACATTTTAATTATATTTTAGGGTGTGCGGCGCACCCAGCTCACTAGGAGAAATCGCCACTGCTTGAGAGAGGTATTGTCACAGCATAATATCTTATTAAAGTTATTTTGTAAATAGGTTTAATTTTTATATGTTATATATATATATATATATATATATATATATATATATATATATATATATATATATATATATATATATATATATATATATATATATATATATATATGTATCCGTCTGATAACTCAAAAAATAATTAACCGATTTCTATGAAACTTGGCAAGTGCATTTATTTTATTAATGGCTTGGATGAGTTCGTTATACATAAAAATCGGACGGGGTTTTCTGGAAAAATTTTGAGTTTTCTTTCGAAACATTTTTTTCTCCGAAAGTAACAAAGCTGTTTTAATAAAATTTACTATACATGTTGCCTCAGGAGAGATATTACTACTTACCAAAATTCAACTTTCTAACTTTAGAGAATATTGAGTTATTCAAATTTTAAATTTTTTTTCGATAAATTTTTTTTCTCCGAAAATTACAAAGTTATGCTAATTAAATTTTGTGGATATCTTGCCTTAGGAAAGACCTTACTACGTATTAAAATTGAACTCTCTAAGTTTATATAAAATTGAGTTATTTAAATTTGAAGCATTTAATAAAAATTCACTACCATAACCGAGTTTTTTTCTAAATGAAGTTTTTAAGTAACAGTTTGCTACTACTATTACTATTACCATTTACACTTACAGCATAGTTGGGACCAGTACGCTGTTACATATAGCGATTTTTACCCATTTAGATATACTCTCACTTCTAGCACTTTTAACCAACCAGCGTACACCCTAATTTATATTATTAACCTGTAGTTTTAAAAGCTTTATGGTAGCAAATTTTCATAGAAATGAGAAATGATATACACTCTTTTTACGATATATATATATATATATATATATATATATATATATATATATATATATATATATATATATATATATATATATATATATATATATATATATATATATATATATATATATATATATATATATATATAGAGAGAGAGAGAGAGAGAGAGAGAGAGGTGTCCCAAAAGTCGCAATTCAAACGTCACAGGAAGATAGGCTAGCTCAAGCCCTTTCAGAAAAATCCCATATGATCTTATCAGAAAATTTACGGTTTTCAAGATATTGACAATTTTATGAAAAAAATGAAAATTGTCAAATTTTAATGTATTTTACCCCACATACTTTCCCCCTCGCCCACATTCAGAAAAAAACATTTCCGGAATGTGATTTTCGTGCCTGTTAATCGATAATAGCGTTATCGAACCAATCTGAAATATTTTGTAATATTATTCAGAAAATCTGAAGAAAAAAAATAAAAATCGAACTTTTCTTCCCCAATTTTTTTTTTAATTTGGGATAAGCCTCCATACTGAAAAAAAATGTTAGTAAAATTTACTGGCTCAAAATTTCAAAAACTTCGCTGTTTTATAGAGATTCTAAATTGTTGTAATCGCACGATTTCATACTTAAAACCACAAAATAATACATTTGTGTTGAAATCATTTAAAGCTACAGTAAAAATTAAACGAAATGGTTACTAACTGTTTTAAGAACATTTTTAAAATGAAGTTGATGTTCAATCAGATTTTATGACCACCCTAAACATTATAGACGCTCGATATAAAGCAGTGAACAAACCGCTTTTATAACTTCTAAAATTAGCCCCTATTAAGTCAATTAAAGAGAGGGAATCTCCTACAAAGCACTCCACAGTATTTTTATTGTTATCTCAACCGTCTGGATGATAGCATTTATTTTTAACCACAATTAGCTCTATGTACCATTAACCCTGGACATGTGTCTTACATATTTAAGCTTTTATGAAACATCATAGTCTACTCTTTAATTACGAGCTACTGTTTTTGCTTCTCGTAGGTCCGCAGCAATTAAAATATGCGGCAAGTCGGGCCTTAATGCATCTTAATAACCATCATTATAGGTTGCGGAGAGAGACCGTAATCAAATACGGATCTATTGGATCGTATACATTATAAAAGGCGACTTATCTGCTACACTCTCTCATTTATGCTAATGGATATGGCCATTTGTATTATATACGGGGCTCATTGTGATAATGTTGAGATAAGAGATATATACCATATACCTAACGAATAAAATGTGTGAATGGTTAAACCTCACGCTTTTACGTGTTATCTTTGATAGAATGCTTACCTAAAAATGTAACATTTTTAGCGAATTTTCTTTAAAAAAATTAACTGACGAAGAGATCCAGACTTTTGAATTTTGAAACAATTTCGAAACCCATATCCGGGGTCAGTTTTAAATTTTATATATATATATATATATATATATATATATATATATGTATATATATATATATATATATATATATATATATATATATATATATATATATATATACAAAATAGTGCGCCGATTTTGATCAAATTGGGGCGTACCTTCCTTTTGTAAATGGCTTTGACACGTTCGTTCGCCAGGAAAATCGTACAATTTTCCGGGAAAATTTTGGGTTTTCTTTCAAAAAAATTCATATCTCCGACAATTAAAAAGCTCTGCTAACTAAATTTGCTACTCTCCTTTCTGTTATAAAGAGTATGCTTTGTACCCAAACTTAGGTTAAACTCTTTAGGTTAAAAGATAAATAAATTAAAAGCTTCTGATTAAAAAAAACTTGAAAGGTCAAAATTGATAATTCTGGTAATCGTACATTAGTACGCATTAGCGCTTTGTGAGTTAAAAATACGGTTCGAAATGACTAAGAAGGTCTTATATCTGTGTCTTAGCCGTCATTTTCCTTGATTTCCTTAAAATATGAGTAAAAAATTAATTTTAAACAAAAATTGTATGGTGTAAATAATCAAGACGTTAGAAAAGTAATATACAAGAGTATATACCTATTAGTAGATACATCTGTCATGTCGAAAATGGCCGAGAGGTAAAGAAAGCAATGTTGATTTGTTAATGGAATGGACTCATATAACACGCGTTCTAATCTCAGTTAGTTACTTCACTTTTTTTAGTCTTATTTCATTTTACCGTTATCTGATCAGATTGTGTAATTCCGATGAATTTTCTAGCAACTTTTTGTATGAAAAAATCAATAAAGGCAAGATGAAAACTTTCAAGACTTAATTCAATTTGAATAGCACATCTGGTTGTTTGTTATTGCCCTAACTTAGTGAAACCGTTCCATACTTAATACAGCCGTAGACTTCTCCCGTGGCTTTACAAATGCTTGTTCTTTTCTCCAACCGATTTCAATTTTTACTGGTCGCAGCAAGTGCGTTATGGTAGCGAATTTTCATTAAAGTTTCAAATTTCAATACCTCAATTTGCTACTAACCTAACGTTCGTTGGCCAGGAACCAGTTTTTCCGGGAACATTTTACGTTTATTTTCTGAAAATGTTTGTATATTTTCAAAGAATTAAATCATTTTGATGAAATATGGTACATTGTTTCCACTACATAGGTTATACTGGTAACCAAATTTCATGCCTGCTTTCTTTTCAAAAAAAGACATATTTGTTATTAAAAACATTTTTATGAAAATTCACTACCATAGCGCACTTGTTGCGTCCAGACGTTTCAAAATTCTTATACAGTGTTTTCCGCAGTTATGGAATAAAATTTATAATTTGAAGAGAAATATTTTTTAGGAAAAACGTTCGAACACGTCTAGGATATTTTTTTTGGTTCACAACTTGTGGCATTAATTTGAAACTTTCACTCATTACCATTTCACTCCCATCTCTCGCTGATTGTCAAATAGCCACCAAATAGCCACTATATCACGACGGAGATTCAAAGAGCATATTTTGGTCCAATACTAGCTGAGCAAACTGTGAAGGTGTCCCACACAACTTGCAAACTATCTTCAAATACCTTATAAACAAGTTCTACTTTGAGCTGAATTACTTTCTGCAATATGACATAGCTAAAAAAAATCCCCATTTTATTTTTTATTGACTATCGGTTACTAAAAGTTAATTACGAAAGCTTTGCTTTAAGTTGCACTTTTCTGTAATATAAGCCAAGCCTCACTTCCCATGCCTGAGCCCTGAACAGTTTGATCAGTACACCTTATGTTCGTTTCTGACCCAGGACCTAATGGATCCCCTGGCAGTGTTCTTCGTCAAGCCTGGGACCGGTTTTGGTCCGTTAAATGGTTCTGCTGATCCTCTCTCCACGAGACTGTCGGCTTCTTCATTGCCTTTGACCCCCGAGTGACCCGGCACCCAGATGAGGGTGACCTCATTCTGCACAGCCAGGTCGCGCGTCTCGTCTCGGCATTCACTTACCAGCCTGGAATTTACACGTGGGCTACTTAGGGCCTTAATAGCTGCCTGTGGCTATGAGGCTCCGCTTGTTGGTGTAGCCCCTCCACTTGTTCTCTCGCAGACAGTGCAAGATATATTCATTATATGCTCAATTTAAATAAATTGCCTGTCATTAAATTTCCACCCAGTGTAGCGGTCTATGACTTTGGATCGAAATTTTCGACACCATCAATCAGAGAAAAATATGCTTGAATTTGAGTCGAAAGATAATGCGGTTGCTATTCGAGAAAAAAAAACAACAATTGGCGGGGATGATGTGGTGAGGGTTGAACATTACAAGCTAATACTACGAGGTGTAAAAAAAATATTGACTTTTCCAAACGTTTTCATAAAGAACATTTCTTTTCAAATTATGAATTTTATTCCATAACTGTGGTCAACACTGTATCTATGACTTTTTAAAAACACGAGAAGTTTTTTCAATGGTCGTTAAAAAATGTTTGCACATAAATTATAATTTCAACAAGATACAATGAGATTATAAAAACGATCCTCGTATTTAAACATTAAATTGATTATACGTT
Organism: Tillus elongatus; assembly: GCA_964006375.1. Taxonomy (NCBI): domain Eukaryota; kingdom Metazoa; phylum Arthropoda; class Insecta; order Coleoptera; family Cleridae; genus Tillus; species Tillus elongatus. Next base: position 182,158,925 of record OZ023265.1, read on the forward strand.
AATAATCCCTTGTCAGGTTGCTCCAGTTATAGTCATATTGAATTCACAAAAGCCAGTTCTACTACATTCTTTCACAAATTGTATTAATGTAGTACCTCTAGCGCATTCGTTATTATCTAGAATTGTTAATTATTATCCTGATGCCACAGAGAGACTATTTGAGTAGCGTAAATGGACTAGTTCCGTTTTAAGTAAAATATTCATAGATAAGATTATAGGCATTTTCTCGTTGTAGCTAATAACAAAGATGTCGGAAAACTACCGACTTCTAAAAATATTTTCCTATATTCTGGGAACCATTTCTATTTTCGGACTAGAAAATATTTAGCCAGCCTGATTAATTACAAATATTAAAAGAACTAAATCTATCCATGCGTACAGTTTAGCACCACAAACCAAACATGTTTTATCATCCTTATCACAATATCGAGGCAATGTCATATATATATATATATATATATATATATATATATATATATATATATATATATATATATATATATATATATATATATATATATATATATATATATATATGAGACATACTTGGTTCTCGGGTTGAACCGCGTCCAGAATTTATGAAAACTCGACGTTTCGGCTCCTGTTTTGGAGCCATTTTCAAGAGGTAAAGGAAATATGACACTCTAAGGTCTCAATCTGCCTACTCCCTAAAGCGGTGGAGAAATGTGGGTTGGGTTGATTTCAAGAGGTAAAGGAAATATGTAGGGACACTCTAAGGCCTCAATCTGCCTACTCCTTCGAGCTCTGGGCAAAGGTGAGTTGGGTTGTGGTAGCTCGATTAAGGGGCCTCAATCTGCCTACTCCCCAAATCTCGCCGGAGATTGTCTGTGAGGTCTCAGTGTGTTCAACCCTAGGCCTCAGAGAGATCTGGCAGTTCGTTGCGGGTCTTGTCTTATATATGTCGTTCCGTCTACCTGCATCTCTGTCAGTGAAAGTAGTAGGGTCATGGTCAATTAAGTGGGGGGCTTTGGTCACGGTACTTAGAGGATGAGGAAGATTAAGAGGGTCACCGTCATTTGTTGGGGAAATAAATTTGTCTGTGGAATTTATTTTCTGTTTATGTGTTTGTAATGAAGATATAATAGGTTTCCAAGTGGACGGATGGCGAAGACCATCAGTAAGATACAAGAACTGGCGAAATGAAAGAAACAACCAACTTGATTGCCCGAACCCCAAATCGCTCAACGCGGACAGGGGAAGTAGGGGAAAAGATGAACAAGAAGAAGAAAAGACAGCTCTACGCTTGTGAAAGTATGTCGTGTAATAGACCGGTTAAGGGGAGCCAATAGCTTGTCAAATGAGCCATCTACGCTCCACGAAAAAAACTTCCAGCACAGATTGTATTATTGTATGGAAGTGGAAGAAGACAAGCTGAACATTTAATTAAATAACATTCTTTCGTCCATTGATATCTTATCGTATTGAAAATTTTTTCGCCATATCCACATCAAAATTTTAAAAGTCTTATATTATCGTAAGCAGAATTGAGGTGCCACTCAACATGTACCCCATTTAAAATTTAAGGGTACTTTACGCCCCTGCCTTATGAGTAAGTTCCAAGACACAAAATTTAGATTTATATGTTACAAGAAAGAAAATGTTATAATAAAATATTTTGTGCCAGATCATTTCTATGAAAATTCACTACCATAACGCACTTGCTGCGTCCAGGCTTTTTTAAGGTTCAGTAGAAGTTTATAACACTAAGAGCTTTATTACACTTCTTGATATCACCCTTATAAAGCTGCTGTGTATGTATTAACCAGTCATGCCAGAATACGACAAATTTGTTTTATACAGGTTTTATAAGATCCAAAATGGTATTCCCAACCGATCCCACTTTAACTTTTTAGGAGCTTTATAGACAACTGTATAAACGTTAGCAGAACATCACAGAGAAGACAGTATTGTGGTTTTAATGTTGACATGAACAGTACTTATACCATATAATTGTTGTATAAATTTGTGCCCATTTTGGACATAAAAGATAAATACTGGTGTTCAGAGAACAGATAATGTCTCACAACGGCCGTAATAGCCCTAGAAACGTAAGTGTTAAAAACACTAAAATAATAATTAAAAGTAGTTCATTTTTAATTCTTTAAGCAAGGAATGTAAATTATGCAATTAATTAGAGGTCGGCATTGCATCGATTGACATTGAAAATATCACATTCAGTAGGTAAACAATAAACAAGTAAACTTACAAGATATACAGGAATGTTGTAGTCAGCAATTCAGAAGGTCGTAAAACTAATGAAGAATCAAATAAGTGTTATTGTTTTGTAAATATAAATGAGATTGATTTTTTCAGAGGAAGAATGAGTTAATTAAATACGTTTTTACAATGTAGACGGAAAATATTAGATTGCTTCAGATATAACGCCGCGATACTTATAATTTAAATTATGTCAACATAATACTGTTGAACTAATAGTCATCATGTCACAATCTACGTAAGTTCAATGTTTGTTAATAAATAATATTACTGTTAAGTTTTGTGAGTTAATATAGTTTACATTATTCTGTTACCTATGTCTATATATGTGCCTAGTTCGGGAATTTTATCCTATAAATTACCCTCCGCTCCCTTAACAACTGGGAACACGTTTTTGAGGTCTAATTATAAAACTCTAATACTTATTAAAAAACTGAGTAAAGGTTCTCACAGATTTTATAAAAACAATTTTGTTAGTTGGGTAGTAACAACAATTATTTCTTTTTAAGATAGCAATGAAAGAAATGCTGCAAGTAAGAAATAACGCAGTCCGGTAAAACTACGATTATTGTAAGCCTTTTAGAAATACAAAACTTCAGAAGAGAAACAGAAAGCTAAACTGAAAGACATATGAAAGTGTTAAAGCGAAACAAAGAAGTAATTCTATAAGACTGAGTGAAATAAAATCGAACAAGAATGTCACTTTTTGTAAATTTCATACAGTGAACGGAAATCACTAAGTGGGGGATTTATGTAAGAACGGAAGTGATGAAAGATACAGTAGAGTTTGCACAGAGGAATCAATAAAAAGTTATCAACAGCCAACACCCGGCTTATATACTGAGGGCGGCTTTCTGGCCGATAAGGCCTTGTTTTTGAAGTGTCATGCCGACACAAAGACAGAGACAAACGCGGATTTCACATCCCTCTAGCCTGTGTCGTTGTCCTGATAACAGAAAAAAATCTTAAGTGAGACACTGATAGCGGCACTGATAAATTCACAAAGAAGACTGGCTATGAGAACCATTTTACTTATTATGTCGTGCAGTTTTGTTGAACTGCGTCTAACATAAACAAACAAAAGATTAGATAAAGAAAAGCTACTGGCAAAAACTTGTACATAAAATAAAATAGAAATTAAACGGACAATCCAGTGTAAAATTCAAATTAAAGGGAGCTTTGTATTAGGTAAACATTTAAAATCAGCCTATCAAATAAAATCTAATGTATTTAAAGGTGTGACGATGCATCAATTCTATTCTAATGGAAATTTTTTTGACCAATTGCACTTACCCAATTCAAGGAACACGTTTCGTAATCATCATCTCATTTTAATGGCGGCGTCGCCCTGTCATCGCAAACATAATACTGTGTCTCAGCGCTTCTTTATGTTTTTTAGTGAATTTTTATTAAAACAACTTATATATATATATATATATATATATATATATATATATATATATATATATATATATATATATATATATATATATGTATGTATCCAACCGATAATTCAAAAAATGACTAACCGATTTCGATAAAACTTGGCAAGTGCCTTTCTTTTACCAATGACTTGGACGAGTTCGTTAGCCAAGAAAATCGAACAAGTTGTCCGGAAAAATTTTGAGTTTCCTTTCAGAAAAAAAATTTTCTCCAAAAGTTACAAATATATTTTAATGACATTTGGTGTATAGATTGCCTTGGGAAAGACTTTACTACGTACAAAAACTCAACTTTCTAAGTTTATACAAAATTGAGTTTTTCAAATTTTGAGTTTTCTTTCGAAAAAAAAAATTTCCCTCCAAAAAGTACATAGTTATTTTAATGAAATTTGGTGAACATGTTGCCTTCAGAAAGACCTTACCACACACAAAAATTCAACTGTCTAAGTGTATAGAAAATTGAGTTATTCAAATTTGAAGCATTTAATAAAAATTCACTGCCATAACGCACTTGCTGCGCCCCGAATTTTTTTCTCTCTTTTTTTTTATTTTTTTTAAATATATTTCAACAACACACCACGAGGGCTTATAGCCTTAATACTATCGTACCGTGGGTGTCGGCAAGGAGGAAACAGGCAACTTGTTAATTCTGGACTTGAAGGTTTGGAGGTTCGGAGGAGATGGAAAAGCATGTGCCGGCAAGGAATTCCACAACTTGGAAGTCCTCGGGACAGAAGAACAGGCATAACAAGATGTTCTATGTCTGGTGACCTGGACTGTAAAAGGGTGCATTCGCTCTGTTCCCTTGGTAAATCTGTTGGGGCAGCAGGTGAAGGAACTATGGAACAAAGCTCCTCTGAGCAGTGCCCGTGCAGATATCTATAAAAGAGAGAGAGATATAGAGAGGTCACCAACGGCACGTCTGCGGGCAAGGGATGGCAGCCTTTGGGTGAGGGTAGTGTTACCGATCAGACGTATAACTCTCTTCTGAATGGAGTCCAGAGTAGCGAGTTTAGAAGCGGCAGCGGCACCCCAGATGTGGGAGCAGTATTCGAGGTTTGTTCTTACTTGTAAGTATATAAGGTATAAAGATTAGCTGGTGAAAAGTATTTTCGAGCCCGGAAGAGGCTCACAATTGATGTGACATGTTGGTGCCAATTGAGATTTCGATCCACAGAAATGCCAACAAGTAAAAAGGACTCATTAGTTTGAATAACTTGGTTATTCATTGTGATGGGTCTAGGGCTGGTGTATCTCTTATGAGAAAGAATTGGAGACTGAGATTTGGTGGGGTTGAATTGTACAAGATTTCTACTTTCCCACTCTAATATTTTTTGGAGATCCACGGAGACAGAACCCTCCATGAATCTGCGATCTTGGTCTAATTGGGATAAAGCGACAGGCTTAGAATATTGTATATTTGAGTGGAGGGTGCTATCGTCCGCGTAACTGTGAACTGGGTTGGATGTGCTAGAGAGGAGGTCATTGATGTGGAGAAAAAACAGAGTAGGGGCTAAAGCTGAACCTTGAGGAACTCCTGCATTAAATGGATACAGTATAGAGGAATGGCCATCCACGACAACACAAATGCTCCGGTTGGAGAGGAAATGTACTGTCCAGGTACAGAGTTTTGGTGGTAGGCCATAGGCCGGAAGTTAATTAAGCAGCGCTGCGTGTCAGACCTGGTCGAATGCTTTGGATATGTCTAGAGTGACAATCTGGGATTCACCGTGTAGTTCCATAGACTTGTTGCAAGAATGGGTGACAAAGGAAAGGAGGTCGGCAGTTGATGATCTGCGCTGACGGAATCCATACTGCCTGGGTGGATTAGACTGGGTTTTTTCAAGAAATTTTAGTAATTCGGTGTTTATATACTTTTCCATTACTTTAGAGACGACTGAAAGGAGAGAAATAGGCCTGTAGTTGCTAGGAAGCGCTTTGGATCCTTTCTTGGGGACGGGTTGTACTCGAGCAGTTTTCCAGTTACTAGGAATATGTCTCTATTGTAAGATGTCTGAAACAGACGAGTCAGGGGAGAAGCAAGTTTTGGTGCGCATTTTTTGAGAACAATTGCTGGGATCTCGTCAATGCTAGAGGATTTCGTGATATTAAGAGAAGAGAGCATTTTGCGTACCTTTTTAGTTTTGAAAATAATATCCGTCATTTATGCCCGACATTGGGGACTGTTGGTAATTGAACATTTTTTATGTTTGGTAAGTGGATTTTGGAACCTGTGATGATCACTGATAAGTAAAATTCCGAGAGGTCAATTCATTACATTTTCTAGATTTGGCGATAGCTTCGCTAACAACGTTACCGTGATTAGAGGTATCAACAATCTAAGCTACTCGATTGGACTATTTGTCCGTCTGGTGACGCTTGCGTTGTTAGAGAAAAAACCGCCAGGTCTGAAAAATGTGTTATGATGAGTTGGCGTCTTTGATTGCAATTGTAAAAATACACATTTAGTAAAAAACACTTTAATGGCTTTCACCGAAATGATTGAAAACCGAATTTAAACTGACCTGGGGCTAAAAAAAATCCTTGAAGCAACTGGATGAAAACAACAAAGTCATTTTGATCTGGGTACCAGCGCATTAAAGCATTGAAGGAAATGACGAAGCAGAAAGCTTGTCAAAAGGGGCTCAACAACACCATTCCAGTCCAGAGCCCTATTGCGACTTAACAGAAAGCTATGTAAGAAATTAACTTGATACTGAGAGAGGAACCAAATAATGCCATATTTGAGGAAAACGCCAGGTTTGAGGCAGGTAAAACGGTTCATCACCCTATCAACCGAGAAGCCTGAACTCCTCCCTGAATTGAACAGGAACGACTTGAAAATCATCTTATGAAGATGGGTAAGGTGGGCAGTGAAAACTAAGGGTACTCTACTGAAGCAGCGGAAACAAAAGAATAGTTGCTGTGCGATTGCAAGGCTCAATTCCAAAAAAGGCTTAAATACCTTAAAGGGATGACCTTGACACCAGAGGAAATAGAAAAAATAGCTCCCAAGAAGATTTGACTGACTACATAAAAAAACTGAACTTTTTTGGCAACTGTTAGAAAATAGAATCATGCACCAAAGATCCTTAGAGAGGTCCAGCGCTGAAAGGCCAAAGGCCTATATACCACCCATTAATCAATCTACAATCAGTGGCTCTCAGTAAACATATTTCGTCTGGTGTATTTTGTCTTTGATCTTTAGACATATTTACGTAGAAAAAATTCCTATTAAGGAGATTGCGATTTTTGTTTTGTTTGAGGAGAACTTTTTAAGCATGGGCCCCTTATAACACATATGAGGTCAGTTTCAGAGTTTATGGCTATATACAGGCTGTCACATCGGTCTGGGGACGGAAGATAGCTCCTCACTGAGGCCATATTTTAAAATGCTGTTTTCTAGGGGCGACAGGTGTTCTACGAGTGCACATTTTAAAACTGATTTCACTTATACAGGGTGGCTATATACAGAGTGTTGCATTAAACATATATTTATTTAAATAAAACACTCCGTATTTTATTGCAGATTTCGATTTTTCTTGCTTCATACATTATCTGACTGAAGCTTCAGCCCTTTATACAAGGTACTTTTAAATATATAGCTATTTGTTTCTCTGAATTGACATGTATTGATCACCTGGTATCTCCCAAGAACTAACGTAACCGATTATTTTTTACGGCGATATAATTTTGATATGTGGTTTATTTTATTTTCATACTGACAAGTATCCGTCAAATTGGAAATCGTATACAGTATGACCCAAAACGAGGATCGAAGATTTTCTCAAAATTTTCAAATGGAACATAATATATTTTATATCGCTATCGAGTAGCTTATTTACTCCTCTATTAATTTTATTAAGCATTCCCTATACTCAAATCGACTCGTTTTAAACTTATTCTAGGTGTTATCAGAAAATACCCTTATTCCGTCAATTTATTCATTAATCATGTTGGCTTTGGATATGCCTCGCCCACTAACTAGCTAATAACTAATTAACTAAAAATATTTTAATTATTATAGATTCAAAATTTTATTAGCTTTTTTACTATACAATTTTTTAACAAATTAAATTAAATACAAAAGGAGGTACAGCGGTTCAAACTTTTTATTTGTGCATGGTAGAACTCTTATTTTATGGTACTAGATGAAATCATTAAGAAATCAAACATTACGAGTTATTAAAACTTTTAAAACATGTTCAAAAACGTTTCCATTGTCCTGGATCAAAATTCGGAGTCGTCGTTCAAAGTTTTCTTTGACTCTGTTCAACATGAGGGCGATAATACTTCTAAAAGCTGATTGTATTCGATTTTTCATATCATCCGCAGTTGTAGGCAATTCTTCATATACTTTTTACTTCACATATCCCCAAAGATCCTCGACCGATCCACCAGTTTCCGAGATTCATACATTTTTTATTACTACTATATATATATATATATATATATATATATATATATATATATATATATATATATATATATATATGTATATGTATATATATATATATATATATATATATATATATATATATATATATATATATATATATATATATATATATATATATATATATATATATATATACTTTCGAAGGCGGTTAGCTGTCCTGGTTGTCTAACATTTTCTATTAATTTTAGATTCTCCTCATTAACGTGTTGATTATTATCCCAAATATGCCGGGCGACGGAAGATCCATCTATAGTACCGTATCTTAATGGTGTTTAATGTTCTTTGAATCTAATTCCAATAGATCTATTTGGTTATTCGACGTATTTAAGGTCAAAATCTTTACAACTTATTTAATAAATTTCCGACATTTTGGTCGTACTATCCTTGTCTTTTGGGTTACCTAGTAAGGTTTTTAAGTGTAAGGCACGGCAATGGGCAACCCGCTATCGCCATTTATTGCAGAACTTTTCATGAGTAGATTTGAAACAGATCTTGAATATTTTCCTAGAGTGTCGTCTCGTTACGTAGACGATATTCTCGCAGTGTTTAATACAAACATTTGCAGAATAGAAGAGTTATTGGCAAATTAAACAATAAATTTAATGCTATTTAATTTACTCACGAATTAGAAATTTATAAAAATTTACCCATTTTAGATGCATTAGTTATAAAAAATAACGACACTTAGAATTCGATGTCATTAGAAAGAAAACCACCACTCTAATCTACATTCCGAATGACTCACATCATACGTACGCACAAAAAATGACCAGTCTGAATTTTTTAGTAAACAGCTTAATTAATTTTCGTTTAAATAAAAATAGATATACCAAAGAATTAGGATACATTAGGAACGTGGCCGAATATAACAGATATACTACTTGCCTAGTGGAGAAATTAATTAACAACCAAAAACAAAGAAAATGTAAGCGGAATCAACAACTTTTAGAAGTGAGAAAGCCGAAAAAACTTTGTTTGCTTATGATTTGAACCTAAAATCACGAGAGTCAAGATAGCATTTTAAAGAATTTGCAACTAAAATTTTCGACCAAAAATACTTTAAAAAACTTGCTAGCTAACCCAAAAGACAGGGATGATACGGCGAAAATGTCGGGAATTTATAAAATAAGTAGTAAAGATTGTGATCTTAAATACGTCAAACAAACAACAAGATGTGTTGGAATTAGAGTTAAAGAACATTTAGCACAATTAAGATACAGTACTATAGATAGATATTCCGTCGCCCGACATATCTGGGATAATAATCACCACGTTAATGAGAAGAATCTAAACTTAATAAAAATGTTAGACGACCAGGATCCCTAAACGCCTTCGACAATATATATATATATATATATATATATATATATATATATATATATATATATATATATATATATATATATATATATATATATATACTTTCGAAGGCGTTTAGCTGTCCTGGTTTTCAAACATTTTTTATTAGTTTTAGTTTCCCCTCATTAACGTGGTGATTATTATCCCAAGTATGCTGGACGACGAAAGATCCATCTATCGTACCGTATCTTAATGTTGCTAGTTAGTTCCAATAGATCTATTTGGTTATTCGACGTATATATATATATATATATATATATATATATATATATATATATATATATATATATATATATATATATATATATATATATATATATATATATATACATATATATATATATATATATATATATATATATATATATATATATATATATATATATATATATATATATATATATATATACAGGATGGCGCATTGAAAACGAAACAGACCGATTTGCGTCCAGAGATTTTTTTAAAAATAAACGCTGAAATACGTCAATTTTAATATTTAGGGAGACATGTTTTGACATAAAACTAAACTTTGTCACATCAACCCCTTAAGGGTGGTGATAACAACCCTTATATTTTAAATAGGGAATATGGGTCGAGTGTTACACCATTTGAAAGCTCTTTCTTTTCTATATTCAGCAAACTATTTTTTCTTGAAGTTTTATCAACTCGTTTAACAACTTATTCACAGTTGGATTTGTAAGAACGTTCATTCATTGTGATAAGAAATCCACTAATTAGTCAATTTTTCGTTGAAAAAGGGAAAAAATGTCAGTCCAAACATTTAATTTCTGTGGAGTTTGAGTATGAACTTCGTGAAAATTTATTGGATTATTATCTGCCCAATAACGACAATTATGACGATTGACTGTACACTTTAATAAAAACGTACACTTGTCTGAAAAACAGATATTGAACAGAAAGTTCCCGTTATCAGCTATTCGTGCAGTCATGACTTCACAAAACTCCAGCCGCCGATCAAAATCATCTTCATTCAGTTGTTGTACAAGATGAATTTTATACGGGTGAAATTTATGATGCTTCAATATTCGTTGAATAGTTCTTCTTTTGACGTTTGAAACAGTGGCCAATTTTCTCGTGCTCAAAGTTGGGTCTGCAGCAATTTGTCTTAAAACTTCAATCTCAGTAGTCTCATTTCTAACCGGAAATTCAGGTTCAGGATCCCGTTTTTTGTTGGCTACTGAACCACTTTGTCGAAACTTTGCAACTAACTCCAAAATGTATTTTCTGGTAACATGTCTGTCCGGATGTCGTTCATTAAAGAAATTTGCGGTACGGTTATTATTAATTATTATTTCAACTCTTTCTTCTACAGAATACACCATTGTGAAATTAATTTTCGGTAGTACGATCAAGTATCAAACCGACCGATAAACTGAAATAATAAACCGCATTTCTCTCATTCCGATAAGGAATGTTCTGATAGTCAATTTTTTGTTTACAAACCAACAAAACATTGACTATCAGCACATTTCTTATCGGAATGAGTCAAATGCGTTTTTGCATCTTCAACTGTGAATAATTTGTAAACGAGTTAACAAAACTCCAAAAAAATTAGTGTGCTGAATTCAGAAGAGAAATAGCTTTCAAATAATGTAACACTCGACCCATGTTCCCTATTTAAAATATAAGGGTTGTTATCACATAAACATGTCCCCCTCAATATTAAAATTGACGTGTTTCAGCGTTTCTTAAAAAAAAATTCTGGACGCAAATCGGCCTGTTTCGTTTTCAATGCGCGAAAGTTATATATATATATATATATATATATATATATATATATATATATATATATATATATATATATATATATATATATATATATATATATATATATATATATGTATATACTTTCGATCATTTTTTATTAATTTTAGCTTCTCATTAACGTGGTGATTATTGTCCCAAGTATGCTGGGCGACGAATGATCCATCTATCGTACCGTATCTTAATGGTGCTAAGTGTTCTTTGAATCTAACTCCAATAGATCTATTGGGTTATTCGACGTATATATATATATATATATATATATATATATATATATATATATATATATATATATATATATATATATATAGCTAAATATATTAATAATAAGAAATGTATGAATCTCGCTCCACCGCCTATGAGTAAGCTCCTGATAGATTGCTTTGTAAAATAAATACGGGCAGAAGCACGTCCGATAGATAATAAAAGAATACAGATATTTTCGCCAAATGAAATATGTTAATTTTAGTGTCGTTGAATCTCCCTATATCGTTAGTGACCGACTACTACAGCAGAATATAGATGGAGTTGTGGATATAAGATATTTAGAACTATTCATCCTCTGATGACGCTAAGTTGTTTAGTGAAACGATCGTCAGGTTTTTTGAAATGTGTTGTGGTGATTTGGGTTCTCTAAGTGTGCTTATCATTTGTTGTCTTAAGTTGCGATAAACGATAGTCCATCGGCTGTCCAGTGAATGTCCACCGTACTATAAATAGACACGAAGAGAATACCTAATACTCGAAAAGAACCGCGTGCGTAGACTGGCTCAACGAACCTGAAACCCCACTGACAAACGAGACGCTAACAGACTCATCAAACAAGTACGGTCCGCCCTACAAGAACTCCGCAACAATCGTTGGGAGGAGCGCCTGTAAACCCTGTCTACCCAAGACAATTCCGTCTGGCAAATGGCGAAAGCCCTTCGCTCCCAAAAACTTCCGATATCCCCGCTTCACGGCCGTAATGGTGTCGTATACACGGATGCGGGGAAAGCTACTGCATTCGCAGATCATCTGGAGTTGCAATTCAGCCCGAATTATAACAACGTTGATCTGTCGCACGTAGCAAGAACGCACCGATATGTCAGGAGTGCGCTTCGCGCCACCCCAGACACAACTATCGAGCCCACAACTTTCGAAGAAGTTTCCCAAATAATCAAAGCATTAAAAAATAGGAAAGCTCCGGGATACGATGGAATCTCTAACGTAGCCCTGAAAAACCTCCCCCGCAAAGCCGTGGTATTCATAGTTACGATTATGAATGCCATGCTGCGATTTCAACATTTTCCTTTCATGTGGAAACTTGCCGACATTATCAACATCCCGAAACCCAGCAAAGATCCGCTGTTACCTCAGAACTACAGACCCATTAGCCTGCTACCAGTCATCGGCAAAATCGCCGAAAAACTGATTCAGAAAAGGCTAGCTTCTTTCACCTCAGAAAATCATATCCTCCCGGATGAGCAATTCGGCTTCAGACACCAGCACTCCACCACTGACCAAGTCCTTCGTGTGGTGGAAAACATCACCAAAGGATTTAACATCAACAAGTCAACTGGTGCAATATTTCTTGACATTGCTCAAGCTTTCGATAGGGTTTGGCATGCGGGCCTCCTAAACAAACTTCTATCATTTAATTATCCTCTCCCTCTGATTCTGCTAATCAGGTCATACCTGCAACAGAGGAAGTACCAGGTTAAACACCTTGGAGCCAGATCTAGAACGTACCCAGCCACGGCTGGTCTCCCGCAGGGTTCTGCTATCTCCCCTCTGCTGTACAATATATTTGTCGTAGACATTCCGACAGCCCCCCTAAACGTGACATACGCACTGTACGCAGACGACACTACCATCCTCAGCAGCTCCACTCAGCCGAGGATAATAACCGAACGACTTCAGACCGCCGTAGTCGAGCTGCAATCATGGTATAGGAAATCTCTTCTAGCCATAAACCCCGATAAATGTTCAGCTGTCCTATTTTCCAAGAGGAGACACACACCTCACGAACACGTTTCATTAGACAACCGTCTAATCCCCTGGCAAGATTCCGCCAAATACCGCGGGGTTTTCCTCGACAAACACTTATCATGGCGCCCCCATGTCGATCACGCTCGAAAGAAAGCCTCGATGTTCATCTCGAAGCTGTTCCCACTTCTAAATAGAAATTCAAAACTGTCCATGAACAATAAGTTGATCATGTACAAAGTCATTATCCGGCCAGCCTTGACCTATGCATCACCTGCATGGGCCACCGCGGCCACAACACACATCAAGACCCTTCAAATCATCCAGAACAAAATTCTGAGAATGGTAACCGGAGCGCCATGGTTTGTCCGAAACAGTCAGATTCACTCTGATCTGGAAATGCCTTCGATACTTGAGTTTATAACTCAACTATCCACAACCCAGTTCGCAAAAGCCGCTTCTCACCCAAATGCTCTTCTCCGTAGTGCCATCGACTACGACGAGCAACTTCCACACAAGCATAAGCGCCCAAAGCTTATACTTACCCGCTAAACGCCCCCGCGGCAAAAACAGAATGGAAACATTCATTCCCCAAAAAGTCATTGTGTGTAATTCTTTCCGACGGAGGTATGGACTAAGGTCCGGTACTCCCTGGGTGGGGGTTTTAGTGAGTACAGTCTCACAGTACCTCGATATCCCACGGAACCTATGGGGCCGTGAATGGGGTCTGCATGAGCATTTCCCCCTCCTGCATCCAACAAAAAAAAAACCTATTAGTCATATTCCTTACAGGCGTCCCAATGGACCTTCTATGAATTGCTATGTGTTAATCTGGGACATTATTGAAAAATATATAATTTTAGCCAAACTGTACAAATCCTCAGGGTTTGCAATATAAACAAATTGAGTGAGGTGCAATTAGACAGAAATAATACCATAGATACACAATATTTGGTTTTCATGATTTTTTTATTGAAACAGAAATGCGAAAAATACATTTGTTTGTATATGCCTAGCAATTAATATTGCCTGAAGTAATAAATATGCACATCATTTTCATCAACGCCTGTTACACTAACAAAAATACAAGCAACGTTTGTTTTTATATGATAATTCACATTTGATGAAAATTCACAGACAGAAATATTAATCCCATTTACGTGATGCTTACTCGACAATATCGCAGATATATGACACGAGCTTCTCGCAAAACCTCATGAAGGGCAATATATCTGCATGGAATTAAAGTAAAAAGAGGGTGACGAAAAAATTAATAAAATTTCACAGATGTTCATTCCAATAATGCATTGGTTGCTCTTTACAACAAAACATTCTAAAGAGGGTGGTTCACCGTAAAATGTCATTGTGAAAAAGTGAGGTTGTTTTGTTGGTGGTGCTGTATGAATCACAGTTTTGAACAAAGAATCTTTGTAGGCAGAAATGAGACTGTGCATTCGCATTTTCAATTACGTGTAGCAAAGGGCTCCCACAATCCTTTCACGTTGTTTGGGAATATTTTTATCTTGAATTTTGTTATTTATTTTAATTTGGCTACACTTTTTATTTGAAAATGGACACACAGAATCAACAGAAAACCGGCATTTGATTATTTGTTCATTTCCAGTTAAATATTTACTTTTGAATGGTGTAGCAAATTAGAGTTTGAGCAAGACTAAAAGCTGAAAATTATACATACAGACTGGTTCAAACAGTTCAAGTTCAATACACCCTTTATCATTCAATAATAAATAAATAAAGAAAAAATTAAATAAAAGTTACAGGTACTAACGTTACCTACAAAATAAAATTATTTTTGCATAAGTTAGCTAGGTACAACCCAAACTTCACTTTTTTTAATGGTATATCCTGTATATTGTCTAATTTTTAAATTACCCTTGTTTTGTCGATTCATCAAGTGTATAGTTGTTGGGGTTTATACAGAGTCATTCAAAAGTTACGGCCACTTTTATAAAAGCTCAGAGGCACATTTGACGGTCTGTACCTTCATCAATATGTCAGCATGCAACACTATCATGTCAAAAGTCTAAAAAACTGTTCTTCTTAAAAAAAAATTATATCAAAACAACACACCACGGGGGCTTACAGCTTAAATAATATGGTACCGTGGGTGTCGACAAGGAGGAAAGAGGCAACTTGTTAATTCTGGACTTGAAGGTTTGGAGGTTTGGAGGAGAAGGAAAAACATGTGCCGGCAAGGAATTCCACAACTTGGAAGTCCTCGGGACAAAATAGCGGGCATAACAAGATGTTCCATGTCAGCTGACCTGAACAGTAAGAGGGTGCATTCGCAATGTTCCCCTGGTAGATCTGTTGAGGGCAGCAGGTAACGGAACTATGGAAGAAAGCTCCTCTGAGCAGTGCCCATGCAGATATTTATAAAAGAGAGGGAGGCCACCAACGGCACGTCGGTGGGCAAGGGATGACAGGCTTTGGGTGAGGGTAGGGTCATCGATAAGACAAATAGATCTCTTCTGAATAGAGTCCAGGATAGCGAGTGTAGAAGCGGCAGCGGAACCCCAGATGTGGGAGCAGTATTCGAGGTTTGGCCTTATTTGTGAAGTATATAAGGTATAGAGATTAGCTGGTGAAACGTATTTGCGAGCCCGGAAGAGGAAAACTAATTTCTTAGCAGCCGCTTCCGCAATTGATGTGACATTTTGGTGCCAATTGAGATTTCGATCCACAGAAATTCCAACAAGTGAAAAGGACTTTTCAGTTTAAATAACTTGGTTGTTTACTGTGATGGGTCCAGGGCTGGTGTATCTCTTATGAGACTGAGATTTGGTGGAGTTGAATTGTACAAAATTTCTACTTCCAGCCTAATATTTTTTGGAGATCCACAGAGACAGGACCCTTCATGAGTCTGCGATCCTCATCTTATTGGGCTAAAGAGACAGGCTTTGAATATTGTATATTTGAGTGGAGAGTGCTGTCATCTGCGTAACTGTGAACTGGGTTGGATGTGCTGGAGAGGAGGTGATTGATGTGGAGAAGAAACAAAGTAGGGGCTATAGCTGAACCTTGAGGGACTCCTGAATTAATTGTATACAGTTTAGAGGAATGGCCATCCGCGACAACAGAAATGCTCCGGTTGAAGAGTGAATTTGCTGTCCAGGTACAGAGTTTTGGTGGTAGGTCATAGGCCGGAAGTTTATTAAGCAGCACGGCGTGCCAGACCTGGTCGAATGCTTTGGATATGTCTAGAGCGACGATCTGAAATTCACCATGTAGCTCTATAGACTTGTTCCAAGAATGGGTGACAAAGTAAAGGAGGTCGGCAGTTAAGCTGCCCTGACGGAATCCATACTGCCTGTCGTGGATTATAGTGTGTTTTTCAAGAAATTGTAGTAATTCGATGTTTATATACTTTTCCATCGCTTTAGAGACGACTGAAAGGAGAGAAATAGGCCTGTAGTTGCTAGGAAGCGCTTTGGATCCTTTCTTGGGGACAGGTTGTACTCTAGCAGTTTTCCAGTTACTAGGGAATATCCCTCTATTGTAAAATGTCTGAAACAGACGAATCGGGACAGGAGGAAATTCTGGTGCGCATTTTTTAAGAACAATTGCTGGGATCTCGTCAAGGCCAGAGGCTTTCCTAGTATTAAGAAAAGAGGGCATCTTTTGTACCTTTTCAGTTTTAAAATGATATCCGTCATTTTATGCGCAACATTGAGGGCTGTTGGTAGTTGAAGATTTGGAGGTGGGTTGAAAGTAGAATTGCCGGTGAACAACGAGGTAAAAAGTTCAGCCTTGCCAAGGTGGTAGAAACAATTTCATCCCCTGAAACAGGAGGTGGGAACATGCTCTTGCAGAAATTATTACCAATGGATTTAGCGAGAGTCCAGAAGGGTTTGCTGCCGTTGGAGCTTGAGAGGACTTTGGTTTAGATGTGGTTATTAAACTAGCCTCAGAAAGAATGCGGTTTCTTGCGTCGTTAAATGCTTGACGGTTTTCTTGACTGGGGTTGTGTAGAAGCGTTTTTTGAGCTTTGACCTTTTAAAGTCTGGCCTTGTCACAGGATTTAGAGAAGCAGGGCTTTTGAGTGACCGAAGAGGGTTTCTGTGTACGTGGAATAAATAATTGCATACCAGCTTGGATGATTTCGGTGACGATTTGTGAGGTATCAGAGGGGTCAGGATGAGAGATGCAGGCAGACTCCCATGGAAATGAGGAAAAGTAATCCGGTATTTCGTCCCAGTTCCCGGAGTTGTAGTGCCAAACGATACGTATGTGTGATGACTGTGTAACCTGGGGTTGCATTGCGCAGGAAGCAGTGACCATGCCGTGGTCTGAGTAACCAAGGGGGGCGGTGACTGATGTATTGTAGCATTCAGGTTTTATAGTAAGAAGGAGATCCAAGGGATTTGAGCTGTGTGTTGAGATGCGAGGAAAGTAAGTAGGTTGCTAAACCATATTGGCTAAAGAATTGCTGACTGCGAAGGCGTCCGCTGCTCTCCCTTGTGGATAGGTTTTTGAGGATCCTAGCCATTCCTTATTATGGACATTGAAGTCACCAAGAACAGTGACCTCGGGGGAAGGATATTCAGAAATCAGATGGTCGTTTTTTTCAGAAAGGCAGTCGAAGAGCTGGACAAAGTTGTTGTCAGAAGGTGACCGGTAAATGCAACAGATGAATTTAGTCGCAGCCCTGAGAGAGAGTTTTATCCATAGAATGTCTTTTCTTCCAGCTTCTAAATTGGGAAACCTGGTGCAGGGTAGATTGCTACGGACGTATGCGCACACGCCCCCATGCAATCTAAAGGAGCTAAGGAGCTCATACCCCGGGAAATTAAGGTGATTAGTGGCTGTTTTGGCACTGATTTGGGTTTCGGTAAGAAAGAGGAGTTGGGGCCTATTAGCCTGGAGGAAATGGTGGACGGAATTCAGGTTAGAATTTAGGCCATATTGGCTAAAGAATTGCTGACTGCAAAGGCCTCCGCTGCTCTCCCTTGTGGATCGGTTTTGGAAGATCCTAGCCATTCCTTATTATGGACATTGAAGTCACCAAGAATAGTGACCTCGGAGGAAGGATATTCAGAAATCAGTTGGTCGATTTTTTCATAAAGGTAGTCAAAAGGAGCTGGACGAAGTTGGTGTCAGAAGGTGACCGGTAAATGCAACAGATGAACTTAGTTGCAGTCCTGAGAGAGAGTTTCATCCAAAGTATGTATTTTCTTCCAGCTTCCAAATTGGGGAGTCTGGTGCAGGGTAGATTGCTACGGACGTATGCACACACCTCCACGCAACCTAAAGGAGGTAAGGAGCTCATACCCCGGGAAATTAAGGTGATTAGTGGCTGTTTTGACACTGATTTGGGTTTCGGTGAGGAAGAGGAGTTGGGGCCTATTATCCTGGAGGAAATAGTGGACGGAGTCCAGGTTAGAATTTAGGCCACATATATTCGAGGATATGTTAAATCTTGATGCCGGCGCCCCCTACACATCCCTCTCCCGGAGATCTGAATGAAGGGGTATTTTTTCTCCGGAATCTTTTGTACAAGGAGGAGCCATCATCATTTTTGTTTATAAGGGAAACCGACTTATACACCAAAACCGAAAACGTCCGTTGCGACTTCACCGGCCCTTTGATGTAAGGGGTGGTACCTCCTCGGGCGTGAAAAAAATCCTTTACTACCACGTAAAGGAAAAGTCCACTACCACCTACCACATTTTTCCTGTTTATTAACTGTTTTGTTTGGGTTTTGCATCCAAGTTACTGTATAAATATTTATATAACCAATGCTTTTGTTTGCCCTTCTTTACTGTATTTTTTACCGTTCATAATTCAATAACGTAATGTTTTATAACTTTTAATATAAAGCTAAATCACTATAATATATTATTCTTGTGAAAATTCACTACAATAACGCACTTGCTGTGAACATTTTTGTATTATTTTCCACAACAGAGAAGTAATTAGCAAACCGTCCTAATTAGCATCATAAAGTAAATTAATTTCTACTCAGGCTCATTTATTTCATACGGATGATAAAGCCGAAGATTGTAATGGATTGTGAAATACAGGCAATATGCATATTATCCCCTCATTATTCAGTTGTTATTATTTCTTAGTCATATTAATTAGTATCAGCCTAGTTTTTCACATTTGAAAAATGGTTCTCAGGAATTACTCACGGCAATATACATATTATATGATAAAAGAGCTGGACGCAGCAAGTGCGTTGCGGTTCTGGATTTTAGTAATCTTTTTAATCGCAAATGTGTCTTTCTTTGCTGAAAGGCTGTGGCGCCTACCCTCCTTCTAAAGTACTATCAAGATTCATTTCTCACATAAAAATCGATGAACATTTCAGCTGATAATTTAATACTCATGTTAAAATTGTATGTTTTCAAACAAAACTTTAGTGGAGGTTTTTCCTGGTGTTATTAGTATATTTTTATTAAAAAAATTCAGAGGTATCAATGGTGAGACTTTCGGAAAATTTCTTTAAATGAGCGCGAATTAGGGCCTGTGTAACCCATTTCCATGGTCAGTTAAAATGTTATATATATATATATATATATATATATATATATATATATATATATATATATATATATATATATATATATATATATCCAACTGATAACTCAAAAAATACTTCACTGATTTCGAAAAAATTTGGGAATTACCCTTATTTTGCTAATGGCTTGGATGAGTTCGTTTATCAAATCTTAACGGCCAATTCTTCTTCATAAAAAATTAAAAAATATTTTTTTAAACGCAATATCTCCCAAATTGTCTAAGTAATTAAAACGAAAATTAATAACGTAAAAGAACATAGACAGACGTGGTTGTGCACCAATTTTCAAGCTGTTTGATGAAAGGAAAATAAAGTTATTCTAAATAAATAATAAAACAACCGTCGACATCGCTTCAGATTCTGTAACGCAATATCTATAATGTTGGACAAAGACAGATGACGTTATCTGTACTGCTATGCTATTTGAATAAATCGTAGGTAAAAATCTAAATCTAAATGGAAGTTATGAACATCGTGAGAGATACGACAGGGGCGCCATTTCGGTGCAGGACTAGGTAGTATGTTGTCACGACAGCTCTAGTTTACACAAAATTTTATAGATGGAGACTATGTACAATGTGCAACCAACCAACAATTTTGTAAATTGTCATCCTTGGACAATTTTTTTCCTAATAACGGGACAAAGTTTGCGTCCAAAATCGTTAAATTTTGGCATGCGAATGTATACTAATAAATAAAAAGTTTATTGGCAGTGATTCAATTTGTTTAAAAGCAATCTAGAACAACGTTTAATTATGTATAAATATTAAGCTTCCCTTTCTTCACGGTCACGGTATTTAAAATTGAAAGCCACCGCTCTCTCTCTCTCCCTCTCCTAGTTTAATCTGACCATACGTAGCTATTTGTCACAGAGAAGCGTGTAGGCTTTGCGCATAGCATAACCTCAAAATCGACTCCGCTGATGCTAATTGCTAATAACTTATTAGGATCTTATAATATAAAACAACTAGGTGCCTATCTTCTAAGGTTAATACAAATATTAGGTAAATAATAACCCAACTTTTAATTTGCACTTAACGTTAACAAAATGACTGTGATAACTATGATTGTAACATCTAACGAAACAAATATGAAAGTGATAGGTAAACTGCATGTAGATTGTAGATATTGTATGTATTACCTAGTGAACTATATACAGAATTCACTGGTAGGTATTACAAAAGTGAAACAGGATACTTCCAAGAAGAAATATTCCTACCTTAAACTAATACATAAGTACTTATAATATCTAGGTAGGTACTACAAAGTACATACATCCCTAGTTAAAATTATGTAAACAGATGTTTAGGTAAAATTATTAAGATTTTAGTTTAAAAATTTTGTATTGTTCATATTTATTTCATTTTCAAAAAGTATGGATGCAGCAATAGTAAATAAGTGTTGGAAAGAGTTACAGTGCATTATGGTAGCGAATTCTCATACAAATATTTCAAATGGTGATAACTCGATTTCCCATTAAACTAGAATTTTCAGTTTTGATACATCGTAAAACCTATATAAAAGCAGCATGGAGACTAAATTGAAAAAATAACACAATGAGCTTCACAGGTAATTACAAGTTTGTTTCTAAAAAATTGTTTCACTAAGTGAGTGGTAAGACACGAAGCAACGTGCCACCACCTAGTCGCGGAACCAAGTAGTATGTTGTCACCCCAGCTCCAAAAAGTCTGGACGCAGCAAGTAACGCACTTAGAGAATTTTCTTAAAAATGATTTTAATATCAAATCTGTTTTTTTTAAGAAATCAGGCATCAACTTTGGTTACAAGTATAACCTATATAGTAAAACAATGTGCCATGTTTCATCAAAATAACTTAATTGTTTGAAAATGTACAAAAATTTCCGAAAGTAAACTTAAGGGGTTCCCGAAAAAACTCGTTTCTCAGGCAACCTTATAGGTTAATAGCAAATTGAGCTGTTCAAATATGAAGCATTTGATTAAAATTCGCAACCATAACGCACTTGCTGCGTCCAGAATTTATTTTCTTACAAACATGCATTATCTTTCGATGGAAAACGCAAAAAATTGTAATACTATAAGGCGTGTCCTATTAGGACCTTATACTTCGATGGAAAATACAAAAATGCAATAACATAAGGCGTGTTAAAAAAAAAAAGAAAATTTGTATCACCAACGACTTATGGACCACCGTGTGATTGTATAAATATTTTTTTAAGATGTAGCTCAAGACACCCTATAATTAGTATATACCATTTTTTTCCTATCCTGTATAATGACGGATATATTGAGCTTTATTCATTTTTTACGAAAATTCGACAAAAATTATATACCATTAAACGATAAACTCTATAGATAAGGCTACTGCCAAGCATCAGAGAAAGGGTCTATTTGAAATGAATTTTCTGGAAATATTTTAGTAAAATGAAGGACAATGACGATTGAAACTAAGACTTCAGGGCTTGCAAAACGTTCTTCTTGAGACATTTTATTTCCATAGCCCGTATTAGCTTCAAGTTCTTTGCCTAAATGTTGCCCATTTTGACGTTTGAAGTCGCCACTTTGACGTTTTGAGGAAAACCCCAATTTATTTTTCTTTAAATGCCCATAACTTTTTTGCTTTTGACCTACAAAGCTAAATTTTGGTGGGTGACTTACCTATAAGGATATAAACCCGCGTACTAAATTTGGTTGCCTTTATTTTGTTAATTCCTGAGATATAAATTTTTTTCGAAAGAAAACTCCAAATTTTTCGGGAAAACCTAGGCCGATTTTCCTGGCTAACAAACTTATCCAACCCATTTGCAAAAAGAAGGTACTCACCAAATTTAATCAAAATCGGCCTATTATTTTTTGAGTTATCGGTGTGTTACATATATATATATATATATATATATATATATATATATATATATATATATATATATATATATATATATATATATATATATATATATATATAAACATATAAAAATTGAAACTGACCCCGGATATGTGTTCTGGGGGGCCTAATTAGCGCTCATTTGAAGAAATATTTACAAAATTCAAAAGTCGGGATCTCCTCATTAGTGAATTCTTCTAAGAAAATTCACTAATAACACAAGGTTTTAAAAAATACAGACAATTTAGTAAACTGTCAGCCCTGGCCAATTTCTACCCTAATATAGGGACAAAGTATGTAATTGTGGCGAGAATACATCTAGTCTTACATACTTTATTCCTATATTAGGGTAGAAATGGATCAGGGCTGACAATTTACTAAATTGTTAGCTGGTTGTATACAGTCTCTATTTTTTAACATTTTATGTTATTTGGAGCTGGCGTGACAACATACTACTTGGTTCCGCAACTAGGTGGCGGCACGTTGCTTTGTGTCTTACCACTCACTTAGTGTTGGAAGGCTGGCTACCATATCCATATTACTTTATAGGTGTATTTTCGCTACAATTAGTATGCCGTACTGAAGAGCTCTAATTAGAGCGAAACCGGTCTACGGTTCTAATTGTGTCGAGAATACATCTAGGCTTAAAACCTTTTTTGTTATTTTGTTTGCAAAAACTGGATGGGTTGACTAAAACAAAACCATTCAAGCAATAAGGAAAAATACCTGCCACATTTATAATTTGACAGCTACATTACCTTTGTAAATAACAAATTTTTTAACTTAATGAAATTTGCAACACAATTTTGTTAAAGACACTTGTAGCACTATATCTAAGACCAAATTTTAATTTTTTAGCTCCATATAAAATTCAAATTTTTACAAATAATCGCTAACTGGGACTCTAAAACAGATCTCAAAGGTCCATGTCAATTTAAAGGACTAGTTTTAATAATATATCTTACTAATATTGTACAATTCTTGTGAAAATTCACTACTATAACGCACTTGTTGCGTCCCGAACTTATTTAATTTTTGTCTTGGTTTCTTGATTAATTTAAACAACAATATTAACTACTTGGAAATATTTAAAATGGTAATTAAAATGGATACCTACTTTCTCTGGGTTGATATTGACTGAAAGCTCACATTTATTAGATCCTTAGTACAAAGTCGGATATTTTAGATAGATAACAGTATTAGTTAGATATGTGGGTATTAACAACAACCTGTATCTTAAGTTATGTTCCATTTCCTTTATTATATGCAACAATATTCTCCAATATACACTATCAAATGATGTTTTAGGTCTGTTAAGGCGTCTCGTCTGAAATATTAGACCTCTAAAATTTACATATTTCTTAGTAACCGTCTTTGTTATGATATCTACCATCTGTACAATGTAATTTTAAACATGATTAGGAATAACCCAACAAGGGTCATTTCTTACCTACAATTGGCAGTACGTCTGCTACCCTATATCAGGTAGATAGAGTAGAAATATTCAATATTCATTCAAAGCAGTTCTTACATAGACTCCGAACAAGCATCACGCTTGTCAGCATAATCATAATCATTTCGTAGAGTTCTTCTGTAAACTCGACACAATCAACATCCTTTAGCATATTCATTTTAGTAGTTCTTCTACAGACTCGAGACAAGCACCACGCTTGTCATAGCATAATCACTAATCATTTCGTAGAGTTCTCATAAACTCTAAAGCATACCATAATATTAGTAACTTTGTATAAGTTTAACAGTTTGTTATTAAATGTTAAGTGTTACAACATCAGCGTTTAATTTAACACAACATAATCAGGTCCTTCGAGCTATCAAGAAACAAAAACATATAAAATGTGGTACATCAGTACAAAACGTAATTAAACAAGGTCTACAGAAGTATAAACTGTATTTATTGTTATTTGAAAGTATTTTTCTCATATTGTCCTAAACGCGAGAGCTTTTCTTTTCTAATACCACGGCCGGAACGGTCCATTTTGCTTCCTATTATATTTATTATTATGATCAGCAGATATTTTACTACAGGCTTTTTTTACACACTGGTTGCAACTTCGTGCGGACACCTTGTTATGAGTAGTAATAAATCATTATCAGAACAAAAGTTAAGATGACTCTAGCTACAACCTTTTCTTAATCCCATGAGACTCAAAATTTCAAATCAAATACCTAAATTACGGAACGCATTTTCAGCAAGATTATACCTAGCAAATGTCAGCACATAATTAACCTTTTGGTGCATTGTAAATAGATTAGTGTATCTTATTATGAATTTCCAATACCCGAACGCTAAACAATAGATAATATATCATTTAAAATTATATTATGGCCTCTGGGGGATTTTGACAATCAGTTTCGCAAAATAGCTTGAGTATTGTCTAATATATCTGGTTTTGTTATTACATTTATATTGTATTAAAACTATTAAAATGAAACAACTATGAATTTAATATTAATTTCAATTCCGAACGTAATTAAATCAATTGGCTTTTGAAGCTGTAACAGTATGAAATGATTATGCTATTTCGAAGCAAGTTCCTGATTTATTATGGTTTGAATATAAGCATATCACAGTTAACGGATTTATTAGGGGAATTATTGACATATATCATGTATTCGACTATGAATATTAATATATTAATAAATAATTTTAGAAACAGTAGAACAGCCTGTGGATATATAAAAATAATTCAATCGATTTTAAATTAACGAGTTTTAAGATATCTCGAATTCATTGGCAAACCTGGTAGAAGAGGGTGGAACATATTGAGAGCTAAAAATGATTTCTAATGAGATTTGATGAGTCGAAAGATTGGCGCCTCCGATTCTAACTACAATAGCTCAACCTTTCCTATACACCGCTCTAAGGAATAGGCAGATTGAGGCTTTAGGTTTATCCCTCTTATATTTTCTTAAAAACCCACCAAATTTTATGCACTTCTTTAAAAAGTAGGGAGATTAAGGCTCATATTATATTTTTGTATTTAATGTTTTTCTAACATTTCTAAATTGGCTTTAACCTGGAAGCAAAAACGCCTAGTTGTAGTAAATTATTGATGCAGTTCAACACGATAACCAAAACAGAAAGTAGAGTCCTGAGAAACCACCAAATTATTTGATTTGATGAGTCGAAAGATTGGCGCCGCGGATTCGAACTACAATAGCCCAACCTTCCCTATTCACTAAGGAATAGGCAGATTGAGGCTTTAGGTTTCTTCCTCTTATATTTTCTTAAAAACCCACCAAATTTTATCCACTTCTTTAAAAAGTAGGGAGATTAAGGCTCATATTATATTCTTGTATTTAATGTTTTTCTAAGATTTCTAAATTGGCTTTAAACCTAAAGCAAAAACGCCTAGTTGCAGTAAATTATTGATGCAGTTCAACACGATAACCAAAACAGAAAGTAGAGTCCCGAGAAACCACCAAAATAATAAGAGATTGGTATGCGCTATGTACGTGTTTGAGAAAAATCTCTAAGCTTGACAAATGTGTTTTTCAAAGTCCACCCCATACAAGAATGTCATATCTCAGATGACTTTTCACCAAAGGAAGAAGTCATCTTTTTGTCATCCAGATGCTCTCGCAAATGCTTGGTTTTATACATTAAGTATCTTACTTTTTATAACAGAGGCTTTACGTTAGTGTTTTACTTTAGATGTCTATCAAATAAAACTACCAGATACTTCATTTTTTCTACTGTTTTTACTGCAACTCTTTTTCCTTCTGGTCTTCTACAAATGCCCAGTGAGGCTCGCAAGGTAAACTTCCTACATGGAAAAGAAACGCACCTGGTTTTTCAATATTTATTGGCAAGAGCTTTCAGTCCAGTAATCGCTTTATTTGCTCCAAATCCTACTCCACAGTTCCTTTTAACTGGTGCGATGTTGTCACCTCATGGAATAGAGCTGTACCGTCAGCATAGCTGTATATGTCCCCCTTAATTTTCGGTCGTAATATATACTAAACACCAATAGCCCTAAAAAATCTCCTGAGGTACACAACACGTAACTGTTTCATTCCTACTTTTCGGTTAACCCAGGCTGGCAAATGGTTTCCTTTAGTTAAATAAATTTTAAAGCGATCCAAGACCAGCTCTTTCACAACCGTTACTTCCAGACATTGTGCTAGTTTTCGATGGTCAACCGTATCGAATATCTCGGCCTAATCTATGGATGTGCACATACACAGTGATTCTTTATCTGATGCTTGGTAAATTTTCTGTGTTACATTAGACGGATCATAACTAATTTAGATTTTCGAAATATATATCGCCGCTTAGGTATAATGGTGAATCTAATAATATAGTCTTCCAATTTGATTTTAATGACATATAGCATAATTTTGGCAAAAACTGTCATAGTAGAAATGAGTTTACACTTAGTTGTTATAAGTTGATTATTATTACTATATATTGGGAGAATTTTTGAAGTTTTGAATGCTGTTGGCCAGCCTCTATTTTCGATAGCTTTGCTCGTAATTTAAGGTAGGGGTTCTTTTATCAGATCCGATACAATTTTTACTGTTTCAGCCCTCTGATTATCCGAACCTCTACTTTTGTTGTTTTTTAACTTCGCTATAATTGACCGAATTTCATACAATATGTTAGTTGGTCTTACAAATATGACAGAGCGTTGTTTGGAAATATAGCTATCCAAGGGCCTTATCTGCTTTCATCAGGTTGTTTTGACGAGATTTATAAACAGGTTTCCTATATAAAAATATTGTTGTGTAACAAAATAAAAGTTTATAGGTCAGCGTAGCTTATTATTAATTTTTATACAGTTTTAGTGAATTTTCTTTAAAAAATTCACTAATGGGGAGATCTGTGTTATATATATATATATATATATATATATATATATATATATATATATATATATATATATATATATATATATATATATATATAACTTCCAGGTTTACACTAATAAGCATAATACATGCCAAAATACAGGTCTCTAAGTTCAAACAAAAAAAATTATAGACATTTAAAAAAATGGGTGCCACTGATGACCAGAGAAATGGACAAAACTAAAATATTTTATGTGGATAACAAAATCTATTGTACAGACAAAAAATAAATTCTTGACGCAAAAAGGTCAAGAAATAACAGAAAAACTGCTTTGAACATTTTATAGTTCTGCTTCTGAAAATACCAATTTGGCGATTTGAAACGCCAAATTTTGCAATTTTCAGCAAGAGAATCTGAAACAAATACGGGTTATGTAAAGGAAATGTCATAATAAATGTGTTTAACAAAGCCTTAAGTTGCAGCTTCAACCATCATTGTCTTTCATTTTACTCTAATGTTTGCAGAAAATTTATTTCAAATAGACCTCTTCTCTGATGATTTGGCAGTAGTTTCAGTTATAGGGTTTGTGGTTTAATAGTCTATATTTTTCAGGAATTTTCGTAGCAAAAATTTGTCACTGAAAAGATCGCGACTTTAAATTATTTTAAATATTTCTTCAAACGAGTACGATAATAATTAGAAAAGTTAGACTAGTTTTAGTGAATTTTCTTAAAAAATTCACTGAAGAGGAGAACCCGACTTTTGAATTTTTAAAAATGTTCTTCAAATGAGCCCTATTTGGGACCCCTGGAACTCCGAGGTCGGTTTCAGACTTTATATGTTAATATATATATATATTATATATATATATATATATATATATATATATATATATATATATATATATATATATATATATATATATACATATATATGTTTATGTGTCACACCGCTAACTCAAAAAATAATGCGCCGATTTGGATAAAATTTGGTTGGTACCTTCCATTCGCAAGTGGCTTGGATAAGTGTGTTATCCAGGAAAATCGGACTAGTTTTTCCCGGAAAATTATGCGTTTTCTTTTGGAAAATTTTTATATCTCCGGAAATAACAAAGTTAGGGCAACGATATTGGGTCCGAGGGTTTATATCATAAAAAGAAAACCATGCACCAAAATTAGAATCTCTACGTTAAAATATAACAAAGTTATAAGCTTTTAAGTTTTTATTCTTAAAACGTCAAAAGAGTCGCGATTCTAAACGTCAAAATTGACATGTTCTAGACAGAGAACTTACATGAACGACTATGCAGCGTAAACGTCGTAAAAGAAATTAAAGAGCCTTAAGTTTCAGCTACAATCTTCGTTGTTCTTTATTTTATTAAATTATTTGCAGAAAATTAATTTAAAATAGACCCTTTACGTGATGCTTTGGTAGCAGTTTCAGTTATTTATTTAATTTTAATGAATCAGATTACGCTAATTATGTAGCGTTTTTTTTTTCAATTGTGCAATGTGGAAGTTTTTTATGGAGAAACGGTGTTGGTCTGTGGACTTCTGCAAAGTGAGTTTTTTACAGTTTGCATTTCTAGCTCCGTTGTAGCATGTTTACCGTGCACAGAACCTCAAATTGACTTTAGGTCTCTTAACTGTATTGTGGAGTTGAGATCACAGCATTTGTCCGATGGTTAATGCATAAAGGGGTTCCTTTAAGCATGTTTCTGATTTCTTTTTAAAAAATGAACAATATGCTAATCTGCTAATTTACATATAAATGTTAATAATATTAAAAAAAATTGAAACAACGCTCGTGCCTGGAATAAAGTTCTCTTCGTTATTTTAACTTTAAATGAAATTTCCTTCTCCCGTTTCGCATCCGTTCACCACATTGGACTCAGAATATATAGGAATAAATTTAAAATTATCATTTATAATTGAAGGAAAATACAATTTGTTCTATGTATGCAAAGAAAAAATTCACACAAAATAGAATAATCTCTAGATTCTAAAACCTACTGTGACGCTATAATGAAACAACGTCAAGTAAACGAAAACCATTTCAGGTTAAGGGATGGAAACAGGTTTTTACAGTAAAATAAGCTTTCGTACTCCAAAAAACAACAAGATTATTATAAGGCGTAATACAATAGTGCATAATGATAGTCCACGGCAACAGTACATGTCATATTCAACTGACAAATTATTTTGATAAATGTCAAATCTACTTTCAAAGTGACATGTAAATAATTATTTTGTTTTCTGACATTTGTAATACAAATGTAGATATGCTCTTCTTCTTACAATCACATTTATTTTTGGCCATCACAATTTTACTCATAGAATTGGATACAATTTTAGTGACTTTTGAAATGATTTCTTTAAATGAGCGCGAAGTAGGCACCAGAGAACCCATATCCGGGTTAGTTTCAGTTTTTATCTGTTTTCATATATACAGGGTGACGCATTTCTAGGGTAAAGCTCAAAATATCCATTATTATACAAGATATGATAAAAAAATTTATATGTTAATTATACGATGTCTGGACCTGCATCTTATAAAATTATTTTTACAATCACAATAATCACATAAGTCGCTGCTGATGCATTTTTTTCCTAATAGGACACGCCTTATAGTATTAAAATTTTTTGCGTTTTCCATCGAAAGATAATGCATGTTTGTAAGAAAATAAATTCGGGACTCAGCAACTGCGTTATGGTAGCGATTTTTCATAAAATGTTTCTTTCGATAGCTTAATTTACTATTAACCTAAGGTTCATTGGCCAGGAAACCAGTTTTTTGGCCACATTTTAGGTTAATTTTCGGAAGATTTTTATATATTGTCAAACAATAAAGTTATTTTGATGAAATACGGTACATTGTTTCTCCTATATAGGTTATACTGGTAACCAAATTTGATGCAAGCTTTCTTAAAAAAAATGATATTTCGTATTAAAAACATTTTTATGACAATTTGCTTCCATAACGCACTTGCTGCGTCCAGAGTTTTTTTTTTTGAAATAAATTTTTTGCAAAATTTTGGTCCTTTTTCAAACAAAAAGTTAGGTTGCTAAAATACGGTATATTGTTTCTACTATCTACTAAAGGTTACACTATCTACTAGATTTTATGTTTTTCTTAAAAAAAACATATTTAACATTAAAAAGAATTCTATGAGACTTCGCTACAATAACGCTCTTACTGCGTCCAGACTTTAGTGAATTTTACTAAAATATTTCCAGAAAAGTCATTTTAAACAGACCCTTTCTCTGATGCTTTGGCTGTAATTTTAGATAGCGTTTATGATTTAATAGTCTATAATTTTTAGCGAATTATCGTAGAAAAAAGATCAATATATCCGTTAATATACAAGATACATGATAAAATTGTATACGTTAATTATGAGCTGTCTTGAGCTGCATCTTATAAAATTAATTTTACAATCAGAAAGATTGTTTTGGTAGCGAATTTTACTTAAATGCTTTAAATTTGTGTACATTTTCAAACAAAACAGTTATTTTGATGCAATATGATACAGTTTCCACTATAATACAGGTTATAATAGTAACCAATTTTGATACCCTGCTCAAAACCCTCATTAATAAATCATATACATTAATTATAGGGTGTCTTGAGCTACATCTTAAAAAAATATTTTCTAAATTACAGGATGGCCCATAAAAATGATTAAAATTTTCTTTTTTTTTAATCCAACACGCCTTATGTTATTGCATTTTTGCATTTTCCATCGAAATATAATACATCTTTGTAATAAAAGAAACTCTGGACGCAGCAAGTGCGTTATGGTAGTGAATTCTCATTAAAATGTTTTTAATAGCAAATATGTTTTTTAAGAAAGCAGTCATCAAATTTGGTTACCAGTATAATCTATATAGTAGAAACAATGTGCCATGTCATCAAAATAACTTTATTGTTTGAAAATGTACAAAAATTTTCGAAAGTAAACTTAAATTGTTCCCGAAAAACTCGTTTCGTGGTCAACCTTATAGGTAATAGCAAATTGAGCTATTCAAATTTGAATCATTGAATGAAAATTCGCTACCATAACGCACTTGCTGCGTCCCGAATTTCTTTTATTACAAAGATGTATTATATTTCGATGGAAAATGCAAAAATGCAATAACATATGGCGTGTTGGATTAAAAAAGAAAAGAAAATTTTAATCATTTTTATGGGCCATCCTGTAATTTACGAAATATTTTTTTAAGATGTAGCTCAAGACACCCTATAATTAATGTATACAATTTTTTTTTCGTAACTTGCATAATAACGGATATATTGAGCTTTAAGAATTTTTACGAAAATTCGACAAAAATAATATACCATTAAATGATAAACTCTATAGCCAACACTACTGCCAAAGCATCAGAGAAAGGGTATATTTGAAATGAATTTTCTGGGAATATTTTAGTAAAATGAAGGACAATGATTATTGAAACCAAGAGTTCAGGCTTTGTAAAACATTCTGCTTGAGAGATTTTCTTTCCATAGCTCATATTAGTTTCAGGTTCATTGCCTAAATATTACCAATTTTGGCGTTTTAAATCGCGACTTTGACGTTTTGAGGAAAACCCAAATTTATTTTTTCTAAATGCCTTTAACCTACAGAGCTAAATTTGGGTAGGTAGCTTACCTATAATAATATAAACCCGTGTACCAAATTTGGTAGCCTTTACTTTGTTAATTCCGGAGATATAACTTTTTCCCGAACGAAAACTCAAAATTTTTTCGGAAAACCTTGTTAGATTCTCCTGACAAACGAACTTATCCAAACCATTTACAAAAGGAAGGTACATGCCAAATTTTATCAAAATCAGACCATTATTTTTTGAGTTATCGGTGTGATACATATATATATATATATATATATATATATATATATATATATATATATATATATATATATATATATATATATATATATATATATATATACATATATATAAACATATAAAAATTTAAACTGACCTCGGATATGGGTTCTCGGGGTCCTAGTTCGCGCTTATTTGCAACAATTTTTTCAAAATTCAAAAGTCGGGATCTCTCTATTAGTGAACTTTTTGTACGAAAATTCACTAAAAAATTTGCTATTAAAACCATTTTTATAAAAATTCACTTTCATAAGGTACTTGCTGCATCCAGACTTTTCTTAATTCACCATTTGATACGTTCAGATTTTATTCTCAAAATATTCCACACAAAAAATACATTTTCTTATTAGCTTAAATTGGCAATTCTGAAAAATACTTACAGAACAAAAAATATCTCTCATTTAAACATAACTTACAAGAGGAAACTATTTGTGAAGATCTTAATACAATTTAAGCGAAATCTGCACAGCATCTTCAGTATTCTGTACCGCTATGAGATTCTTCTCTAAGATAAACATAAACATTTTTAGAAAGCGTGTTATCTGCCATGAATATTATCTATCATACATTAAAATCACCCGTGATTTTGCAGAACTTTCTCCCGCTAATGTACCAGTCATGTTTAATCGGTTCTATCAGATAAGAACTGATCAAACACAAGGGTAAAAAATGCAAGTAATTGTTCAGATAGTATGGAAGTAAAAGAAGGCCCCCTTGTCGATGAACATCAGCACAATTGCCCGTGACGTGGACAGGAACCAATGATTGCCAAGAAAAATTATACACGAACTTAATGTTAATGTTACGTTCATCAAATTAAGGCATAATCTATTATGCCTTAATAATGTCAGAGTAAAATAGTGGAGTCATGAATTTATGATTAGTCTTAGTCATTGAAAATACATTAATATAGCTGGCAATTAAGCCGATGTAAGGATCAGTTTTAACGCTTTAGTACGGGTTTAAACATTCTTATTTAATAAAGAAGTCTGGACGCAGCAAATGCATTGTAATAGTGAATTTTAATAAAAACAATTTTAATTGCAAATATGTGGTTTTTTTTTGGAGAGCAAGCATCAAATTTGGTTACCAGTATAACATTTAGTAGAAGAAACAATGCTTTATGTTTCATCAACATAACTTTGAGTCATTTTCTCTTGTTGGCATTTCTGTGGATCGAAATCTTAATTGGCACCAACATGTCACATCAATTGCAGAAGCGGCTGCTAAGAAATTGGGTTTTCTCTTCCGGGCTCGCAAATACTTTTCACCAGCTAATCTCTATACCTTATATACTTCACAAATAAAGCCAAACCTCGAATACTGCTCCCACATCTGGGGTGCCGCTGCCGCTTCTACACTCGCTATCCTGGACTCCATTGAAAAGAGAGCTTTTCGTCTCATCGGTGACCCCACCCTGACCCAAAGGCTGCCATCCCTTGCTCACCGACGCGCCGTTGGTGACCTCTCTCTCTCTTATAGATATCTGCACGGGCACTGCTCAGAGGTGCTTTCCTCCATAGTTCCCCCACCTACTGCCCCCAACAGATCTACCAGGGGAACAGAGCGAATGCACCGTTTTACTGTCCAGGTCACCAGACATAGAACATCTTGTTATGCCAGCTCTTTTGTCCCGAGGACTTCCAAGTTGTGGAATTCCTTGCCAGCACATGTTTTTCCTTCGCCTACGAACCTCCAAACCTTCAAGTCCAGAATTAGCAAGTTGCCTCTTTCCTCCTTATCAACACCCACGGTACGATAGTATTTAGGCTGTAAGCCCTCGTGGTGTGTTGTTGGAATTAAAAAAAAAACTTTATTGTTAGAAAATGTACAAAAAGTTCCGAAAGTAAACTTAAAATGTTCCGAAAACACTGGTTTCTTAACCAAAGAACGTTGTAGGGTAATAGTAAATTCAGCTATTCAAATTTGAAGCATTTAGTAAAAATTCGCAACCAGAACGCACTTGCTGCGTCCATAATTTCTTTTCTTACAAACATGCATTTTATTTCGATGGAAAATGCAAAAATGCTACAACATAAGGCGTGGTCGATTAAAAAAATTGTATCACCAACGACTTATGGGCCCCCTGTGATTGTGCAAAAAAAAATTTAGATGTGACTCAAGATACCCTGCAATTAATTTATACAGTTTTTTTCGTATAGTAAGGCATAGATTGAGCTTTATTGATTTTTTTACGAAAATTCTCCAAAAATTATATACCATTCAACGAAAAACTGTAAAGCTAAAACTACCCCCAAAGCATCAGAAAAAGAGTCTATTTGAAATGAATTTTCTGGAAATGTTTTAGTAAAATGAAGGACAATGACTGTTGAAGCTAAGACTTCAGGGTTTGTAAAATATTCTTCTTGCGGCATTTTCTTTACATTATCCGTACTAGTTTCAGGTTCTTTTCCTAAATGTTGCCAACTTTGACGCTTTAAATCGCGACTTTGACATTTTGCGGTAAACCCCAATTTTTGTCTTTAAATGCCTATACCTTTTTAGTGAATTTTCTTTAAAAAATCACTAATGAGAAGATCCCGACTTTTAATTTTTGAAAAAAAATTCTTCAAATGAGCGCGCATATATATATATATATATATATATATATATATATATATATATATATATATATATATATATATATATATATATATATATATATATATATATGTATGTATGTATGTATGTATGTATGTATCACACCGATAACTCAAAAAATAATGGGCTGATTTGTGCAACTGGCTTGGATAAGTTCGTTAGCCAGGAATATTGACCCAGGTTCTCCCGCAAACTTTTGTGTTTTCTTTCGAACAAAAATTATATCTCCGGGAATAACAAGGTGAAGGTAACCAAATTTGATTCGCATGTTTGCATTACAAAGAGTGAGCCATGTACCCAACGGACCTTGGTTTCGGGTTCTTGTGACCCAAATTCGCGTTCATTTGAAAAAATTTTTGCAAAGTCTCACCATCGAAACCACTTCAGTAACAAATCTTTTTAAATGAAAATTCGCTAAAAATGACGCAATCAGAGTGTTCTGAAAACCCTTAAGTTTCAGCGCCAACCGTCATTGTCCTTCATTTTACTAAAATATTTCCAGAAATTTCATTTCAAATAGACCCTTTCTCAAATGATTTGGCAGTAGTTTCAGTTATAGTGTTTGTGGTTTAATCGGGGAATTTTCGTGGAATTTTCGTGGCAAAAATTCGCCATTGAGAAGACCGAGACTTTCGATTTTTTTAAATATTTCTTCAAACGAGTGCGTTAGCCAGAAAAGTCATACTATTTTTTTTTGAAAACTTTAAATATAGCTTCAGAAAATTTTTGTACTTTCTCAAACAAAAGGTTACTTTGCTGAAATACGGTACATTGTTTTTATGATAAAGGTTACACTATCTACTAAATTTCATGTTTTTTCTTAAAAGAAAAACATATTTAACCTTAAAAACAGTTATATGAATATTCGCTACAATAACGCACTTGCTGTGTCCTGACTTTAGTGAACTTTATGCTTTGGTGGTAGTTTTAGTTAAGCTAATGGTTTAACGGTCCACAATTTTCAGCTAATTTTCGTAGAAAAAATTCGTCAATGGGGAGACCTTTTGAATTTTAATAAGATTTATTCAAATGCGCGCAAACTAGGCCCCCTGGAATACATATCCGGGTTTACTTTCTGTTTACATATATACTGGGTGACGCATTTCTAAGGTAAAGCTCCATATAATTGTTATTATACGAGAAAAAGTTGTATACGTTAATTATACGTGTCTTGAGCTGCATCTTATAAAATTATTTTGGCAATCACAGGAACACTCTTATATTATTGCATTTTTGCATTTTTATCGAAATATAATGCATGTTTGTAAGAAAAAAAATCGAGACGCAGTAAGTGCGTTTTGGTAGCGAATTTTCATTAAATGCTTCAAAATTCAATAACTGATTAACCTAAGATTTGTTGCCTACGAAACAAGTTTTCTCGAAAACATTTTAATTTTTTTTCAGACAATTTTTTTGCATTTTCAATCAAAAAATTATTTTGAGAAAACATGGTAGATTGTTTCTACTATATAGGTTATACTGGTAACCAAATTGATGCCTGCTTGCATTAAAGAGACATATTTTCTATTAAAAACAGTTTTATGAAAATTCATTTAGATAACGCGCTTGGTGCGTCCAGACTTTTTATTTTCTCAGAAAATTTCATTTATTGTTCTCTCACATTACCATGACTTTGTTATTTTCTTCCATAGCTACATTTCAAAAGATTCTATTTTCTGTATTGCGTATCGTGCTTACCCAAAATTCAACCTTTTCGTGAATTTTTATTTAAAAAAATTCACTAACAGAGAGGTATCGATGGTGAGACCTTGCAAAAATTTTTTCAAATGAGCGCGAATTTTGGCCCCTAGAACCCATATCCGGGGTCAGTTTCGATTTTTATATGTTTATATATATATATATATATATATATATATATATATATATATATATATATATATATATATATATATATATATATATATACCCAAGCAACATTTAAAGTCAAGTTGACGTAAAATCGCACTACCAATAGGTCGGCGACCAAATCACCACAGGTGATTTTCAAGTAAAATTTAAGTGTATATTACCAAGGTGGGGAATAAAGTCAAAGTAATATGGACGTCGATATAAGGTCTAGCAAGGCGTTTCGACCAAGGCGTTTTAGTTATATTTAGGGCATTTTCATTCAACATTGGGCCAATGGACGTAATATATTGGTAAATATGTGCTACGCTTTACTTGAATCTGACATCTAGGCGCCGAGTGCCGTGCCGTTCTTAACAACGAATTACGCATACTCATGTGACATTATTCGGTTCTGCAGGATCTGTGGTTATGTATGTATAAACAAACAGTAGAGTAGTAGAGATATTGTCCGTCTTTGTCAAAAAGTGACATCTTGAATGATCAAAGAACTTACTTCAAATATTTGCAACAATGATAAAGGTGATTCGCACTGTATAAAGACAAAACCCACTGCGGTTATGTCTTTTTCTGTTAACATGATGATGATACTTCGATAAAATTCGAGCGCCCGTATAAAAGATAAAATTAGTGAAAATAAAAAATTATTCAAAGTTCTTGAAATTCTGATTTTGGAGGATTGGTGATGTAAACAACACAAAACTATCTTGTCGTCATGGTATACAATTATTAATTAATGTTGTTATCAAACTAAAATTTGATTACACTATATTTAACAAAAAAATATTTTTCATTTTCCAATACAATCAAGATGGATACCGCCAAATTAATTTAATATGGCTGCCCTTCTAACATTATTGACCTGAAAGTTAATTTTGCCCTATTTTTTTACCTATAAGTCACATCTCCTAATGACAGGGAAAACTAACCAAACTTTGAAGGCATTTTGTCCTATTATGGGAATTTTAACTATATGGGAAAGGAATTTTGTTTGAATTTATTAGAAATGAAACATTTTCGTGTATAGAAATATATATTACTTATATCCGTGCACAGCGGAGAGACATATAGGAATGATTATACAGCGTTTTTGGTCTTTGATTCCATAATATATAGACATTAATAGAAAATAGAAACAAAATAAAATAAGTAAATAAACATAAACATGACAGCTGACCGTGTTGCCACTGCTTCACTCCATTTGGCATGAAAATGGATGTATTATATTGAAGAAGGAAACGTGCTGATTTGATGTAAGCCACTTTGAATGATCAGCATCTATCACTATTTTTCTGTGAGCATTCTTTACTACTCTATAATAGTTTGTAGTATGTCTGTAAACTTTTATTTTCAAAGGGGCATTGTAACACTATATTTGTTACTGGTGCACGCACATTAACAACAAGAATAAACTTTTATTGATGAAGTTTATCAACTGACACACCTTTAAGATTCACAAATGTATTTCACTGCTGTACACTTTGAACTTTGAGGACAATTTTAATTTCAAGTAAGATTTTATGGGTATTTTCAACTTGAAGGTAGGCAATTTGACTTGGAAGACCATTTCTGCAGTAATTATGACTTCATAGCCAATCAGAAAGCCATTTTAGGTTAGCTCAGTGCCTAAAATATTTCCTGTGCTGTATTGTAATGAAATTGGTAATATATATGTAAGCTGGACTTCATAAGAAGACCTCCAATTTACTATACCACAGAGACATATTGCAGGTTAATATTAGGTAATAAATTATCTTAAATTAGGTATTTCAGGTATCTGGGCTTAGTAATGGATTTTCAGTCCAATTTAGGACACACTTCGACCTAAAAATTACCAACTCTGGAATTGAAACACAAAAGTATATTCAAGTATATTTTATGAGTAAAATTAAACCAATTTTTTCCCAATTTAGTTACTTGTAAGTTACTGACTTTGGAGTAATTTTAATAGTCAAAAATAAGCTAGTTCGGAGCCGTATTTCCAAATTTGTAGTCATTATGACAATTAAGGCAACATTGTGGTTAATTATTACTAAATTACAACTTGGTTAGGTTATTTGGACTCGAGTGCTGGTTAACATGCCTTAATTTGTTGCTTTGGTATATATATATATATATATATATATATATATATATATATATATATATATATATATATATATATATATATATATATGTATGTATGTATGTATACAACTGATAACTCAAAAAATAATTAACCGATTTTGATTAAACTCGGCAAGTGCCTTTCTTTTATTAATAGCTTGGATGAGTTCGTTATCCAGGAAAATAGGATAAGGTTTTCGGGGAAATTTTTTAGTTTCCTTTCGAAAAAAAATTTTTTTCTCTGAAAATTACAAAGATATTTTAATTAAATTTGGTGCACATATTGCTCTGAGAAATACCTAACTATGTGCCAAAATTCAGCTTTCTAGGGTTACAGAAAATTGAGCTATTTAAATTTGAAACATTTATTTTTAATATTACCGACAATGGTAAACCTCGCTTATATGAGATCTAGTACGTCGTTGCCTGGTAACAGAACATTTGATATTATTGCGCAGGTCTGTTAGACGCTGTAACTGAGGTTTATCCTATAATATGAGATGGTTTATATGTTATGTTTATTGTTATCAGTTTCAGCTGCAAATTATTTGTGTTATTTGGGAAATGTTTATATACAAGTGCAAATTATTCCTTTATTAATGTTAGTGGGTGGACTAAACAGTGTTTGTTATGTTTTATCAACACATATAAATGATTGAGGTTTTACAAAAGGGACTGATATGAAACAGGTCAGTTATTTTTTCTGATGCTTTGGCGGTAGTTTTAGTTAAGTTTATGGTTTAACGGTACATAATTTTAAGCTAATTTTCGTACAAAAATGAGGAGACCGCGACTTTAGAATTTTAAAAAGATTTCTTCAAATGAGTGCAAACTAGGCCCCCTGGAATCCATATCCGGGTTTACGTTCAGTTTTGATCTGCTTACATATATACAGGGTGACACGTTTCTACGGTAAAGCTCAATTTAATTATTATTAGACAAGAAACGAGAAAAAATTGTATAAGTTAATTATAGGGTGTCTTGAGCTGCATCTTATAAAATTATTTTGACAATCACCGGCTGGCCCATAAGTCGTTGGTGATCCCTACAATATTTTTTTTCAGCCTTATTTTATTGCATTTTTTATCTAAATATATTTGTAAGAAAAAAAATCGAGACGCAGTAAGTGCGTTTTGGTAACAAATTTTTATTAAATGCTTCAAATTTCAATAACTCAATTTGCTATTAACCTAAGGTTTGTTGGCTAGGAAAGCAACGTTTAAAGTTTATGGTCGGAAAATTTTTGTACATTTTCAAACAATAAGTTATTGTGATAAAATATGGCACATTATTTCTACTATATAGGTTATGCCGGTAACCAAATTGATGACTGCTTGCATTAAAAAGACATATTTGATATTCAAAGCATTTAAAAAAAAAAAATCACTGCCATAACGCACTTGCTGCGTCCAGAGTTTTTTCCCATGCATTACACCACTGGAAAAAATGTTATGGTAATTTAAAAATTGAGAGTAAGCAATATTTAGCTTTATTGAGATTTATGTTAGATAGAGATAGAAAATTTACGCCTTTTATATTTCAATTTCACTGTATCTAAAAATATATTTATAAGAGGGGTAGGTATCTAACCGTCAGAAAACATATTAATTCAACGAACACTTCACACTCGATTATAACCTTTATCCCATTAATACCAATGTTTAAATTCATTGTATAATGTATGAATTCAGGTAGAAATCTACCCTAATTTTAGGGTTGTAATGTATCAGAAGACAATGCACAAAGACCACCTTTCCTATCAGATGAGTATTATGAATGTTTCACAGCTTAATGTGACATATTATTCGATTAGACAAGTGACACGCTGTGAAATTAATAAAATGTGTTTAGAATGGGTGGGCAGAACAGAACGAAAGCCCAAGGACAATTAAAAATTTTAACAGATAAGCTTAGGGGGGTTATTTTTTAAGGAACGCACCGTATCCAATCTGTCGTCTGATGTGGATATGATGGTATTCAACGACATTTAATAGGTTTTATTCGCCTGAAACGATTGATCGTATCATACAATTTAAAAAATATTATCGTATAAATGTTATCGGTTACAAAATTAACAAACATTGCTTCAGTTTCTAATAATCATATTTTAAGGGCGATGTCATCTTGTCACCACAAACATAATTATTTGCCTCTAGTGGTTCTCTTCATCTCTTTGTAGTTTTCTCTTCACTCAATGTGCCAGGAAGTGAAGATTGAAGCCTGTCATGAGCACTGATAAGCACACTGGAAAACTCAAATCACCACAACATATTTTAAAAACCTGACGATCGTTTCACTAACCAAGTTAACGCAACCAGAGGATGAATAATTCTAAATATCGCAACTTTATTTATACTCTTCTGCAATTCTGCCGGTAGTCTGTCCCTAGCGATTTGACGAGGTTCAACGACACCTAAGTTAACATATTTCCTTTGTCGGAAATATCTGTATTCTTTTATTATCTCTCGACCGTGGCTCTGTCGGTATTTACTTTACAAAGCAATCTATCAGATAACACGTCATAGGCGGCGGAGCCAGCTTCATACTTTTTTTTATTATTACTATATTTAGCAATATATATATATATATATATATATATATATATATATATATATATATATATATATATATATATATATATATATATATATATACTTTCGAAGGCGTGTAGCTGTTTTTGGTAAAGTCTCTTTATTTTTGATAACTACTACGTCTAGAAACGGTAACTTATTATCAATTTAATTCTTTGGCACATATGAAAGGTATTAAGGAAACTGGATTAACCTGTTTACTAAAAAATTCAGACTGTAAATTTTTTGTGCGTGAGCCATTCGGAATGTAGCTTAGAGTAGTGGTTTCCGTTCTACGGACATAGAATTCTAAAGTCTCTTTATTTTTGATAACTAGTACATCTAGAAATGGTAAATTATTATTAATTTCTAATTCGTGGGTAAATTTTATACAACAAATTTATTGTTTAATTTTGCAATCAAATCTTCTATTCTGCAAACATTTGCGTGAAGCACTGCTAAAGTATCATCCACGTAACGAAACCACACTCTAGGAAAATACTCACTTTCAGTTTCCAGATCTGTTTCAAACCTACTCAGAATAGAAGATTTTATTGTCAAAATAAACAATAAATTTGATTCTATAAAATTTACCTATGAATTAGAAATTAATAATAAATTACCCTTTATAGATGTACTAGTTATCAAAAATAAAGACACTTTAGAATTCGATGTCCACAAAAAGGAAACCACCACTCTAATAATTTCTAACTACTGACATCATACGTACGCACAAAAAATGGCCAGTCCGGATTTTTTAGTAAGCAGGTCAATTAATTTTTCCTTAGGTAAAAGTAGATATATCAAATAATTACATTATATTAGGAACGTGGCCGAATATAGCGAACACACTGCTCACCTAGTGAAGAAATTAATTAACAAACAGAAAACAAAGAAAATGTTAGCGAAATCAACGACGTTTAGAGGAGAGAAAGCCGAAAAAACTTTGTTGGCTTACCATTTGCACCTCGAATCACAAGGGGTCTAGATCGCATTTAAAAAAAAGCCAATTTACAATTAAATTTTTCGACAAAAAATACTTGCCAGGTAACC
This sequence comes from Tillus elongatus, assembly GCA_964006375.1. NCBI lineage: Eukaryota > Metazoa > Arthropoda > Insecta > Coleoptera > Cleridae > Tillus > Tillus elongatus. The sequence goes on from OZ023265.1 coordinate 182,201,475, forward strand.
CAAAAGACGAGGATAGTACGGCCAAAATGTTGGAAATTTATTAAATAAGTTGTCAAAAAATTGATAATTTTATGAAAAAAATTAAAATTGTCTCCAATTTTGAGGTATATTCCTCCTCTCCCCCACATGCAAAATGATAAACCTTTCCAGAATGTGGATTCTGTGCATGTTACCGCTTAATAATGGGGTTATCGAATCACTCTGAAATATTTTTTGTTATTATTCAGAAAATCTGAAAAAATTTATAACGGCCTTTTTCTTCCCCCATTTTTTCTAATTTCGAATAAACCTCCGTATTGGAAAAAAATGGTATAAAACATCATCAGTATCTCTGAAAAGAATTCACTGTCGACGATTGAACGTAAGTTAGGAAGTGACTTTTCATAAACTCTTATCTTATCTTTTAAGCATCCCCAATAAACAAAGTGTGAACGGAGCAAGTGTGTTATGGCAGTGAATTTTCATAAAAATATTTTTAAACGCAGATATGTCTTTTTTTAATGATATCAGGCATCAAATTTGGCTAAATATTTTTTACACAAAGTTCTGCTAAAAGAATACATAAAATTCAAATTACATACCTAATCTGTAACTAAAACTGAAAATAAAATAATTTGTTTGCACGAAAATCCATTAAAACCTTACTCTCGACTAATTGCGTTTAAAAAATGTTCCATCATTTAAATAATTTTTCATACAAAAATTCTCAAATGTTTCTTCAAAGAAAATTCATTAAATTTATTTATAAGAAAATTCGCTTATACAAATAAATTAAACAAATAAAAAAAATTGTCCGATTTTCCTGGCCAACCCACCATTTGAAGTTATTTACCCACCTACCGAAATATATTTTTTAACAAAAACTTTTTCGACGACACAACAAAAATTTCAGGGAAATTTGCAAACAATTTTTCAAGATAATCCGTAAACATTCTTTATAATAACTTATTAAACATTTATCATTCATTACCAAAATTTCAAAACAACATTTTACAAAAACTGATTTCTACGATGCACAAAGAAATTTCTGCGAAAACTGGCTAAATATCTTTTTATACAAAATTTTGCAAAAAGAATACATAAAATTCAAGTTATATACCTAATCTGTAATTAAAATTGAAAATAAAATCATTTGTTTGGATGAAAATCCATTAAAACCTTATTTTCGATTAATTTCGTTTAAAAAATGTTCCATCAATTGAATAATTTTTTATACAAAAATTCGCAACAAACTTTTCTTCAAAGAAAATTAATTAAATTAATTTACCAGAAAATTCGCTATTAATAGAACATTTTCCACAAGAAAATCAGCTAACAGAAATAGAAATAAATTAAATAAATTAAAAAATATTTAGAATCTGATCTAAATACAGAATTATATACCTTTCCTGTGGCTCCACAGAGAAAATTATTTTGCCTGTGGATGCTGTAAAAATTGAATCCAGTTGTAGAGAAGAAAACAACCTCTTTTCATGTCACAAACCTCTAACTCTATGTTAACTGTGGTATGTTTTTACCAACTAAGGGCAACAACAGTTACTATTAAAGTTGAATTAAAAGTCTTAAAAGTGCTTATCTATCATTTTCAACAAAAAGTCACTAAAAATATATTGGAATTACACAACTTGATCAGATAACGTTCTAATGGAATCAAAGATGGAAAAAAGTTAAAAGAGAAATTTGGTCAACAGTTAGATTTGAACCGCGTCCCTTCACACATTAGACAGGGATCCTAACCGTTACACCACGTAAGGCTTCTGCAAAACTGCAATGAAGAAAGGTAGATAATCCATAATGGTCTTAAGTTATTTATTTGTAATACGTAAGGTCTTGAGAGGCAAATTTTGCAGTGATTTTAACAAATGAGAAGAGCAGCATAAATCTAGTACATTCTAATACACATTTTGTGCAATATTCTCCATTCATAAAGAGGAATAGTTATCTTAATTTTCACTTTGCAAATCTTCAGTTTGGCAGTACAGGAGAAAAATTATAAAATGCTTAAAGTAAACTTTCTGGTACTTCTTGCACTTTTTGCGCCATAAAAAGATAAACGTTGTCTGTAATATTTAATGGATTTTGTTTAACACATACAATAGTTTGGTATTGAGTCTTCTCTGACTTTTAGTGGCACTAAAATTTTGCTTCATTAAGTGCCTATAACTTTCTTTTCCTTTCAACACATAGACCTAAATTTTGGTGCAGAGTTTGGTTTTTACTACATAAACCAGCTTGCCAAATGTGGTGGCCATAGCTTCGTTATTTCCCGAGATATGATTTTTTATTAGAAGAAAACCTAAAATTTTCCCAGAAAAACTGGTCCGATTTTCCTGGCTAACAAAGTTATCCAAGCCACTTGAAAAAAAAAAATTTACTCGCCAAATTTTATCAAATCGGTCCTTTATTTTTTAAGTTATTGGTGTGATACATACATACATACATACATACATACATACATACATACATACATACATACATATATATATATATATATATATATATATATATATATATATATATATATATATATATATATATATATATATATATATATATATATATATATTGTTATAGTTATGTGGTTTTTGCTGAGGTTTTTAGGTCCCACGATAGGGTTGCAATTGTTAAAATAGGAAAAATTATTCTTGGGTTTTATATAATGATTAGTAAATATCTTAGTTTTTGATTAGGTCTTATCTGTAAAATACTCTCTGAAATTTTATTGTGAAAATGTGTGTTTTAAATATATGTGTATTAGATATATATATATATATATATATATATATATATATATATATATATATATATATATATATATATATATATATATATATATATATATGTATGTATGTATATGACTTACACCTTGGTGATAAACTTACTCTCAAATCAGGGAGCTTCTTAAGCTGGTGGGTTCAAGTCCTCTCAAAATTTTTATTATTATTTCCAAAAGTATGATTAAATTTTAAATTTTGAAATGTATTCCCCCTCTGATCTTTACTCAAAATGCTTATAAATATATGTTAAAGAAAACAAAGCAAAGATTCTTATACGCTCACAGAACTTAAATATTTATTAAATTAACATATATGACACAAACCTAAACCTTATGTATTACTTATATCTATTTGAATTTTACACTATAAAAGGGAAAGAAAAAAATAAAATAAATTTTAACGGTACCGACACCTATTGGTGTTTATATTAATTCCACCGTATTGTGGCACTTAGTCAATAGACACAGAGTTCCACGCTGACTATCATTTACAGCCAAAAAATGGACCCCCTGCCTCTGTAAGTATCTTGAATATGTCGTATAAAAACCAAAGCACAGTTTATGTACTTATTTTTTTTAGCGACTTTTATTACTCCTTTTATTTTTACACTACTCACTCAGACTGCTGCTGCCTCTCCTGCCTCTCCTGTATTTGCTGAGTCGGACTATCGGATCAGCGACCCTCTAGATTTTTGCATCCTGTAGACTAAAATTTCTCCTCTTGCTACTATCCCTTTTCAAACCCCTTCTATCTAATTTCTCAAACTATATCCTTATTACCAAAAATTCCCATCTAATAATTTAATGACAATTTCAAACTTTTTTCATCTCAAAAAATTTCAATCTGATGATTTTATCCAAACTTTTACCCTCTGTTTATTATTTTTCATTGTAACCAGCGTAACTAATCAAAAAACTGCTTTATGCCTGCTTCAAATAAAATATCCTAACAAATTTTACCACAATAATCCTTTTCCATCATCTCCTCGGATACATACTTCTCATTGTTGTTAGTCAATGACAGAATAATTAACCTAACTATAATTTTAGTGTCAGTTTGACGTCTGTCCTAAATATATAAAAAAAACAGCTGACTTACATCTAGGTTATGACATGACATTCCTGATCACTCAAATTTTGACATCTTACTATTCTTAAAGCTAACAACAATAACACGATAAATTTTCTAATTCTACTCAACACAACGACGTATTATACGTCATTGACTCAACATGAACAGCTTAACCTACCTAAAAACTACTTATACAGTTTGTATTGTCCATTATTTACATTCTATTGCTTTATAGTTTTTGTATCTTATATCTAGATTACATGACATTCTTACTTTTAGCAAACAATATCCTTAATTCTAACAAACAATAACATCTTAAATTACATAACAGCTAGCAAACAATAATACCTTAAACTATCTAATTAAACTTGTCATACATTCCTAATGTTCAACACATTTACACTTGCCTTGCCTCCTTTTAACACATATATATCTGTAAAATTTACTTTATCCCTGCCTTACAGTGCAAAAACATTGCATACACCAAAGGTAAGTTGTTGTTTGTGTTTAGTATAATTTGTGGTAAAAATGTGTTTATGTATATGTATATATGTATATGTGGCTCCCTTTAGTCACCATATCATATATATATATATATATATATATATATATATATATATATATATATATATATATATATATATATATATATATATATATATATATATATATATGCATATATACATATAAAAATGACTGACCCCGGATATGTGTTTTAGTGGGCCTAGTTCCGCTCATTTGAAGAAATTTTTTCAAAATTCAATAGTCGAGGTCTCCACATTAGTGAATTAAAAAACAAAACACTAAACGGCACGTATCGAGTATCTCCATAAATAAGATGCATGTCCGCATACCCCTGATGGTTGTATTTCACTTGATTTTCCATTGTATCAAAAATCCAGAGTAAAACAAAGTCCAATCTACTGAGAAGCGAGCGCGTGAGTAGCAAGTACAAATTAGTAATCTAACTGACACTGACAAAAATAATTGTTGTAAATGTCACAATCTGTTTGTTTTTATTTTTATTAGCTACTTGATTTCACTTCCTAATTTACTTTAAATCTTCGACAGTGAATTATTTTCAGAGATACTGATTTTATACTATTTTACAATCTCCATAAAACAGGAAGGTCATTGAAATTACGAGCCCGTGAATATTTTTTTTTCAGTACGGAAGTTTATTCTAAATTTAAAAAAATTCGGGAAGAAAAATACGTCTTTAATTTTTGTTTAAAATTTTCTGAATAATTACACAAAATATTTTAGATTGATTCGATAACGCCATTATTGGGAATTAACGTGCAGAAAAATCACATTACAGAAATGTTTTTTCTGCATGTGGGGAAGCAAAATAACTTAAAGTTTGATAATTTTCACTTTTTTCATATAATTGTGAATATCGTGAAAATTGTAAACCGACCATATAGAGGTTTTTTTAAAAGGGTTTGAGCTAGCCTATCTCAGTGCGACGTTTGGTTTGCGACTTTTGGGAAATCCTGTATATATACAAACATATAAAAATTGGAACTGACCCCAGATATGGGCTCTAGGGTCCCAAGTTCGCACTCATTTGAAGAATTTTTTTCAAAAGCCGCGATCTCCTCATTACTGAATTTTTACTACTAAACTTCACCAAAAAGCAAATACCGTTGGATGACTATCCCCATTATTAATTTAAACAGAAGAGAATAAGGCATCGTTTGGTTTGTATTTCGGTCACATTTTGTATTAAATGTTTCGCGTTAGCTCCATATCGAATTTAATACATTGAAATCGTAACAAATCGAAATTCAATACGCATAACACAGCCTTAAGAGTACAGAGTTCATCTCTAGGGGACGGAAAGACGGGCAGATATGCAAAATGCTAATTCATAATTGTTCTATAGACTTCAGCGAGCTTAATGCCATTCCGGGAGTTGATGAACCTTGCCTTAATATGATTATGAATATCACTTAGGCTTTGTGTAGGCAGCTTCGTTACCTGTCTTGTTACCTAATAATTCGAATACGGCATTTAGGAATTATATGCCCTCAGGATACCGTAGATCAATAACTTCCATATTGTTTGCCTTACCCCTTACAAAGAGGGAATTTGGTGACAAAGCTTCTCGTTCACCTTTACTCCGTTACTCGCCGTTGTTATTAAGGTAGCTTAATTGTGTAAGAAGATCCTTATAAGCTCCTTTAATTTATATTTTTTGTTTATAGAGTATACTGTTCTCAATTAGAAAATTAAATTTACCCTATAATTAACAAAGCACACTTTGATACTTCTCTTTTCTTTTGATATTTATCTACTGCTGCAAGAATTATGCAGAGGTAATTGCTGCAAAATATGAAAAATTCTGGACGCAGCAAGTGCGTTATGGTAGTGAATTTTCATAAAAATGTTTTTAATAGCAAATATGTGTTTTTTTTTTCAGAAAGCAGGCATCAAATTTTGTTACCAGTATAACCTATATAGTAAAAACAATGTGCCATGTTTCATCAAAACAGCTTTATTGTTTGAAAACGTACAGAAATTTCCGAAAATAAACTTAAAATGTAACCGAAAAAATCCGTTTCCTAGTCAACCTTATAGGTTAATAGCAAATTGAGCTTTTCAAATATGAAGCATTTAATCAAAATTCGCTACCATAACGCACTTGCTGCGTCCAGAATTTCTTAACTTACAAACATGCATTATATTTCTATGTAAAATGCAAAAACATAAGGCGTTTTCCACTAAAAAAAAATAATTATTTGTATCACCAACGACTTATGAGCCACCCTGTGATGGTAGCAATATTTTTTTAAGGTGTAGCTCAAGACACCGTATAATTAATGTATACAATATTTTTTCATATCTTGTATAATAACGGATATATTGAGCTTTATTGATTTTTTACGAAAATTCGACAAAAATTATATACCATTAAACGATAAATTCTATACTAAGGCTACTGCCAAGCATCAGAGAAAGGGTCTATTTGAAATGAATTTTCTGGAAATATTTTAGTAATATGAAGGACGATGACGATTGAAACTATGATTTCAGGGTTTGTAAAACATTATTCTTAGGACATTTTCTTTCCAGAGCCCGTATTAGATTCAAGTTATTTGCCTAAATGTTGCGAATTTTTACGTTTTAAATTGTCACTTTGACGTTTTGAAGAAAACCCCAATTTATTTTTCTTTAAATGCCCATATTTTTTTTTGTCTTTTGACCTACAGAGCTAAATTTTGGTAGGCACCTTACTTATAATAACATAAACCAGCGCACCAAATTTGGTTGCTCTTACTTTGTTAATTCCGGAGATATAAAATTTTTTTGAAGGAAAACCCAAAATTTTCCGGGAAAACCTGTGCTAACGAACTTATCCAAGCCATTTGCAAAAGGAAGGTATTCACCAAATTTAATCAAAATCGGCCCATTATTTTTTGAGTTATCGGTGTGATACATATATATATATATATATATATATATATATATATATATATATATATATATATATATATATATATATATATATATATATATATATATATATATATATATATATATATATATATATAAACATATAAAAATTGAAACTGACCCCGGATATGTGTTCTGGGGGGCCTAATTAGCGCTGATTTCAAGAAATTTTTTCAAAATTCAAAAGTCGGGATCTCCTCATTAGTGAATTTTTTTAAAATAAAATTCACTAAAACGCATCTTTTCAAAGTCCGACTAAATCTTTTTAGCATTTTCCGGTCATGTTTCCTCCCCGTACAGCACCCCTATTCATTCTTGGTCCCTTAACTTTCTTGGTGGCTGTTTGCAACAAATTTTCCTTGTGGTTTGTGCACCTAAGAAGGTTTCTAAGCATGTTTCTGAAAAACAATTACTAAAAACCCTTCGTGCAGTAAAAGGGCTGCCGGAGACAGAAAATCGCCGGTGCGACGACAAGGTTACTTCGTCTTTATACTGTACTTATGATGTTATATTTGTAATGAAAATCAGAGTTTGAAGTGCAACACTTGCACAAAAATAATTTATTTTTTAATATTAAGTACTTTGATATCCCTAATTATTTCTTTAAAAAATTCACTAATGAGGAGATCCTGACTTTTTAATTTTGAAAAATTTTTTTCAAATGAGTGCGAACTAGCCCCCCTAGAATCCATATCCGCGGTCAGTTTTAATTTTTATATGTAAGTGAAGATTGGAACCTGTGATGAGCACTGATAAGTACACTTGGAGAACCCAAATGTTTCATCCTCTGACGACGCTAACTTGGTTAGTGAGACGATCGTCAGGTCTTTTTAAATGTTTTCTGGTGATTTGGGTTCTCAAAGTGTACTTATATATATATATATATATATATATATATATATATATATATATATATATATATATATATATATTTGTGTGTGTGTGTGTGTGTCACGCCGATAACTCAAAAACTAATAGACAGATTTTTATAAAATTTGGCAGGTACCTTCCTTTTATTAGTGGCTTGGATCACTTCGTTAGCCAGGAAAATCAAACCAGGTTTTAGGGGAAAATTTTGAGTTTTCTTTGGAAACAAACTCATGTCTCCGGAAGTAACAAATCTATGGCAACTAAATTTAGTTACCTGGTTTACATTGTAAAAACCAAGCTGAGTACCAAAAACTAGGTCTCTGAGGTAAAATAAAAAAAAAGTTATAGGTACTTAATTAAGCAAATTTTTAGTGCCACTAAAAGCCAGAGAAGACGCAATACCAAAATATTGGATGTGTTAAAACAAAATCTATTAAATATTACAGAGAACATTTATCTCTTCATGCCACAAAAAGTTCAAGGAGTAACAGAAAAATTAATTTAAAAATTTTATAATTTTTTTCCTGTAAATATCAAACTGGAAATTTTAAACGCGTAAATTAGTATAACTATTGTGTTTTATTACTCGTAAATATTGCATTAGCTATACAGTGTGGAACAGCCAAATGGAATAAATTCGATAACGGATAAATGAGGACGTGTTGGGAAAAACGCTTGGACACGTCGATTTGTATTTTTAACTGCGCATCTTTTTCAAGAAAAAAAAATTATTTAGGGTGCGTCATGTGACAGTGGCCAATACCAACTTTCTTATTTTAAATACAAGCCCCTGTATATTATTAATTTTTTGGATTCTTCAGAAAATTCTAGACATAATTCATGTACAATGTCCTATACCTATCTTCAACTGTTTCGGAAATATTAAGTATTTTCAGATTTATTACAAAAATTAACATTAAAAATAGAAAATTATTTTATTTCACAAATTCTAATAAGAAATACTGATTATTTCTTAATAATTTAAAAAAACAAAAAAAAATTAATGTCAATGTAGTAAATGTTCAAAATGCTCGCCACGAACATCTTGGCAACATGCTAATCTGGTATAGAAATGTCTTCTAACATTACTCAACATCTCAGGCGTGACTGATCTAATCGCAAGCGTGATTCGTCTTTTTAAGTCATCTAAGTTGAGGGGCTTAGTTTTGTATACAATACTTTTGACATATCCCCACAAAAAGTAGTCTAATAGCGACAGATCAGGAGATCGTGCTGGCCATTCTATCGATCCGCGCCTCCCTATCCACCGATTTGGAAAAATTTGGTTCAGGTACTGCCGGACATTGATTTGGTAATGGGGCGGTGCTCCATCTTGCTGAAACCATATTTTATTGGCAGGAACTTGTGGGTTTGCTGGATCTGGATATAAGTTTGTCAAAGTTGGCACGACATTATTTTGGAGCAGTTCTAAATATTTATCCCCATTCAAGTTGCCATCAATGAAAAAGGGACCTACGATATGATTTCCAACAATTCCTGCCCAAACATTAACTTTTTCAGGATATTGCGTATGTTCCTCTCTCATCCAATGAGGATTCTCATTAGACCAATAGCGGCAATTTTGACGATTAACATGACCGTGAAGTGTAAATGTGCTCTCATCAGAAAACAAAACATCTTCTAATTGGATCACATTGTTATCTAACATTGCCATCATTTGTTCACAAAAATACGTTCTCCTATCGAAATCGTCCTCCATGAGCTCCTGAGTTGGTATCATTTTATAGGGATGCATTTTACTTTCCTTTAATGTTCTAAAAATTGCTGTGTGGCTAACGTTGAATAGTTGGGCTGCTTGTCGACCAGAAGTATGTGGGTTTTCTTGAAACTCAAGCGTAATATCCAATTTCGTATCATCACTTACTGCATTGGCAGCTACTTTTTTTATCTGTCTCACATGACCAAGCTCGCGAAACTGCTATTTTATTTTGCTAATTGTTCCTTATGATACAGGCGGCAAATTTGGAAATTTTTCGTGAAATAAGCGAGACACTTCCATCTGTGTCCGTGTGTTATCTCCATAACCAATCATTTGTAGAATGGTTATTTTGTGCATTTCTGTTAAATGAACCATTTTTCTGATATTATTACGTACAGTTAACGAAATTCAAACGACAATAGCACTGACACTAATCACTACTGTCATGCAGGCAGACAACAAGTTGCTAAGGCTACGAGTTTTATACGAACAGAAAGAAAACTGTTTTTGTTTTTGTTTCATTTCATATCAGTAAAAAGAAACGCAGGAATGGTTTTTGTTTACTTTCTCATTATCAAGAGCTGAATGGGAAATAAGTATTGAATGCAATGTAGCGAATTTGTGAAATAAAATAATTTTCTATTTTTAATGTTAATTTTTGTAATAAATCTGAAAATACTTAATATTTCCGAAACAGTTGAAGATAGGTATAGAACATTGTACATGAATTATGTCTAGAATTTTCTGAAGAATCCAAAAAATTAATAATATACAGGGGCTTGTATTTAAAATAAGAAAGTTGGTATTGGCCACTGTCACATGACGCACCCTATATAATTTTTTTTTCTTGAAAAAGATGCGCAGTTAAAAATACAAATCGACGTGTCCAAGCGTTTTTCCCAACACGCCCTCATTTATCCGTTATCGAATTTATTCCATTTGGCTGTTCCACACTGTATATTAAAATGCTCTAGATTATGCCACTTTTCTTATTTGTTAAAATAGTTGCAAAATATGCCTCTACAGACCTTAAATAAATAACCGGAGACTATTACGAGTTAGATACCTTTTATTGTACAACATTTTACAAGTGCTGGTGTGGTAGAATGATAAAACGCATCGCCGATAAGCACAGGAACGATGGTTCAAAACTCTCCGGAGACTGCCTTTCTCTTGTAGCTTTTTTTTAACTTTTTTTCGTCTTTGTTGCAATTTACAAGTTATCTGATGTATTTCCAATATTTTTTAGCGAATTTTTGTTGAAAAAAATGACTAATGAAAGATAAGCACTTTGAAGACTTTAAATTCAAGTTTAATAGCAGCTGTTGTTGTCTTTAGTTGGTAAAACCGTTCCACAGTTAATATGACGTAGATATTTGTGATATCAGAAGAGGTTGTTTTCTTCTCTACAACCGGATCCATTTTTTACAGCATCCATAGACAAAACAATTTTCTCTGTAAAACCACAGAAAAAGTATCTAGTTCTGTATTTAGATCAGATTTTAAATATTTTTTAGTTTATTTAATTTATTTCTATTTCTAGTGGTTAATTTTCTTGTACAAAATGTTCTCTTAATAGCAAATTTTCTTATAATTGAATTTTATGAGTTTTCTTTGAAAAAACGTTTGTTGCAAATTTTTGTATGAAAAATTATTCAATTTATAGAAAAAATTTTAAACGAAATTGATCGAAAATAAGGTTTTTATGGATTTTCGTGCAAACAAATTATTTCATTTTCAATTTTAATTACAGGTTAGGCATATAATTGGAATTTTATGTATTCTCTTTGCAAAATTGTGTGTTAAAAGATATTTAGCCAGTTTTCACAGAAATTTTTTGCGGCGCTTCATAGAAATCATTTTTTGTAAGATGTAAAATTTTAGTAATTAATCATAAATGTTTAATAAGTTATTTAAAAAAAAATGTTTACTGATTTTCTTGATAAATGGTTTGCAAGTTTTCATGAAATTTTTGTTGTCTTCGAAAAATTTTTTGCGAAAAATTATATTTTGGTAGGTCGGTAAATAACTTGAAATGGTTGGTTGGCCAGGAAAATCGGACCAGTTTTTTTAAATTTATTTAATTTATTTTCATTGCCGAATATTCTTGTGCAAAATGTTATTTTAATAGCGAATTTTCTTATAAATGAATTGAATGAATCTTCTTTGAAGAAACATTTAAAAATTTTTGTACGAAAAATTATTCAATTGGTGGAACCTTTTTTTAAATAAAATTCGTCGAAAATAAGGTTCTAATGGATTTTCGTGGAAACAAATTATTTTAATTTCAATTTTAATTACAGATTATGTATACAATTTGAATTTTTTGTATGATTTTAGCAGAATTTGGTGTAAAAAATATTTAGCCAAATTTGATGCCTGCTTTCATTAAAAAAATACATATTTGCCATTAAAAACATTTTTAAGAAAATTCACTACCATAACGCACTTGCTGCGTCCAGACTTTTAGTGAATTTTCTTTAAAAAAAATCACTAATGAGGAGATCTCGACTTTTGAATTTTGAAAAAATTTCTTCAAATGAGCACTAATTAGGCCCCCCAGAACACATCCGGGGTCAGTTTCAATTTATATATATATATATATATATATATATATATATATATATATATATATATATATATATATATATATATATATATATATATTATTATTATTATTATTATTAGTTTATTGATATAAATTTTACAGTGCATCATATAAGAAAGAAGTTTTAAACTTGTGCTTGTCCGGAATGCAATTTTTATAGGTTGTGTCCGAACGGTATTAGCAAAACTTACAGAACATTGACAAATTAAATTTTGACATGATAAAAACCTTGATTTTTATTCCGCCATTTACTCACTCCATCTTCAATTCTAACCAATACTATTACTTCCAGACAAACACACACCTTTGACAACCATTATTCGCTTAAACTTTTTTATTTTTTGGAATATTTGTTAGAATAAACCAAAAAATACAAACTGATAATTTGAAACACAACAGACGTCAAAATGAGTTATTTATAATGAAGCTGTTAAACTGGGTTTTTGGAAATGCAAGTCATTTCAATTTCACAAACGTTAAAGTAGTGCGGAAAGTGCCAAAAAACTCTATACTTCATTATATATGTATCACACGGATCTCAAAAAATAACGGGCCGATTTTGATTAAATTTGGTGAATACCTTCCTTTTGCAAATGGCTTGGATAAGTTCGTTAGCCAGGAAAATCGGCCCTGGTTTTCCCGGAAAATTTTGTGTTCTCTTTCGAAAAAAAAATTATATCTCCTGAATTAACAAAGTAAGGGTAACGTAATTTGGTACACGGGTTTATATATATTATTATATTATATCATTTAGCTCTATAGGTCAAAAGGAAAAAAAGTTATAAGTATTTAAATAGAAACAAATTCGGGTTTTCCTCAAAACGTCAAAGTTGCGATTTAAAACGTCAAAATTGGCAACATTTAGGCAAAGAACTTGAATCTACTACGGGCTATGGAAAGAAAATGTCTCAAGAAGAATGTTTTACAAACCCTGAATTCTTAGTTTCAACCGTCATTGCCCTTCATTTTACTCAAATATTTCCAGAAAATTCATTTCAATTAGACCCCTTCTCTGATGTTTGGCAGTAGCCTTACCTATAGTTCGTTATCCAGGAAAATCGGCTCTGGTTTCCCGGAACATTTTGTATTTTCTTTCGAAAAAAAATTATATCTCCTGAATTAACAAAGTAAGGGTAACGTAATTTGGTACACGGGTTTATATCATTATATAAGTCACCTACCAAAATTTAGCTCTGTCGATCAAAAGGCAAAAAAGTTATAAGTATTTAAATAAAAATAAATTGGGGTTTTCCTCAAAACGTCAAAGTTGCGATTTAAAACGTCAAAATTGGCAACATTTAGGCAAAGAACTTGAATCTGATACGGGCTATGGAAAGAAAATGTCCAAGAAGAATGCTTTACAAACCCTGAAGTCTTAGTTTCAACCGTCATTGTCCTTCATTTTACTCAAATATTTCCAGAAAATTCATTTCAAATAGACCCTTTCTCTTATGCTTGGCAGTTGCCTTAGCTATAGAGTTTATCGTTTAATGGTATATAATTTGTGTCGAATTTTCGTAAAAAATAAATAAAGCTCAATATATCCGTTATTATACAAGATATGAAAAAACTGTATACATTAATTATAGGGTGCCTTGAGCTACATCTTAAAAAAATATTTCTACAATCACAGGGTGGCCCATAAGTCGGTGCTGATACAAATTCTCTTCTTTTTTAATCAAACACGCCTTATGTTATTGCATTTTTGCAAATTATAATGCATGCTTTGTACGAAAATAAATTCGGGACTCAGCAAGTGCGTTATGGTAGCGAATTTTTATTGAACGCCTCAAATTTGAATAACTCAATTTGCTATTAACCTATAAGGTTCGTTGGCTAGGAAAGTAGTTTTTTTCGGGAATATTTTAAGTTTATTTTCGACAAATTGGTGTACAGTTTCAAGCCGTAAAGTTATTTACATAAAATATGGTACATTTTTTCTACTATATATGTTATATTGGTAAGCAAATTTGATGTCTGCTTTATTTAAAAAGAACACATATTTGCTATTTAAAACATTTTAATGAAAATTCACTATCATAACGCACTTGCTGCGTCCAGACTTTTTTAAGTTTACTCATATGCTGGTAACAAAACTGGATGAATCAAACTTGGTGTGCTCCCATTGTAATATTTGCTGTGGCAGATATTTCAAAAAATTATTTGTCTGCTGTTTGTTATCTAAATCTAATCTCAACATGCGGCACATATTTCATTACCAGAAATGAACCGAAACCGCCACATCCGCAACATTGGCAAAATTTATGAGTCTAGATATAAATTGGAATTCTGTTATCCTAGGATTAAAAAAATGACTATACGGGATCAATACTCCAAAGACTGCAAATATGTTTGAAAAATCATATTATGTTTTTATGTGCGGTTTGTTCTGAACACTGTGTAATAAAATCAGTGGACATTTATATTCCAAAAGCAATTAGTTATTATTTGACAGCAACGAAAACTAATTATTTATAATTAGAAAATTTTTTATAATCAGAAAAACCAAAAGATAAGGAATATTAGTGAATTTTCTTAAAGAAATTCACTAATGACGAGATCTTGAATTTTGAAAACAATTTCATCAAATGAGCGCGAACTAGCACCACTAGAACCCATATCCGAGGGACAGTTTCAATTTAATATGTTATATATATATATATATATATATATATATATATATATATATATATATATATATATATATATATATATATAGTGTGTGTGTGTTCAGAAAGATTTCCGCGGTCTTTAATGTGAGACATACTTGGTTCTCAGGTTGAACCGCGTCCAGAATTTATGGAAACTCGACGTTTCGGCTCCTGTTTTGGAGCCATTTATAAGAGGTAAGGACACTCTAAGGCCTCAATCTGCCTACTCCTTAGAGTAGAGGACAAAGGTGGGTAAAGGGAATATGTAAGGACATTCTAAGGCCTCAATCTGCCTACTTCTTAGAGTGGTGGACAAAGGTGGGTAAAGGATATATGTAAGGACACTCTAAGGCCTTAATCTGCCTACTCATTAGAGCGGTGGACAAGGGTAGGTTGGGTTGTTGTAGCTCGATTACGGGGCCTCAATCTGCCTACTCCCCAAATCTCGGCAAAGAGCGTCTGTGAGGTCTCAGTGTGTTCAACCCTAGGCCTCAGAGAGATCTGAGAGTTTCCTTACATATTTCCTTTACCCACCTTTGTCCACTACTCTAAGGAGTAGGCAGATTGAGGCCTTAGTACATATTTCCTTTACCCCTTGAAAATGGCTCAAAAACAGGAGCCGAAACGTCGAGTTTTCATAAATTCTGGACGCGGTTCAACCAGAGGACCAAGTATGTCATATATATATATATATATATATATATATATATATATATATATATATATATATATATATATATATATATATATATATATATATATATATAATTTATTACACCGATAACTCAAAAACTAATGGGCCGATTTTGATCAAATTTGCTGAGTACCCCCTTTTACAAGTGTCTTGGTTAAGTCCGTTAACCGGAAAAATCGGCGCAGGTTTTCTCGGAAAATTTTGTGTTTACTTTCGGAAAAAATTATATCTCCAAAAATAACAACGTAAGGGCAGCCAAGGGCACGCGTGTTTGTGTTATAAGGAATGAACCATGTACCAAAATTTTGGTCTGTAAATTTAAAGACAAAAAAGTTATGGGCATTTAAAGAACAAAAATTTGAGGTTTGGCGACATTTACGCAAATAACCTGAAACCAATACGGATTATGTAAAGAAACTGTCGCAAGAAGAGTGTTCTGCAAACCCTTAAGTGTCAGTTTCAACCGTCATCGTCATTCATTTTACTAAAATATTTGCAGAAAATTCATTTCAAATAAAAGCTTTCTTTGATACGCGCGCGGTAGATTATGGCCTAACGGTCTATAATTTTTAGCTAATTTTCTTAACTCATCCGGGTTTACGTTCTGTTTACATATATACAGGGTGACGCTTTTCTACGATTAATATCATTGTTATTGTGTAAGATACGAGTAAAGATTGTATACGTTAATTATTGGGTGTCTTAAGCTGCATCTTATAAAATTATTTTGACAATCACATGATGGCCCATAAGTCGTTGGTGATACCTACAATCTTTTTTGAACATTTCTTGTTGCATTTTTCATCGAAATATGATGCATGGTTGTAAAGAAATCGAGACGCAGTAAGTGCCTTTCGGTAGCGAATTTTAATTAAATGCCTCAAAATTTAATAACTCGATTTGCTAATGACCTAAGGTTTGTCGGCTAGGAAACTAGTTTTCTCCGAAACATTATAATTTGATTTTCGGAAAATTTGTGTACATTTTCGAACAAGTCATTTTGATAAAATATGGTACATTGTTATATATACTATATAGGTTATACCGGTGACCAAATTGATGCCTGCTTGCCTTAAAGAGACATATTTGCTATTAAAAACATTTTTATGAAAATTCACTTCCATAACGCACTTGTTGCGTCCATACTTTTTTAGTATAGTTCTTGAGCTCATACTGTTCCAGTAAAAGGCTCGCATACCCTCTTCACTCGAAGGTATTAAAATGTTCTCTTTTCAAAACTACGTTATGTAGCGATCTGCTTTTAGACAATTTTCTTACTGCTTTATTCTAATCAATAACGCATAAAGTATCTGGGATTTAATGAAAATCCTATACCTATAGGTAAAGCTTTTTACTATACTGTAAGGTTTCAAGTTATATCTTATTCATATATACAAGACATTTAATCCGTTAAATATGTGATAATTAGGAAATAGGTAGTACCAGAAAGGCTAATAGCCTACATGATGAATCTGCACCGTTATTTCTAATAATTTATCCACGTATTGGGTTTACATTGATGTCACATGCAGTGGAAGGGAATTTCGTGTCCAGACATTGTTAGGAGGACAATTATTAGAAGCACATAAAACGTTAACCGCCACTGGCAGCTTTTGAAGTCATCAAGAGCGAGCAGACCGAGCTGTCACAACAGTCCACCCATCTAGTGTATGATGATCCGGGGGGTCCGGACCCAGTTATTAAATGTGGCCGTCTCACCGGAAGTGGCGCTACGTTCTCCCGGAACTCCTAGTCCAACACTCACGATGGGGCGGTTCACACCGTTCCCACTTTCTCGCGATTGTTTGTTTACATTTATATTACAACTTCATTCAACCGTTTACAATACACGATCAGCCAACGCTCATTATTCATCACATACACAGTACACATACTGTTTATACCTACTACACGATATATGTATTGTACCTTACACATAACCCGCAGGTTGCGACTGAATTAATTAGTAATTGTTCAATGTTTACTTTGTTGATTGATTGTGTCAGGTTGCTGCGTTGGTTCTTATTGTTTTTATTTGATTTAATATAACGTATTTTTACTGAATTTTCTGAAGAGAAATCACTAATGAAGAGATCCCGATTTGAAATTTTGAAAAAATTATTCAAATAAGCGCTAATTAGGCCCCACAGAACACATATCCGGGTTCAGTTATATATATATATATATATATATATATATATATATATATATATATATATATATATATATATATATATATATATATATATATATATATATATATATATATATATATATATATATATATATATATATATATATATATATATATATATATATATATATATATATATATATAAGTGTGTCCCAAACTTGATTGATATCTCCGTTATTATTAGAGATATGGAGACGGTTACAATAGCAATATTTTGTAGAATTTTATGCTTCTTCCAAATATTTTGCCCTACCTCTTTCGAGTTATTTGGAAAAAAACAAAATTTGTACATTTATTTTTTCTTCAATATCTAAGTAGGAGTTGATCTGACATGTCTAAGACTTGCACATTATCAGGACACTTTTTACAGAGTAATCTTTTTGTGCTATTCTCAACTTTGGATTGTCATTTGATCTTGAGCTACATGGCAGCCATGTTGGATTTTTTATTCATATGATAGCCTGTGAAAAGAGCTTTCCAATGATGTACAATCTGCTTGAGAAATCTTGTAATTGCATCGACAATTTTGAGAAAACCCGTTTTGAGGATAGTAGGCAAAGAAATCCAATACCAGGAAGAAAATGACAAAAAAAGTAGGCAATGTAGTAACAATAGACTTCTACTTTTAACATGATTTTATGTAATGATTCACGATAAACAAATATTGTGATTTAATTTACAATACTTAATTAGGTAATAATTGTTATTATACAAGATACGAAAAAAAATTATATACGTTAATTATAGGGTGTCTTAAGCTTCATCTTATAAAAGTATTTTGACAATCACATGGTGGTCCATAAGTCGCTAGTGATCCCTAAAATTGTTTTTTTTTTCGAACACCCTTGTATTATTGAATTTTTGCATTTTTTTATCGAAATATGAAGGATGTTTGTAAGAAAAAAATAGAGACCCAGCAAGTGCGTTTTAGTAGCGAATTTTCAATTTTCAGTAACTCAATTTGCTATTATCCTAACGTTTGTTGCCTAGGAAACCAGTTTTTTCGAAAACATTTAAGGTTTATTTTCGAAAAATATGTGTACATTGTCAAACAATAAGTAATTTTTATAAAACATGGTACACTGTTTCTACTATATACTCTATACCGGTAACCCGATTGATACCTGCTTGCATTAGAAAGACATGATATTTGCTTTTAAAAATATTTTAATGAAAATTCACTTCCATAACGCACTTGCTGCGTCCATACTTTTTAGTAAATGATATAGATAAACTAACCAGTAACATATTCTCTTTTAGTGTTTACAATTTCCTCCTAACGATCTCATAGGTTTTTCATCTCCTACGCTCCTGAAGTCCAAAATTTGGAATACCGAGTTGATTTTCATTTCCTGTCATTTAAAATATCTTAAACGCCTAAACTATTTTTTTGATTTTTTTTTCATGATTTTTACGGGTAGTTTGAGGCCACGCACAATTGTTGGTGCCATGAGTGAGCAGATACAAAAACATACATATATAAATGTTTTATGTTCTATCTCATAAGAGATACACCAACCCTAGACCCATCACAATGTACAACCAAGTTATTCAAAGTAATGAGTCCCGTTCACGTGCTGGAATTTCTGTAGATCGAAATCTCAATTAACACCAACATGTCACATCAATTGCAGAAGCGGCTGCTAAGAAATTAGGTTTCCTCTTCCGGGCTCGCAAATACTTTTCACCAGCTAGTCTCTATACCTTATATACTTCACAAATAAGGCCAAACCTCGAATTCTGCTCCCACACCTAAGGTGCCTGCCCCTTCTACACTCGCTATCCTGGACTCCATTCAGAAGAGGCCTATAGGTCTCATCGGTGACCCTACCCTCACCCAAAGGCTGCCATCTTTTGCCCATCGACGTGCCGTTGGTGACCCCCTCTCTTTTATAGATATCTGCACAGGCACTGCTCAGAGGAGCTTTCTTGAATAGTTTCTCCATCTGCGCCCCCAACAGATCTACCAGGGGAACAGAGCGAATGCACCCTTTTACTGTCCAGGTCACCTGATATAGAATATCTTCACTAAGTGAAGATTGGAACCTGTGATGAGCACTAATAATGGCACTTGGAGAACCCAAATCACCACAACACATTTTAAAAGACCTGACGATCGTTTCACTAACCAAGTTAGCGTCATCAGAGGATGAAACATTCTAGAATGTGTTATCCTCTGATTCTAGAATGTTTCATCCTCTGATGACGCTAACTTGGTTAGTGAAACGATCGTCAGGTCTTTTAAAATGTGTTATGGTGATTTGGGTTCTCCAAGTGTACTTATAGAATATCTTGTTATGCCCACTCTTTTGTCCCGATTACTTCCAAGTTGTGGAACTCCTTGCCGGCACATGTTTTTCCTTCTCCCCCGAACCTTCAAACCTC
This sequence comes from Tillus elongatus, assembly GCA_964006375.1. Classification (NCBI taxonomy): domain Eukaryota; kingdom Metazoa; phylum Arthropoda; class Insecta; order Coleoptera; family Cleridae; genus Tillus; species Tillus elongatus. Next base: position 182,221,904 of record OZ023265.1, read on the forward strand.
CAAGTCCAGAATTAACAAGTCGCCTCTTTTCTCCTTGTCGACACCCACGGTACGATAGTATTTAGGCTGTGAGCCCCCGTGGTGTGAAATAAATAAATAAATATATATATATATATATATATATATATATATATATATATATATATATATATATATATATATATACATTGCTTAAGATGAAAGGAACGGAAACAATTTTTGCGTCTAGCAAAACTTTAAAATACATTACATTTCGTACAATGTATTCTTGCTCGGCTTTCGCACCCGTCCAGTCCACATTTTACCAGATTTTTCGTATCTTCATTGTTTGGTCAATGTTCAGAACCGTCAAAGCGTTTGTCTAAACAGGGTATATTTGCAGATACTCTCCATTTTTTTATCACGCTATTCGTCCCCTTCCTATAAGTCATCTGTATTAATTAATGCAAGAGTCCCTCTGGGTTTAGCTTTAGCCCCTACTTTGTTTCTTCTCCACATCCATGACCTCTATAGCACATCCAACCCAGTTCTGAGTTACGCGGATGACAGCACCCTCCACTCAAATATACAATATTCTAAGCCTGTCACTTTATCCCAATTACATGAGGATCGCAGGATCATGGAGGGTTCTGTCTCTGTGGATCTCCAAAAAATATTAGACTGGAGAAGTAGAAATCTTGTACAAATCAACTCCACCAAATCTCAGTCTTGCATTCCATCACATAAGATATACACCAGCCCTAGACCCATCACAATGAACAACCAAGTTATTCAAAGTAATGAGTCCTTTTCACTTGTTGGCATTTCTGTAGATCGAAATCTCAATTGGCACCAACATGTCATATCAATTACAGAAGCAGCTGCTAAGAAATTAGGTTTCCTCTTCCGCGCTCGCAAATGCTTTTCACCAGCTAATCTATATACCTTATATACTTCACAAATAAGGCCAAACCTCATATACTGCTCCCTCATCTAAGGTGCCGCTGCAGCTTCTACACTCGCTATCCTGGACTCCATTCAGAAGAGAGCTATACGTCTCATAGGTGACCCTACCCTCACCCCAAGGCTGCCATCCCTTGCCCACTGAAGCGCTGTTGTTATTTATACACCATGTATATTGTTAATTTTTTAACCGACCTCAATATAAGGAGGAGGTTCTTAATTCGACTGTATTTTTTTATGTATGTTACTTCAGAACTTTTTCCAGGTGAACCGATTTTAATGATTATTTTTTGATTTGAAAGCTGGTGCTTCTCATGTGGTCCTATATAAATTCAATCAAGACCTGACCAGTAGTTTTTGAGTTATCCTTAATGAAGTCGGTTTTCTATTTTTTTTTTATTTTTACTTGTTACTTGTTAGTGTTATTAGATATTTAAAAAAAGACTAAGCTAAGCGCGTGCGAATCGCTGAAACCTCTTAACCTAATGTGTTTTAAAATGACTTTCTCATATTACATACAGGTATTTAATATATATAACTGTACTAAATAGTCACTATTTATTTTCTTGATGGGGTAATTAAACCATTATTAATTATCAGTCGTGAGTAAAGGCTAATCAACACTGCATGTCTAATAACCTTCAATACCTAATAGTTGAGGGTTATTGGTTAAAAGGATTAATGGACAATTGGCTGGTTTTAGCACCGATTCAAATTTAAAAATCTAACATCGATAAATCAACAATGTATCGCCTGATGATTTATTAAGCGTTCAAAGTAATTTAGAAACATTTTATTCATTTATTTTGCTGTTGCTTTTTTAAATGGTTGTCTAGTATATCCAAGTTCTATATTGTGCTAGATACAGTGACGTATTAAGCACACCAGCGATAAAAAATAGGTGTTACATTTCTCACTAAAGATAAATTATTGCTTGTTCTGCTAAAGACAGTAGCACAGTTCTCCATAAATAAAAAATACATATTTTAGTTGTAAAAACAGGTTTTCTAGAGATGTTCTTTCAGCACATGCAAGACGGTTTTGAAATCATGCTGCTGAGGAAACTGAAATCGAATTTACATTTGAAACGTAAGATTGTTTTAACATTGATTATGCACCCATTCTGCCGTCAAGACGCGGCGTAGAGACATTGGACGCCTGTGCCATAGAGGCTGCAGGTATTCCATTCCAGAACATCCTTCGAAGGAGTGACTGTGGATATGCTGGCTCCCTCGCCTGTGACACCTCCTGGAAATAACTCTTCCTAGTATTGATGGACTATTTAATGAAATGGTCTGAAGTGATTAAAGTACCTGGTCAAGAGTTAGGAACTGTGTCCACTGCAATGGTGTAGTATGTTATTTCTAGGTTTGGAGGCCCGATGGAGCTACACTCTCACCAGGTAAGGAACTTCGAATGGAGTGTCTTCCAGGGAGTCATGAAGCTGCTGGAAATCAATAAGACCAAGACAACCCCTCTTCATCCACGGTCTGATGAAATGGTAAAAGTTTCAACCAGACTGTCCTGTAGTATCTATATAAATTTGTGGAAAAGAAACAACGCAGCTGGGACAAATTGACAACTATCTAAGTACACTTGGAGAACCCAAATCACCACAACACATATTTCAGAGACCTTACGATCGTTTCGTTAACAATGTCAACATCTTCAGAGGAAGAAAAATTCTAAAAATAAACTACTAGCTACTGTGTATTTATATCGCGTCTAGGTAAACGAACTAGTCCAAAGTTAAATTGTCGTCGAAGACCCATCGTTTGTTTATTGTGCAGTGAAACTACGAGGTCGAAGACCTGCTTTTATCTTTTGGTCGACAAATTTATGAGCCTTGTCTAATATATAATAGGCTTAAAAGGAACGGTACCGAGTAATTTAAAGAATCTGCACGTTCCCTTTCGATCTAGAAATTTACTATGTGGATATTAGAGAAAGCCGACAACCACATCTGGCGAGATAAACAAAATAACCTCCGCTCATCTTTTTTATATATAGAAAACTAAACCCAGATGTTTGGCTCACATTGTTAACTCTAACAAAGGATAAATAAGTCAACTAAAATACTACATAAAAAATATATTTACATTGATTTTAATTTTTCGTAAACAGTATTTATATTGACTTCATAGATACACCGAAAACGAAAGGGTATGTAAGTCGAGACAGGAGTAGAGATTAGTATATGTAAAGACCGGCAGAGTTATTGACAGTAATTTATTATTCTACCAGAAAAATTGGCAGTGTTTAAATGGTCAAATGCAAAGTGAAAATAAAAGGCTTGAAATTAAAGGTGCCGCACGATTCAATGAAGATTTGTTCTTAATCGAGCTTGATATAAAAATACTTTCTAATGAATCAAGTATAGTTTGATGTCTAACATTTTTGACAAGTTTCAAATTTTCTTTGTCAATGTGGTAATTATTATCCCATATATGTTGTGCCACACACGATTTGTCCACCGTACCATATCGTAAATGTGCGAGATGTTCACGAAATATGGTGGCTATATTTCTCCTAGTTTGACCCACGTATTTAAGATTACAATCTTTGCAACTAATCTCATAAATACCAGAAATTTCAGTCACTTTGTCTTTATCTTTCGTATTACCCAACAAATTTTTTAAATTACTTTTTGTCGAAAAAGTCAAATGTAAATCGGCTTTCTTAAAAATACTTTCCAAACCCTTTGTGATTTGTGGTTCATAAGGTAAAAATTTTGTCTCTATTTTATCTTTCTTAAATGTCGTACATTCAGATATAATTTTCTTTGTTCTGTGTTTGTTAACTAATTTGTCTATTAAACCATCCGAGTAACCGTTATATCTCGCCACATTTTTTATATATTTTAATTATATTAAATCTATTTTTACTTAACGGAAATTTAATCAATCTGTTTACTAGGAAATTTAAACTAGCTGTTTTTTGTGCAAACGTATGATGTGAGTCGTTAGGAATATAACTGATAGTAGCCGTAGTAGCGAGCTTGAATTCGATGTCTACAGGAAGGAAATGGCTACTATTCCACGATTTTAAGAGGTTGTTCCAGGTGGTTCTTTGTGGATGACATCAGCTTAAGATCATCCATATACAGCAGATGATTTTGCCTCATTTGCTCCCTGCCATTGTTTTTTATATTAAAGCCATATCTGGTGGAGTTCAGGCGGTTTGATAGTGGATTCCATGCGAGGCAGACTCACAACGGGCTTAGCGAGTCGCCTTGAAATATGCTTCTTCTAATTGGTATCGAGCTGGTTGCGATGCTATCACCCGTTTGTACCCGTAACTGAATCTTTGTTCTCCAGGTAGACATTGTGTGTTCAAGAAACCTCAGGATGTAAGTATCGATCTTATAGATCTTCAGCACACTCATAAGCCATTCGTGTGGAACTAAATCAAATGCCTTTTTGTAATCCACGTAGGCAGAAAAGAGATTTCTTCGTCCATTGTAAGCTTAATGGCACACAATCCAATAATTTATTACCCGTTCTTTGCATCCCATAGATCCTTTGGCACACCCTTTTTGCTGACTCGCAATTATGTTGTTTCGTTCGCAGTGCGCATATATGCGTTTCTCAAGGCAGGATGTGATCAACTTATATAGGGTCGGAAGACAGGTTATTGGTCGGTATCTGCCGGGGTCTGCAGAACAATGCTGGTTTTTTGGCAGAAGATACGTGTCTCCTTGTGTGAAAAACAATGACATCTTCCTTGGCTCAAGTATAACATCATTTATTAACACCGACAATAGATGATGTGTACACCCAAATTTCTTCAGGCAAAAGTTTTGGACGCCATCAGGCTTATGTAGCTCTTTAATAACCTCGGAGACTTCATATCTGGTAAACGGCTCATGATGCATTTGTTCATTATTATTATTATTATTATTATTATTATTATTATTATTATTATTATTATTATTATTATTATTATTATTATTATTATTATTATTATTATTATTATTATTATTATTATTATTATTATTATTATTATTATTATTATTATTATTATTATTATTATTATTATTATTATTATTATTATTATTATTACATACAGACTTGGAGACTACTTCTCTGGCTTCACTGTTGGTTTTCGTTGGTGAAGGACGTAGCCAGCGCGTAAGCTAACTGGAGCAAGTGGCCCTACGAATTCTGGAAGTTCTAGGATGTTCTTCAACGTTTCTGTGACTATAGTTTCGCTGCTTGACAGCATTTTCAGACAGATTAAAGTTAAATTAGTACGAAATCATGACAACTACAAATAAATATCTGTTGCTATGTTATGATATGATGTTTTGATCAATTTTTTTAATCAAATTGAAAATAAAAAATGAAACAGATGACAGATGAGGTTTTCAAAATGTCTACGTGATGTATGTCAATATTTAACATAAAAATAGAACTGGCCTATAATAACTCTGATAACAGTTACAACAATACAATAACTAAACAATAACAGTATAAAAGTAGTCTCTATACAACGAAAATATCGACATACATCACATCATCTTATTACAACTTTTTTTTGTTGAAAGAATAATTAAATTTATTTTCTTTGACTTATTTAATTAGAAAGAAGAATATCCAAGAAAGGGGAATTCATTAAATCAGTTTGCTCGTTTAAAACAAGGTAGCTATTGTCGTGTGTGTGTGCTTTTTGACTTCCAAAGCTTCAAAAAAGTCTAGTTTACGCTTGTCATTAAGGAAATGTAGTGGTTGTATGCGGTTATTTACTATAGTTCTATGTTCGGTATCAATAATAAGTTTTGCAAATGTAGATTTGTCAGGGTGGTTATTTCTAAATGCAGAAATATGTTTTTTGTATCGGGTGTTAAAATTTCTAGAAGTTTGACCTATGTAGATTGCGTTACAATGTGTACAAGCTAATTTATAAACTCCAGCTTTTGTCAGGAAACAAGATTTTTCTTTACCGTTAAATAGTAAATCACGCGTCGTGTTGTAAGATTTAAAAGCTACCTTTGTATTTGTACAGGTATTTAAAATTTTTGAATTGTTTTCTGAAATGGTTCCAAAATAAGTTATCGAAACTTATCTGTTGTCTTCTTTGTCTCTAATATTTGGATAAATTAAATTAATCGCTAATTTGTATTCTTTTCTCTCGATCATTTTATCTATTATTTTAACAGAGTAGCCATTACTAAATGCTGTTTGCTTAATTATTGAAATTTCTTTTTCAAAATTGTTTTGTGACATAGGTATTCAAAATGCACGATGTAGATGTATCATAGAATGGTAGGCTGACAGCTTTTCTAAAAAGGGGTGACATGAATCGTATGGTATGGTTGTGTCAGTGTAAGTTGGTTTCCTATATATTGAAAAGTCAAATGAATTATTTTCTAACTTTCTAATTGTTAAGTCTAAAAAATTTATACAACTGTTAGATTCTTGTTCTAAAGTAAATATAATATTTGTGTGAAAGTTATTAATAAAATTCATTTAATTCTGTATGACTACCTTGAAAACATGCTAAAATATCATCTACGTATCTGTACCAAAAGACAATATTATGCGAAAGTTCTGATGTTAAAATTTGGTTTTCTAAGTTTTCCATAAATATGTCGTCTAATAAAGGTGACAATGGACTACCCATAGGTAGACCTTCATTTTGCATATAAATTTTATTGTTAAATTTTAAATAGTTTTGTTTTATACATTCGTTAAAAAGATTCATTATTTCTTGTCTTTTTATGACATTTACGTTCTTTTCTATCAAAACGTTTTCTAACAGTAAACATTCCCTAGAGGGTATCTTCTACAAACATCAAATGAGACTAATTTACTATTTGTGGGAATAATTAAGTTATTTAATTTTTTTTGTAAGTTCATAAGAATTCTTAGCTGAATTTTTTGGAAAACAATTGTATTCTCTAATAATTGAAACCAGTTAGCTCGCTATCTTATGATTAGGTGTATTAACATAGCTAACTGCTGGTCTGACCGGTATATGTGGCTTATGAATTTTCAGGTGGCCATATAATTTTGGTGGTTGTGGGCTTTTATATAAAAGATATTTCTTTTCTTGTTGACTAAATAGAGACACATTTTTAAGTTCATTTTTTAGTTTTGCCTGAAATGCGTTTGTTGGGTCTCTCCTAATTTATGTTAAATTTTCTGTAGTAATAAAATCATTAATTTTAATGTTATATGCGTCCCTACTTATAGCTACAGTTTTATTTCCTTTATCAGCTTTAGTAAAAACTAGATCATTGTCTAATATTTTATGCTGAACAGATTTTAAAATTTGAGTTTCGCTAATTTGACGTTCGTCATATTTTGAAATTAAATGTCTTAAAAATTCACATATTTTTAATCTTTCATATTGCCTTATAGATCTGGAAGCAACTTCGGATTTAGAAGCTAATATCTCTTTAATTTTGTTTGTAAATTTAAAATTTGAGCAGTATTTATATCCTTTATTTAGAAAAGAAATTTCTTCAGTTGTATAAATTGTATCGCTTAGGTTTTCAATTCTTTTGTAGAACTTATGTGTTTGTGGGGGAGGTCTTTCTCGATTATGTAAATGTTGTGTGCTTTCTAGGTTTCTAATTTTGTTTGTCTGTGTTAAGCGTTTTTTAAATTTCAATTCACTAACTAGAATATGTATTTGGTCATCTAATATATCAAATTCTACTGGATGTAATTTATAAGTAAGTTCTGAATGTATTGCTTTGATATAAAGAAGCAAACTATCACGAATTATTATTATTATTACATTCCCAAGCAACAAATTAAGGCATGTTAACCAGCACTCGAGTCCAAATAACCTAACCAAGTTGTAATTTAGTAATAATTAACTAAAATGTTGCCTTGATTGTCATAATGACTACAAATTTGGAAATGCGGCTCCGAACTAGCTTATTTTTGACTATTAAAATTACTCCAAAGTCAGTAACTTACAAGTAACTAAATTGGGAAAAATTGGTTTAATTTTACTCATAAAATATACTTTTGTGTTTCAATTCCAGAGTTGGTAATTTTTAGGTCGAAGTGTGCCCTAAATTGGACTGAAAATCGACTACTAAGCCCAGATACCTGAAATACCTACTTTAAGGTAATTTATTAACTAATATTAACCTGCAATATGTCTCTGTGGTATAGAAAAATTGGAGGTCTTCTTATTCAGTCCAGCTTACATATATATTACCAATTTCATTGCAATACAGCACAGGAAATATTTTAGGCACTGAGCTAACCTAAAATGGCTTTTTGATCGGCTATAAAGTCATAATTACGGCAGAAATGGTCTTCCAAGTCAAAATGCCTACCTTCAAGTTGAAAATACCCTTAAAATCTGACTTGAAATAAAAATTGTCCTCAAAGTTCAAAGTGTACAGCAGTGAAATACATTTGTGAATCTTAAAGGTGTGTCAGTTGATAAACTTCATCAATAAAAGTTTATTCTTGTTGTTAATGTGCGTGCACCAGTAACAAATATAGTGTTACAATCCCCCTTTGAAACCAATAAAAGTTTACAGACATACTGCTATTATACATACTACTATTATAGAGTAGTAACGAATGCTCACAGAAAAATAGTGATAGATGCTGATCATTCAAAGTGGCTTACATCAAATGAAGAACACTCATTTTTCAATCCTAAAAAAGTATGACAACTTTATCGGCTACTACTACTAGGTATATGAAAGTAAAACTGAATTTCAATTCTATGCTGGTATCAAATCAGCACGTTTCCCTCTTCAATATAATACATCCCTTTTCATGCCAAATGGAGTACAGTATTGGCAACACAGTCAGCTGTCATGTTTATGTTTATTTACTTATTTTATTTTGTTTCTATTTTCTATTAATGTTTATATATTATGGAATCAAAGACCAAAAGCACTGTATAATCATTCCTATATGTCTCTCGGCTGTGCACGGATATAAGTAATATATATTTCTATACACGAAAATGTTTCATTTCTAATAAATTCAAACAAAATTCGTTTACCATATAGTTGAAATTCCCATAATAGGACAAAATGCCTTCAAAGTTGGGTTAGTTTGCCCTGTCATTAGGAATTGTGACTTATAGGTAAAAAATAGGGCAAAATTAACTTTCAGGTCAATAATGTTAGAAGGGCAGCCATATTAAATTAATTTTGCGGTATCCATCTTGATTGTATTGGAAAATGAAAAATATCTTTTTGTTAAATATAGTGTAATCAAATTTTAGTTCGATAAAAACATTAAATAATGATTCTATACCATGACGACAAGATAGTTTTGTGTTGTTTACATCATCAATCCTCCAAAATCAGAATTTCAAGAATTTTGAATAATTTTTTATTTTCACTAATTTTATCTTTTATACGGGCGCTCGAATTTTATCGAAGTATCATCATCATGTTAACAGAAAAAAAACATAACCGCAGTGGGTTTTGTGTTTATCCACTGCGAATGACCTTTATCATTGTTGCAAATATTTGAAGTAAGTTCTTTGATCATTCAGGATGTCACTTTTTGACAAAGATGGACAATATCTCTACTACTCTACTGTTTGTTTATACATACATAACCACAGATCCTGCAGAACCGAATAATGTTACATGCGTAGTTCGTTGTTAAGAACGTCACGGCACTCGGCGCCTAGATGTCAGATTCAACTAAAGCGTAGCACATATTTACCAATATATTACGTCCATTGGCCCAATGTTGAATGAAAATGCCCTAAATATAACTAAAACGCCTTGGTCGAAACGCCTTGCTGGACCTATTATCGACTTCCATATTACTTTGACTTTATTCCCCACATTGGTAATATACACTTAAATTTTACTTGAAAATGACCTGTGGTGATTTGGTCGCCAACCTATTGGTAGGGCTATTTTACGTCAATTTGACTTTAAATGTTGCTTGGGTTTGTATTTTGAATGGGAGGGTTTTAATAAGTAAGGGCAACAACAATTAACGAATGTATCTCATGTCTTTAATATATACTGTGTTCAAAGCAGCTGAAAGAAATATCTTTGTATGACTTTATATTCTGTGTGAGCCGGTCCTGGATAACACTCATAAGCTAAGCATTCGTTAAATATATTTTCTCACTGAACATGTCCCCAAAACTATCAATCAAATATGCCAACGCTTAATCTCACAACAGAAATTACAGAGCAACTCGTCTAATTAACTTCATACCTGTACTGTTTGACTTCCATAAATACTTAATCTAATGCTACATTTAGTAATTTACTGATTAATTCTAATGTCTGTGAGAGATAAATAACTTTTCACTTTTTAATTACTAACACGACTGCTCCGACTGTACGAATAGACAACTAACTACATAATGAAAATTTCAACTTTGGCAGTTAATAGAACACGCTATATGCATATATTAACTAACTTGTAACTAATTTACTTAATTACTTTTTAAACGCTTTATTTTTTAATGTATATGCATCGAAAAAGTTTGGTTGTTTAGTTATTGAGAAGATGCTGATGAAAATTCATGACCCATAACGTAATTTGTGAGGAAATTCTTTTATAAGCTGGCTTCAGTAATTGGAATTAGAGCTTCATTTTGTTAAATATTTATTAGGATGCAAGCCTGCTTTTTTAGTTCTTCTGGTGTGCTATCTACTGGAAACTGCACCACACCCTGTGATTTTGTGTTTATTATAGTCAGGGCCTTGTGACGCTTTCGCAGGAATAAATCCAAAAGGAAAATGTAAAAGGAACTGAAGAAAGATCACACACTCAACTCTGTGACTGTTGTTTGCCCTTAAGTTGTCATTATTGGAGTGGCAACGGTGTCAGACAAAAACCTCAAAGCAATATAAACTATTCGATAAAGGTTAATTATTAATAAAAAACTTTGGGACGCAGCAAGTGCGTTATGGTAGTGAATTTTCATAAAAATGTTTTTAATAGCAAACATGTGTGTCAAATTTGACTACCAGTATAACATATATAGTAAAAACAATGTTCAATGTTTCATCAAAATAACTTTATTGTTTGAAAACGTACAAAAATTTCCGAAAGTAAACTTAAAGTGTAACCGAAAAAATCCGTTTCTTGATCAACCTTATAGGTTATTAGCAAATTGAGCTTGTCAAATATGAAGCATTTAATCAAAATTCGCTACCATAACGCACCTGCTGCGTCCAGAATTTCTTTACTTACAAACATGTATTATATTTCGATGGAAAATGCAAAAACATAAGGCGTTTTCGACTAAAAAAAAATATATATTTGTATCACCAACGACTTATGGGCAATCCTGTGATTGTAGAAATATTTTCTTTAGATGTAGCTCAAGACACCCTATAATTAATGTATACATTTTTTTTCATATCTTGTAGAATAACGTACATATGGAGCTTCATTGATTTTTTACAAGCATTCGACAAAAGTTATATACCATTAAACGATGAACTCTATTGCTAAGACTACTGCCAAGCATCAGAGAAAGGGTCTATTTGAAATGAATTTTCTGGAAACATTTTAGTAAAATGAAGAACAATGACGGTTGAAACTAAGACTTCAGCGTTTGTAAAATATTCTTCTTGAGACATTTTCTTCCCATACCCCGTATTAGATTCAAGTTATTTGCCTAAATGTTGCTAATTTTTACGTTTTAAATTGTCACTTTGACGTTTTGAGGAAAACTCCAATTTATTTGTCTTTAAATGCCCATAACTTTTTTGTCTTTTAACCTACAGCACTAAATTTTGGTAGGTAATTTACCTATTATAGCGATATAAAACGTTATGCCAAATTTGGTTGCCCTTGCTTTGTAATTTCCGGAGATATGAATTTTTTTCTAAAGAAAACACAAAATTTTCCGGGAAAACCTCAGCCGATTTTCCTGGCTAACGAACTTATCCAAGCCACTTATAAAAGGAAGGTATTCACAAAATGTTGTCAAAATCGGCCTATTATTTTTTGAGTTATCAGTGTGATACATACATATATATATATATATATATATATATATATATATATATATATATATATATATATATATATATATATATATATATATATATATATATATTATATATATATATATATATATATAAACATAAAAATCGAAACTGACCCCGGATATGTGTTCTAGGGGGCCTAATTAGCGTTCATTTGAAGAAATTTTTTCAAAATTCAAAAGTCGGGATCTCCTCATTAGTGAATTTTTTTTAAAGAAAATTCACTGAAAGCCTGGACGCAGCAAGATGGTTATGGTAGTGAATTTTCATAGAAATGATCTGGCACAAAATATTTTATTATAACTTTCTTGTAACATTGAAATCTCGGTTTTGGTGTATAGTTTACTTTTTATATTCTAACCTACCTACCAAATTTGGTTATCATAGCTTTTTTTTAGATAAAATTTTTTTTCGAATGACATTCAAAATTTTTCCGGAAAACCTTATACGATTTTCCTGACTAAGGAACCTATCCAAGCCATTTACAAAAGGAAGGTACGTGCCAAATTTTATCAAAATCGGCCTATTGTTTTTTGAGTTATTGGAGTGATACATATATATATATATATATATATATATATATATATATATATATATACATATATATATATATATATATATATATATATATATATATATATATATATATATATATATATATATAAAATTTGAAACTGACCTCGGATATGGGTTCTAGGGATCCTAGTTCGCGCACATTTGCAAAAATTTTTTCAAGTTTCAAATCCCATTAGTGAATTTTTTCTACGCAAATTCACTAATAAAATGAGAAGAGAGAGGCAGATAAGATTAGTAAATATATTAGCTTTATTACTATACAAACAGTTCCAGTGCTTTAAAATTAATAAGTTATTAAATTTTAATCGTAACAAAATAATCCAAGCCTTTTAGTAAATTTAAAAAAAAATCACCAATGGGGAGATCCTGACTTTAGGATTTTGAAAAAATTTCTTCAAATGAGCGCAAACCAGCCCCCCTAGAACCCATATCCAGGGTCAGTTTCCATTTTTATATATAGGTCCATTTTGATAAAACTTGGTAAATACCTTCCTTTCGAAAGTGGCTTGGATAAGTTCGTTAGCCAGGAAAATCGGTCTAGGTTTTCCCAGGAAATTTTGTATTTTCTTTCGCCCAGGAAATTTTGTATTTTCTTTCGAAAAAAAATTATATCTCCGTAAATAAGAAAGTAAGGGCCACCAAATTGGTACGCTGGTTTCTGTCATAAAGAGTATCCTACGCACAAAAATTGAGATCTCTATGTTAAAAGACAAAAAAGTTAGAGGTAAATCAATTTTTAATTAATTAGATCTAATAAAGTTAAAACGTCAAAATTGATATATGGTAGAAGTACGAATGTGATGAAAAATACGACACGAAATTACAAACAAGCTCCTAGATCTGTGACTAAGTCGTTATTTCCCTTCATTCCGTTAAAATATGTGCAAAAACGCCATTGTAAATAAAAATTGTTTGGTGGAAACATTACACAATTAACATACCGCCAGATATACCTGCTAGTATGTCATATCAAACGTGGCCGAATGGGCCAAGCCTTCCACATCTGATAATCTATTCCTACATGACGAGTTCTAATCCCAGTTAGTGACTTCACTTTTTATCAATTTTTTTAGTCCCATTTCACTTTACTTTTATGTGATTAGATTGTTGTTATTCCGTTGAATTTTTTAGCGAGTTTTGAATAAAAAATAATTTGATAAAGAGGAGATGAAAACTTTTGAGATTTAATTCAATTTGAATAGCATATCTGGTTGTTTGTGCTTGCCCTAACTCATTGAAACCGTTTCATATTTAATACAGTCGTAGACATTTCCCGTGGCTTCACAAGTGCTTGTTTTAGTGAATTTTCTTTAAAAAATTCACTAATGAGGAGATCCCGACTTTTGAATGTAGAAAAAACTTCTTCAAATGAGCGCGAACTAAGCCCGCTAGAAACCATATCCAGGGTCAATTTCAATTTATATATATATATATATATATATATATATATATATATATATATATATATATATATATATATATATATATATATATATAGGGTGGCGCATTGAAAACGAAACTGACCGATTTGCGTCCAGAAAAAATTTTTGTTTAAGAAACGCTGAAACAATTTTAATATTGAGGAGGACATGTTTTGACATAAAACTCAACTTTGTCACATCAACCCCTTAAGGGTGGTGATAACAACCCTTATATTTTAAATAGGGAACATAGGTCGAGTGTTACATCACTTGAAAGCTCTTTCTTTTCTGATTTCACCACACTAATTTTTTTGGGAAGTTTAATCAACTCGTTTAAAAATTATTCACAGTTGGAGTTGCAAGAACGTATTTCATTCATTGTGATGAGAAATACACTAATTAGTCAATTTTTCGTTAAAAAAAACTACAAAACAAAACCAAACGTTCAAAAATGTCAATTCAGTTAAGTAAGTGTTCAAATTGTTGACCACCGGCTTCCAGACAAAAGTACTAATTTTGTTCAAAATGAGCTCTGACATTCTGGAGCATTTGTGGAGTTATTAGACGGCATTCTTCAACAATGCGTCGTCGTAATTCTTCCAGAGACTCCGGTTCTGTTGCGCAAATTCTACTCTTTAAATGGCCTATGGAAAGAAGTCTAAAGGAGTTAGATGCGGTGATCTAGGGGGGCACTCAATAGCACCTCTACGCCCAATGCATTGCTCTGGAAACCCTCTGTTCAAAAACTCCCTAACACGTAAAAAATACGAAGGAGCTCTATCTTGTTGAAAAACTAATTGATATCTCCGGAAATAACAAAGTTAGGGCAACCATATTGGGTGAGAGGGTTTATATGATAAAAAGAAAACCATGCACCAAAATTTGAATCTCTACGTTAAAACAAAAAGAGTTATAAGCTTTTAAGTTTTTATTCTTAAAACTTCAAAATTGACATGTTCTAGATAGAGAACCTATATGAACGGCTATGCATGATCAATGTTGCAAGATGTTAAAAAGCCTTAAGCTTTAGCTACAATCTTCATTGTTCTATAGTTTATTAAATTATTTGCAAAAAAATAGATCCTTTATGTAGCAGTTTCAGTTACTTATTTAATTTTAAGGAATCAGATTACGCTTATTATTTAGCGTTTTTTTTTTTCAATTGGGAAAAGTGGAAGATTTTTATGGAGAAACGGTGTTGGTAAGTAGTTTCTCCTTTCTATGGACTTCTGCAAGGTGAGTTTTTTACAGTTTGCATTTCTAGTTCCGTTGTAGCATGTTTACCTTGCACAGAACCTCAAATTTACTTTAGGCCTCTTAACTGTATTGTGGAGTTGAGATCACAGCATTTGTCCGATGGATAATGCGTAAAGAGGTTCCTCTAAGGTTGTTTCTGATTTTTTTTTCAAAAAAACGTACAATACGCTAATCTGCTAATTTACCTATAAATGTTATTAATATTAAAAAAATTAAAGTTCTCTTCGTAATTTTAACTTTAAATGAATTTCCTTATCCCGTTTCGCATCCTTTCTACATATTGGGCACAGAAAATATAGGAATTTACTTAAAATTGACATTTATAATTAAGGGAAAATAAAACTTGTTCTAGGTAGGTTTTATAATAATTTCTAGATTCAAAAACCTACTCTGACGCTATAATGAAACAACGTTAAATGAGACGAAAACCATTTCAGGTTAAGGGATCGAAAAATGTTTAAAGAGTAAAATAAGCTTTCGTACTCCAAAAAGAAAAACAAGATTCTTGTAAGGCGTAGTACAATTGTGCAAAATAGTCCACGCCACGGCAACAGTACATGTCATATTCAACTGACAAATTATTTTGATAAATGTCAAATCTACTTTTAAAGTGACATGTAAATAAGTTTTTTGTTTTCTGACATTTGTAATACAAATGTAGGCATATGGTGTTCTTCTTACATTCATATTTATTTTTGGCCATCACAATTTTACTCATAGAGTTGGATACAATTTTAGTGACCTTTGAATTTTGAAAAAATTTCTTCAAATTAGCGCGAACCCATATCCGGGTTAGTTTCAGTTTTTATCTGTTTTTATATATACAGGGTGACGCATTTCTAGGGTAGAACTCCATATATCCATTATTATACAAGATATGAGAAAACATTTTATATGTTAATTATACGATGTCTGGAGCTGCATCTTTTTCCTAATCGAACACGCCTTATATTATTGCAATTTTTGCATTTTCCATCGAAATGTAATGCATGTTTGTATTTAAATACATTCGGGACTCAGCAAGTGCGTTATGGTAGCGATTTCTCATAAAATGTTTCTTTCGGTAGCTTAATTAACCTAAGGTTCGTTGGCCAGGAAACAAGTTTTTTGGGCACATTTTAAGTTTATTTTCGGAAGGTTTTTATATATTGTCAAACAATAAAGTTATTTTGATGAAATATGGTACATTGTTTCTCCTATATAGGTTATACTGGTAACCAAATTTGATGCTAGCTTTCTTAACGAAATATATTTGCTATTAAAAACATTTTTATGAACATTCACTACCATAACGCACTTGCTGCGTCCAGACTTTTTTTACTATTATTATTGGTATTAGTATCATATCATATCTAATATTATTAAAAACACACATGCCTGTAAAAATATGGAGAACTAGACTGAGTGGAAGACTCCTGGAAGGGCTGGCCTAATAAGGGGAGTGCGAAAGTTAGAGTTAAATGAAAAGAACTGCAGTAGACAGAAAATCGTCGTTGAGGCGACAACACAACAAAGCGATATTGCTGTTAAACAGTGACGATTTCCATGGTTGGTTTACAATAAAATACATCCTAATTTAGCAAATCTTCAGTGATAAAATTATGACAACATCAATTTTCAAAGCCTACTAACTTTATTTTGCAACATACTATAAACTCAGATTGTTCAAGTAGGCCACAACAGACAAGAGTGCGTTAGTTAATTATAAACAGAAGGCAATGTATTCTAATATTTCTTAAACATCGCAGAAAACTAGAAAATACAAAAAGACTGTTTCGCAGTATTGCAAGCAGACCGTGGGGTCTATTCCAAGTCACTCTCGTCGCCATGTGGCTCCTTTCAAGCCCATCATATCTCTTCTATTTATGAATATCACCGTCATCCCGGCTTCCTGTGTTCGTATTACACTTTTTAATAAACACACATTTATTTATCAGCCTTGCGACACCTGAAATTTATATGCGTGATATTATTTCGAGCACATCCAGACGTATCATTTTACATTAGTGAATTATTTGACAAGTTAATGACTACCAAGATTGTTAATGGATATTCGTGACCTGCAAATGGCGAACTCACCCGAAAATAGCTGGCTTAAGCAGTGGCGGCGTCTTAAAAGAAGGTCGGAAGTCATCTTTTGATAACTCACTAAAAACTCTAACAATTAATAAATTGAGTACCTGCCGCTATTCTTACTTGGTAAAAAACTTTTTGTCCTAAAAATATATAGGGTGGCGCATTGAAAACGAAACAGACCGATTTGCGTCCAGATAATAATTTTTTTAAGAAACGCTGAAACAAGTCAATTTTAATATTGAGGGGGACATGTTTTGACATAAAACTTAACTTTGTCACATCAGCCTCTTAAGGGTGGTGATAACAACCCTTATATTTTAAATGGGGAACATGGGTCGTGTGTTACATCATTTGAAAGCTCTTTCTTTTGTGAATTCAGCACACTAATTTGTTGGAAGTTTTATCAACTCTTTTAAAAATTATTCACAGTTGAAGACGCAAAAACGCATTTCACTCATTCCGATAGGAAATGTGCTGATATTAAATGTTGTGTTAGTTTGTAAATTAAAAATTGACTATCAGAACATTTCTTATCGGATAGAGAGAAATGCGGTTTATTATTTCAGTTTATCGGTCGGTTTGATACTTGATTGTACTACCGAAAATTAATTTCACAAAGGTGTATTCTGTAGAAGAAAGAGTTGAAATAATTACTCTTTTTTTCAAAAACGATGACTGTGCCAACCGTACCGCAAATTTGTTTAATAAACGACATCCGAACAGATATGTTAACAGAAAATACATTTTGGAGTTAGTTGCAAAGTTTCGACAAAATGGTTCAGTAGCCAACAAAAAACGGGATCCTGAACGCGAATTTCCGTTTAGAAATGAGACTACTGAGATTGAAGTTTTAGGACAAATTGCTGCAGACCCAATTTTGAGCACGAGAAAATTGGCCACTGTTTAAGACATCAAAAGAAGAACTATTCAGCGAATATTGACGCATCATAAATTTCGCTTGTATAAAATTCATCTCGTACAACAGCTGAATGAAGATGAGTTTGATCTGCGGCTGGAGTTTTGTGAAGTTGTGACTGCACGAATAGCTGATAACGGGAACTTTCTGTTCAATATCTGTTTGTCAGACGAGTGTACGTTTTAATTAAACTCTACAGTCAATCGTTATAATTGTCGTTATTGGGCACATAATAATCCAAGACATTTTCACGAAGTCCACACTTAAACTCCACAGAAATTGAGTGTCTGGAATGGCATTTTTTGAGACCGTTTAATCGGACCAATTTTTCTTGATGGCGATTTGAGTGGCGAAACGTATCTGGAGTTACTAGAAGACATCGTTTACCTTCTACTAATTGACATTGTTGAAAATTATGATCGCTATCAAGAAAATCAATTAGTGTTTCAACAAGATGGAGCTCCTCTGCATTTTGCACAACGTGTTAGGGAGTTTTTGAACAGAGAGTTTCCAGGACAATGGATTGGGTGTAGAGGTTCTATTAGGTGGTCCCCTAGAACATCGGATTTAACTCTTTAGACTTCTTTCTATGGGGCCATTTAATGAGTATAATTTACGCAACAGAACCGGAGTCTTTGGAAGAATTACGACGACGCATTGTTAAAGAATGCCGTCTAATAACTCCACAAATGCTCCAGAATGCCAGAGCTCGTTTTGAACAAAACTTGCACTTTTGTATGGAAGCTGGTGGTCAACAATTTGAACACTTACTTAACTGAACAAACATTTTTGAACGTTTGGTTTTGTTTTCTAGTTTCTTTTAACGAAAAATGGACTAATTAGTGCATTTCTTATCACAATGAATAAAATACGTTCTTGCAAATCCAACTGTGAATAATTTTTAAACGAGTTAATATAACTTCAAAAAAATGTGTGTGTTGAATTCAGAAAAGAAAGAGCTTTCAAATGATGTAACACTCGACCCATGTTCCTTATTTAAAATATAAGGGTTGTTATCACCACCCATAAGGAGTCGATGTGAAAAAGTTGAGTCTTATGTCAAAACATGACCCCTTAATATTAAAATTGACCTGTTTCAGCGTTTCCTTAAAAAAAATATTCTCTGGGCGCATATCGGTCTGTTTCGTTTTCAATGCGCCACCTGTATATAATGCTGTAGTACAAATACCAATGAACAAGTATTACCACATAATGGTTAATATAACTACCAGAAATTACAGAAACACGGTATGAAGGTTTAATATGGTAACATTTTTAACACATCATCTATCCAAAGGCGCTAGGCATGAGACAGTCCGGCAGTTAGATCTTCTGGAAAATGACACATGCAACTTTAGTAGTTGAAACAGGCTGAGACCTATATTTTATTTTTAGACATAGAATCAGGCGAAAATATCTTCGCTCTTTTATGGAAAAGTAGATCCTTAATGTCGTAAAATGACGTAGGCATAAATAACAATAGAGCCATGCGCAGGCGAAACCTTTTCATCTTTTGACCGAGAATTATATGAGAGGTGCTCTAGTTTTTCTCCGGAGAGGAAGGCTATGAACGTGGTAAAAATAACGTAGGTAGAAATGATAAGTCATTAACAGAACAGGCATTTTAGTGAATTTTCTTCCAAAATTTCACTAATGTGGAGATCAGCCTTTTGAATTTTGAAAAAATATCTTAAAATCAGCGCAAACTAAGACCCCTAAAACCCATATCCGGGGTCAGCTTAAATCCATTTTTATAGGTTTATATATCTATATGTACAAAATCACGCCATTCTTTTTTGAGTAATCGGTGTGATACATACATACATACATACACACACACATATATATATATATATATATATATATATATATATATATATATATATATATATGTATATATGTATATATATATATATATATATATATATATATATATATATATATATATATATATATATATATATATATATATATATATATATATATATATATGTATGTATGTATGTATGTATCACACCGATTACAAATAAAATAATGGCGTGATTTTGATCAAATTTAGTCAGTGCCTTCCTTTTGTAAATAGTTTGGATAAGTTAGTTAGCCAGGAAAATCGGCTAAGGTTTTCCGCGCCAATTTTGGGTTTTCTTTCGAAAAGAATTCATATCTCCGATAATTGAAAAGCCATGGTAACCAAATTTGGTACACTGGTTTCTGTCATAAAGAAATTTCAGAAAATTCCGATCTCTATGTTAAAAGAGAAAGAAATTACAAGCCTCTGATTAAAAAAAAGGTAAGACGTCAAAATTGATAAATCTGGTAGTCGTAAATATGTGCGCATTAGCACTTTGTGAGTTAAAAATACGGCTCGAAATGACTAACAAGCTCCTAGATCTGTGTCTCAGCGGTCATTTTCCTTTACTTTGTTAAAATGTGAGAAAAAAAATCAATTTTAAACAAAAATTGTATGGTGTAAATAATCAAGACGTTAGAAAGGTAATATACTAGAGTATATACCTGTTAGTATATACATCTGTCATGTCGAGAATGGCCGAGAGGTAAAGGCAGCAGTGTTGATTTAGTAATGGGCTCCTATAACACGCGTTCTAATCTCAGTTAGTGACGTCACTTTTTTTTACATTTTTAGTCTTATTTCATTTTACCGTTATCTGATCAGATTGTGTAATTCCGATGAATTTTTTAGCAAGTTTTTGTATGACAAATTCAATTAGGACGATATGAAAACTTTTTAGCCTTGATTCAATTTGAATAGCACAACTGGTTGTATGTGATTGCCCTAACTTAGTCAAACCGTTCCATACTTAATACAGCCGTAGACTTTTCCCGTGGCTACACAAGTGCTTGTTATTTTCTGCAACCGATTTTAATTTTCACTGGACACAGAAAGTGCGTTAGGGTAGCGAATTTTTATTAAAGTCTTAAATTCCAATAGCTCAATATGATATTAACCTAACGTTCGTCGACCAGGAAACAGTTTTTTCGGGAACATTTTAAGTTTACTTTCGGAAAATTTTTGTACATTTTCAAACAGGAAAGCCAATTTTATAAAATATGGTACATTGTTTCTACTATATAGGTTATACTGGTAACCAAATTTCATGCCTGCTTTCTTTAAAAAAAATTACATATTTGTTATTAAAACGTTTGTATGAAAATTCACTATCATAACGCACATTCTGCGTCCATACTTTTTATTTTTAGTTTAAATATCTAAAACAGAATCTTCTTTGAATGGTGACAATCAGAAATATTGATAATTTAATTTTGCATTGAAGCCCACTGATACGTAAAGAAAAGTGGTGTGTCAAAGTTGTTATTTGAAAAATGCTCGTATTTGACTTTAAATCATAGATACCGTAAGTGACAATGACATTGGAATCACCAGTAGGCCAAACAGTTTTATCTAAAGGAATTTTCAGGGAAAAAATACACATTGAGGCGATCGTGACTTTTGGATTTTAAAGAATTAATTCCAAATGAGGCCACCACCTAGAACACATAACCCGGATCAGTTTAAATTTTTGTATATATATATATATATATATATATATATATATATATATATATATATATATATATATATATATATATATATATATATATGAGACATGCTTGGTTCTCGGGTTAAACCGCGTCCAGAATTTATGGAAACTCGACGTTTCGGCTCCTGTTTTGGAGCCATTTTCAAGAGGTAAAGGAAATATGTAAGGACACTCTAAGGCCTCAATCTGCCTACTCCTTAGAGTGATGGACAAAGGTGGGTAAAGGAAATATGTAAGGACACTCTAAGGCCTCAATCTGCCTACTCCTTAGAGTGGTGGACAAAGGTGGGTAAAGGAAATATGTAAGGACACTCTAAGGCCACAATCTGCCTACTCCTTAGAGTGATGGGCAAAGGTGGGTAAAGGAAATATGTAAGGACACTCTAAGGCCTCAATCTGCCTACTCCTTAGAGTGGTGGACAAAGGTAGGTAAAGGAAATATGTAAGGACACTTTAAGGCCTCAATCTGCCTACTCCTTAGAGCGGTGGATAAAGAAAGGTTGGGTTGTTGTAGCTCGATTACGGGGCCTCAATCTGCCTACTCCCCAAATCTCGCCGGAGATCGTCTGTGAGGTCTCAGTGTGTTCAACCCTAGGCCTCAGAGAGATCTGGCAGTTCGTTGCAAGTCTTGTCTTATATAGGTCGTTCCGTCTACCTGTTGCGTCATCAGTGAAAGTAGTGGGGTCACCGTCAATTAAGTGGGGGGCTTTGGTCACGGTATCTAGAGGAGGATTAAGAGGGTCACCGGCATTTGTCGAGGCATACATTACATATTTCCTTTACCCACCTTTGTCCATCACTCTAAGGAGTAGGTAGATAGAGGCCTTAGAGTGTCCTTACATATTTCCTTTACCCACCTTTGTCCACCACTCTAAGGAGTAGGCAGATTGAGGCCTTAGAGTGTCCTTACATATTTCCTTTACCTCTTGAAAATGGCTCCAAAACAGGAGCCGAAACGTCGAGTTTCCATAAATTCTGGACGCGGTTTAACCCGAGAACCAAGCATGTCTCACATTAAAGACCGCGGAAATCTTTCTGAATATATATATATATATATATATATATATATATATATATATATATATATATATATATATATATATATATATATATATATATATATATATATATATATATATATATATATATATAATATATAGGTATATAACACCGATAACTAAGGAAACATTAGGCAGATTTAACTTAAATTGTTGAGTACGCTCCTCATGTAATTGTTTTGGATAAGTTCGTTAGCCAGGAATTTGGGACTGTTGTTTTCAGGCTTTTTTTAGGAAATATATATAAACCTTTAAAAATAACAAACCTATTTCAAGCGAATTTGGTGTGTAGAAGCCTTTAAACATGTATTGCCACTGGTAATCAGAAAATGGCGCAAGAAAAAAATACTTTTTGTGATTAACAAAAAATCTGTTGAGTATAACAGACGCACATTTAGTTTTTTGGCGCAAAAGACCAAGTAATACAAGAAAAATTGTTGAAAACGTTCTAGAATTTTAGAAAAAAAAATATTAAAATTGTTCAAATAACTTTGATACAGAAAAAATTTAGAAATAATTAGTTTGACGGGATTATCTATGTTTACATTTTCATTATACGTAAGTAATTGATAATTCACTTCACAAATTATGTAAAATGAAACTTTGAAGTTACAGACACAAATAACCTTCTTATTTCTAACGGCTTGTGTATGAGTATTTTTCCGTTTACGTTTTTCTTTACTTGCACTGGTTTAAATTTCCCTGAAAACTTAAAAAATCCCTAACCTTGATACATTTTTGTTTTCCAATTTTAGTTACAGATTTTTTTCTTTTTCCGTCGGTCTATTTCCGCGACTATTTTTTCCCATAGGGCTCATCCGCGTCTTTGCCGCTCCGATAACACCGCAGCCTCTGGCTGATTGTACATGCCCTTTATCTTTTCTACTCCACCTATTCCAAAATCACTGTACCTTGAACTAGTTTGCACAGCAATTGGTAGTGTGAAGTTTTATATTGCTCTGTCTCCGGTCTAGGCTATCCGTAGATCAGTTGTCTTTTGCGGTCCAGAGCTTTACACTCGCACAAGATGTGCTGGGCTGATTCTTCCCCCTCGCCGCAGAATCTACATGCCAGGTCCACCTGGAACCGCCCCATTTTATGCAGGCATTTCTTGACAGCCATGTGTCCCGTCAAGAGTCCTCTTATGTTCCTGAGCTGTCCTCTGCTAAGATTTAGTAGCTCCACAGCTCTCTTTGAACTGGGATCCCAATTAATCTCTTCCCATGTCAGAGCCCTGGACAATTTGCCCAGTATGCCTTATGTTAGTCCCTGACCTAGGACTTGATGGTTCCCCTGGCCATGTCTTTCGATACGCCCAGGACCGGTTCTCGGCCCATAAATGGTTCTGGTGACCCTCTCTTCGCGAGACTGCCAGCTTCTTCATTGCCCTTGACCCCATAGTGATCCGGAACCTAGATGAGGATGACCTCATTCTGCCCAGTCAGGTCGCTCCTCTCGTCTCGGCATTCACTCGCCAGCTTGGAATTTGCCCGTGGGCTACTTAGGGCTTTAAAGGATATCTGGCTGTGTGCGGCTATGAGGATCGGCCTGTTGGTGCAGCTCCTCCTCTTGTTCTCTCGCACGCAGTGCAAGATTGCCTACATTTCGACCTGAAAGACCGTTGCATGAGCCCCGAGGAAAATGCTGTGACTTGCCCTCCGTCCTTCCGAATAAACGCCTGCCCTCGTCCCACGCTCCCCGTCAGATCCGTCCGTGAACCAGACGAGCGCGTCCCGTGGTAGGCCCGGCGTCTCTCCGCTCCATGCCTCGCGGTCAGGGATTACGACTGTAAATTTATTTTCCCTACAGGTTCGCGGGCTCGCGAAGTCTGACCTCATTTCAAGCATGGGCTCCTTCACGATCTCCTGAATCTTGCAGTGACCCCTGCAGCTTGGGTTGAATCTATGATTGCAGGCTAGTCTGTATAGTCCTATCCTAGCCTCCCCCATCCCCCTCCGAAGAGCAGAACGTGCAGACATTCAACTTTCTCAAATACAATGCCGCAACCTCCGTTGATGCCAATTTTAGCGTGTTAACTGAAAAAGTCGAAGGGGGACCCTGGGAATCGAACTCAGTACCCTCCAGTTCAGAGACATACGTTCTTATCAGTATACCACCGAGGCTCTGGTACATGGCTTTTACTATAAAGGTTATATTACCTACCAAATTTAATGTCATTCATTGAAAAAAGGCATATTTGACATTACGACATATTTCTGTTATAATTCGCTACCATAGCGCACTTGCTGCATCCATTTTTGTTTTTAAATACGTAAAACAGCAAAGCGGTGGATATCAGAATCCATGGTATTTTGATTTTGCCTTAAATGACAACTTTGAAAATCGTAAGGCGGTAACTTTGCGGTTACAAAATCTATCTATACCTAGCTGGCTTTGTGTACAAGCGAGTAAAGGTGTTTTATCTATAGAAAAGTGGATACAGTCGTTGAAATCTAGCAATAAAAAATATACTAAGACGGGATGAAAAGTGGCGTTATTATTAACAACGCCTGTCAAATTGTTCAAATACTGCTACACAAACGGTACGTTTTAGTGAATTTTCTTTAAAAAAATTCACTAATGAGGAGATCCCGACTTTGGAATTGTGAAAAAAGTTCTTCAAAAGAGCGCTAATTAGGCCTCCTAGAACACATATCCGGGGTCACTTTCGATTTTTATATGTTTATATATATATATATATATATATATATATATATATATATATATATATATATATATATATATATATATATATATATATATATATATATATATATATATATATATATATATATATATATATATATATATATATATATATATATATATATATATATACATATATATATATATATATATATATATTATATATATATATATATATATATATATATATATATATATATATATATATACCATATATATATATATATATATATATAGGTATCACACCGATAACTCAAAAAATAATTGACCGATTTATTTTGATAAAATTTGGTGAGTGCCTTCCTTTTGCAAGTGGCTTAGATAACTTCGTTAGCTAGGAAAATCGGCCGAGGTTTTCCCGGAAAATTTTGTGTTTTCTTTAGAAAAAGAATCATATCTCCGGAAAGAACAAAGTAAGGGCAACCAAATTTGGTACATCGTTTTATATCCCTATAGGTAAATTACCTACCAAAATTTAGCGTTCTAGGTCGAAAGACAAAAAGTTATGGGCATTTTCTCAAAAGGTCAAAATGACAATTTAACACGTCAAAATCGCAAACATTTTGGCAAATAACTTGAATCTAATACGGGCTATGGAAAAAAATGTCTCAAGAATAATGTTTTACAAACCCTAAAGTATTAGTTTTCAACCGTCATTGTCCTTTATTTTACTAAAATGTTTCCAGAAAATTCATTTCAAATAGACCCTTTCTCTGATGCTTGGCAGTAGCCTTAGCTATAGAGTTTAATGGTATATAATTTTTGTCGAATTTTCGTAAAAAAATCAATAACGCTCATTATATCCGTTATTATACAAGATATGAAAATAAATTGTATATATTAATTATACGGTGTCTTGAGCTACATCTTAAAAAATTATTTCTAAAATCACAGGGTGGCCCATAAGTCGTTGGTGATACAAATTTTCTTTTTTTTTTTATCAAACACGCCTTATGTTATTGCATTTTTGCATTTTCCATCGAAGTATAATGCATGCTTATAAGAAAAGAAATTCTGGACGCAGCAAGTGTGTTATGGTAGCGAATTTTGATCACATGCTTCATATTTGATTAGCTCAATTTGCTATTAACCCATAAGGTCGGCCAAGAAACGAGTTTTTTCGGGAACATTTTAAATTTACTTTCGGAAATTTTTGTACATTTTCAAACAATAAAGTTATTTTGATGAAACGTGGCACATTGTTTTTACTATATAGGTTATACTGGTAAACAAATTTGATGCCTGCTTTCTTTAAAAAAATACACATATTTGTCATTAAAAACATTTTATTGAAAATTCACTACCATAACGCACTTGCTGCGTCCCGACATTTTTAAAGATTATATCACTTCCTTGTATAAAAACTCCTTATCCGCCACTGTTTTGCAATCAGATCGTACGTGCATATGCTTAATTGACTACAATTATAGCGCAATATCCCTTCGTCGTTGTTTCTTTTTTATTTTGGTCGACGGTGGATTGCACGGCGACAGAGTTCGCTGGCTAATGCCTTTGTTAGAAGCAATTACGTTCAATTGTTGGTTACGTATAATGAAACCGTTGAAAACAGAGCGTGCTATAGGCAATCGTTGATGGAATGCCTTGATGTTGAATCGAGATGATTTCGTAGCTGTTTTAATAACTTTCGCACCCACTGATCTTATTATGTGGTAGGCCGGTTTATTTAACCCAAACTTTCTTTCTACTATTGCCAGTGTCATGAAAGTAGAAATTAAAGCAGTAGTTGTATTTAGTCATTATTTTTGATAATGAAAGCAAAAAACTAGAGGGAATTTTTAATTGATCGCTTTTTGAACATCATTTATATCTTCATTAAACTTTTTTTTTAATTTGAACAACACACCACGAGGGCTTACAGGCTAAATACTATCATACCGTGGGTCTCGACAAGGAGGAAAGAGGCAACTTGTTAATTCTGGACTTGAAGGTTTGGAGGTTCAGAGGAGAAGAAAAAAACATGTGCCGACAAGGAATTCCACAGCTTGAAAATCCTCGGGACAAAAGAGCGGGCATAACAAGATGTTCTATGTCTGGCGACCTGGACAGTAAAAGGGTGCATTCGCTCTGTTCCCCTGGTAGATCTGTTGGGGGAAGCAGCTGGAGGAACTATTGAACAAAGCTCCTCTGAGCACTGCCCGTGCAGATATCTATAAAAGAGAGAGAGAGAGGTCACCAACGGCACGTCGGTGGGCAAGGGTCACCAATGAGATGTATAGCTGTCTTCTGAGTGGAGTCCAGGATAGCGAATGTAGACGCGGCAGCGGCAGCCCAGATGTGGGAGCAGTATTCGAGGATGGGCCGTGTGAAAAGTATTTGCGAGCCCGGAAGAGGAAATCTAATTTCTTAGCAGCCGCCTCTGCAATTGATGTGACATGGTGGTGCCAATTGAGATTTCGATCCACAGAAATGCCAACAAGTGAAAAGGACTCATTACTTTGAATAACTTGGTTGTTCATTGTGATGGTTCTAGGGCTGGTGTATCTTTTATAAGAATGAAAGCAAGACTGAGATTTGGTGGGGTTGAATTGCACAAGATTTCTACTTCCCCAGTCTAATATTTTTGGAGATCCACGGAGACAGAACCCTTCATGTGTCTGCGATCCTCATCTAGTTGGGCCAAAGAGACAGGCTTAGAATATTGTATATTTGAGTGAAGGGTGCTGTTGTCTGCATAACTGTGAACTGGGTTGGATGTGCTAGAGAGGAGGTCATTGATGTGGAAAAGAAACAAAGTAGGGGCTAAAGCTGAACCTTGAGGAACTGCTGCATTAATTGGATATAGTTTAGAGGAATGACCATCCACAACAACAGAAATGCTCCGGTTGGAGAGGAAGTTTGCTGTCCAGGTACATAGTTTTGGTGGTAGGCCATAGGCCGGTAGTTTATTAAGCAGCGCTGCGTGCCAGAACTGGTCGAAGGCTTTGGATATGTCTAGAGCGACCATCTGGGATTCACCGTGTAGTTCCATAGACTTGTTCCAAGAATGGGTGACAAAGGAAATGAGGTCGGCAGTTGATCTGTGCCGATGGAATTCATACTGCCTGTCGTGGATTAGACTGTGTTTTTCAAGAAATTTTAGTAATTCGGTGTTTATATACTTTTCCATCACTTTAAAGATGACTGAAAGGAGAGAAATAGGCCTGTAGTTGCTAGGAAGCGCTTTGGATCCTTTCTTGGGCACGGGTTGTACTCGAGCATTTTTCGGTTACTAGGGAATATGCCTCTATTGTAAGATGTCTGAAACAGACGAGTCAGGACAGGAGCATGTTCTGATGCGCGTTTTTTGAAAGCAATTGCTGTGATCTCGTCAAGAGTCCTGGTATTAAGAGGAGAGAGCATTTTTCGTACCTTTTTAGTTTTGAAAATGATGTCCGTCATTTTATGCGCGACATTGGGGACTGTTGGTGGCTGAACATTTGGAGGTGGGTTGAGAGTAGAATTGCCGGCGAGCAACGACGAAAAAAGTTCAGCTTTGCCCACGGCGGTAGAAACAATTTCATCCCCTGAGACAAGAGGTGGGAACGTGCTCTTGCAGAAATTATTCCCAATAGATTTAGCAAGAGTCCAGAAGGGTTTGCTGCCCTTAGAGCCTAACAGGACTTTCTTTTTGATGTGGTTATTAAACGAGTTTTTTGCCTCAGAAAGAATGCGGACATAGCGGTCTCTTGCGTCGTTAAATGCTCGACGGTTTTCTTGACTGGGATTGTGTAGAAATGTTTTGTGAGCTTTGACCTTTTCAAGTCTGGCCTTGTCACAAGATTTAGAAAACCAAGGCTTTTGAGTGGCTGAAGAGGTTTTCTGTGTACGTGGAATAAATAATTCCATACCAGCTTGGATCATTTCGGTGACGTTTTGTGAGATATCTGAGGGGCCAGGATGAGAGAAGCAGACAGACGCCCATGGAAATGAGGAAAAGTAATCTCGCATTTCGTGCCAGTTCGAGTTGTAGTGCAAACGATACGTGGGTGTGATGTCTGTGTGACCTCGGGTTGCATTGCGCAGGAAGCGGTGACCATGCCATGATCTGAGCGACCAAGTGGGGCGGTGACTGATATCTTATAGCATTCAGGTTGTGTAGTAAGAAGGAGATCCAAGGGATTTGAGCTGTGTGTTGGGATGCGAGGAAAGTAAGTAGGTTGCTGAACCATATTGGCTAAAGAATTGCTGACTGCAAAGGCCTCCGCTGCTCTCCCGTTTGGATTGGTTTTTTGAAGATTTTAGCCATTCCTTATTATGGACGTCACCAAGAATAGTGACCTCGGAGGAAGAATATTCAGAAATCAGATGATCGGTTTTTAAACTAAATTTAAAATCTTTATAGTGCTGACGCGAGAATCATTTCTTCTTTAAAAAATGTATCACACAACCCACCCTACATTTAAAATCTGGGAAGATCGTTACTGAGATCTTGAACTTTTCTCCTGTGATCTAGAGTAATATTTACTGTGGTAGACGATTGTCTTATAAGTCGAACAGCTCGCTCTTGAATCTAAATGACAAAGCTGTGTTTGCGGTAGGGTGCCGGATATAAAAACAACTGTGGTTTATACATCGGAAGAAGTTGTTATGATGAAAACACGCTTTCAGCACGAGAGAAAAACCCAAGGTACTTTGCTGCTGCCTTTGTAATATATCCTTAGGAAGTATTTTGCCACCAATCTGAACGTGTAGAATTTGTAGGTCATTTCTTTAATTAAAAGTTCTGTGTTTTAGAACACAAGCATAACAAATTACTAGAATTGCAGAGCCATATATTAGAAACTTGGACACGTCATCATTTAGGGTGCTGGTAATTTCGACTTTCATTTATTAAAAGCTAATATCAGGTAACTGAATTCGACGAGAACGTATGGTGAAAAGTCGTGTCATCAGTGAGGCTTTGGATCGGGTTGATGGTGCTCAATATAATGTGATTTATATGCAAAGGAAAAAGTGTGGACCCCAAAACGGAAGCCTGTGGAAATCCCGTAAGTTTAATTGATGAAGCACCATCAACAACAGCATCCAGGGACCGCATTTTTTAAAAAACTGGATAAATATAGGCTAAGTTTGGAAAGTAATCAGTAGTTGATTAAGGACCGTTGTCTGTCAGACCCAATCGAATGCTTTTGAAATATCCAACGAAGTTATATCACCTCTTTCAAATTTGTCGATGGTAAAACTCCAATAATTAGAGGCGTACGTAGAATATCCCAAATAATTCGGTTCTCACTTAAGGCGTATTGCCGATCACTTAGGATCTTTCATTTTTCGAGGTATTTTGTAAGTACTTTATCAATGTCATCTTTTAGGTGTTAGATTTTGTCTAAAGTCTGAAAGATATAATAGGTGGTTATAGAGGCTGATGAAATGCAAATAGGACGGTGGTTCCCTATATCGGATTTGCTCCCTTTTTGGAAAACGATGAACTCAGGTTTATTTCCAGGAAGATGAAAATACCCCCATGAAGTTAGATCAAAAACACAAATTTTAAGGACCAATGCCTTTATTTCGCCGGTTCCTGATGCCTTTTTGATGTCCAGATTTTCCAATATGTGCTTAGCAGTATGACACTATTTCTCCTATTTGTCAATTTTCGCAAAAAAAAATCACAAATGGGGAGATCCCGACTTTTGAAAAAATGTCTTCAACTGAGTACGAACTAGGCCCCCTAGAACCCATATCCAGTGTCAGTTGCTATTTGTATATATAGCCTGTTGTGACTCCGTGTATTTTTGCTTCTTGATCCAGACTATTTCCATCATAACCTGGCTATACCGTACTGATGATAGCTAATAAGCTAGAAACACGTGTATGCGGTTGTCTCCTTGCGGCCTTGCCCTTGATCTTTCTCCTTGTATAGTATACAGAAATGCCGTGTTAAAAAATCCTGATCAAATTTCCTTAGTAGCTTCCTTTTGCAAGTGGCTTGGAGAAGTTCGTTATCCAGGAAAATCGGATAAGTTTTCCCGGAAAGTTGTGTCTTTTTCGAAAAAAAAAATTCGGTACTTGTATTTGTATGATAAGGGGTGAACCACGTACCAAAATTCAGGTCTGTAAGTTTAAAGACAAAAAAAACTCTGGGCGCAGCAAGTGCGTTATGGAAGTGAATTTTCATAAAAATGTTTTTAATTACAAATATATCGCTCTAATGCGAGCAGGCATCAATTTGGTTACCGGTATAACCTATATAGTAGGAACAATGTACCATATTTTATCAAAATAATTATTTGAAAATGTACAAAAATTTTCCGAAAATAAACTATAAATGTTTCTGAAAAAACTGGTCTCCTAGCCAATAAACCTTAGGTTAATAGCAAATTGAGTTATTGAAATTTGAAACATTTAATGAAAATTCGCAACCAAAACGCCCTTGCTGCGTTCATATAAAAATGTTCCGAAAATAAAGTTAAATCTTGGTTTCCTGACCAACAAAACTTACGTTAATAGCAAACTGAGTTATTGAAATTTGGAGGATTTAATGAAAATTTGCTACCAAAACGCACTTACTGCGTCCAGATTTTTCTGACAAACATGCATCATATTTCGATTTAAAATGCTAAAATGCAGTAACGAATTTGTTCTACGAAAATTAGCTAAAAATTATAGACCGTTAAACCATAAACTTCACTAAACCTGCAGCGAAAGCATCAACTTAACTAAACCGACAGCCAAATCATCAGGAAAGGGTCTATTTGAAATGAATTTTCTGTAAACATTTTAGTAAAATGAAGGGCAATTACGGTTGAATCTCTAACTTAACTGCCCGTCACTTTTTTTCCCTCAAACTTAGAGACCTAAATTTCTTTTAGAAAGAAAACACAATTTTCCGGGAAAACTTAGTCAGATTTTCCTGCCTAACGAACTTGTCCAAGCCACTTTCAAAAGGAAGGTACTCATTAAATTTTATTAAGATCGGTCAAATATATATATATATATATATATATATATATATATATATATATATATATATATATATATATATATAAACACGGATCTCCCCATTAGTGAATTTTTTAAAGAAAATTCACTAAAAAAGAAAATTTGAATCACCAACGACTTATGGGCCACCCTGTAATTGTAGACATATTTTTTTAAGATGTAGCTCAAGACACCCTATAATTAATGTGTACAATTTTTTTTCGTATCTTGCATAATGACGGATATATTAAGCTTTAAAGATTTTTTACGAAAATTCGACAAAAATGATATATTATTAACCGATAAACTCTATAGCCAACACTACTGCCAAAGCATCAGAGAACGGGTCTATTTGAAATAAATTTTCTGGGAATATTTTAATAAAATGAAGGACAATGACGATTGAAACTAAGACTTCAGGCTTTGTAAAACATTATTCTTGAGACATTTTCCTTCCATATCTCATATTAGTTTCAGGTTCATTGCCTAAATATTACCAATTTTGACGTTTAAAATCGCGATTTTAACTCTATAGCCAACACTACTGCCAAAGCATCAGAGAACGGGTCTATTTGAAATAAATTTTCTGGGAATATTTTAATAAAATGAAGGACAATGACGATTGAAACTAAGACTTCAGGCTTTGTAAAACATTATTCTTGAGACATTTTCCTTCCATATCTCATATTAGTTTCAGGTTCATTGCCTAAATATTACCAATTTTGACGTTTAAAATCGCGATTTTTGACGTTTTGAGGAAAACCCAAATTTATTTTTCTTCAAATGCCTGTAACTTTTTTGTACTTAATTCTGCAGAGCTAAATTTTGGTAGGTGACTTACGTATAATGATGTTAACCCGCGTATGAAATTTTGTTTCCCTTGCTTTGTTAATTCCGGAGATATAAATTTTTTTCGAAAGAAAACACAATGTTTTTCGAGAAAACCACGGCGGATTTTTCTGGCTAACGAACTTATCCAAGCCACTTGCGAAAGGAAGGTACTCACTAAGTTTTATCAAAATCGGTCCATTATTTTTTTAGTTACAGGTGTGACATAAATATATAAATATAAATATATATATATATATATATATATATATATATATATATATATATATATATATATATATATATATATACATATAAAGTCTGAAACCGACCTCGGATTTGGGTTCCAGGGGTCCTAGATAGCGCTCATTTGAAGAAATTTTTTCAAAATTCAAAAGTCGGGATCTCCCCATTAGCGAATTTTTTTAAAGAAAATTCACTAAAAAGGTATGGGCATTTAAAGCAATAAAAATGGAATTTTTCTCAAAACGTCAAAGCCGCGATTTGAAACGTCAAAATTGGCAACATTTTGGTAAAGAACCTGAAACAAATAGGGATTATCTAAAGAAGATGTGGCAAGAAAAGTGTTCTACAAACTCTTAAATTTCAGCTTCAACCGTCATTGACCTTCATTTTACTAAAATGTTACTAGGAAATTCATTTCAAATAGACCCTTCTTCTGATGCTTTGGCAGTAGTTTTAGTTAAGTTTATGGTTTAACGGTCTATAATTTTTAGCTAGTCTTTGTAGAAAAAATTCGTTAACGCGAGGAGACCGCGACTTTTGAATTTAAAAAGATTTTGTTCAAATAAAAGCGAAGTAGGCGCTCTCGAATCCATATCCGAGTTTAGTTTCAGTTTTTATCTGATACGAGAAAAATTGTATACATTACTTATAGGGTGTCTTGAGCTGCATCTTATAAAATTATTTTAACAATCACAGGGAGCCAAAGATGTCAACCCCAAACATTTTGACGTTTAGGAACAAGGGCAAATAGTACAGGCAATAGAGGAGCCCGTTACTCTTGTCCATAATGCACTAAACTACAGGAGTTTTTTTTTTTTGATAGATAGGTTCAGACTTACGTACTGAATGTAAAAACACAAAATCCTTACAAATTAGGAGGGCGGAAGTGCCGCCATTTTGAGAAAAACCGTTTCGGCCTATATCTCCATAACCGTGCATTTTAGGCCAAAAATGGTAATGACCCTTATTGTATTTCTCATCTTTTTTGTTGCATATTTTTTTTGTATCACTCACCGTTTACAACTTATACGAATATCAGCATTAAATTATTGACTTTTTTACCCATATCTTTGTTAATAATTGTTTAAAAAATAAAATGCTTATAACTGAACTTTTTAATCGACAAATTTCCTACAATTTTTACAAAAAACCTTTTTTTCTAAAATCAATATTTTTAAAGTTATAACGCGTTAAATGTTGCACTTTTCAATCGACAAATTTTTCTGGAAATATTTTAGTAAAATGAAGGACAATGACGGTTGAAGCTAAGACTTCAGGCTTTGTAAAACATTCTTCTTGAGACATTTTCTTTCCATAGCTTATACTAGTTTCAGGTTCTTTGCGTAAATGTTGGCAAATTTGACGTTTTAATTCGCGACTTTGACGTTTTGAGGAAAACCACAATTTATTTTTTTTAAATGCCTATAGCTTTTTTGTCTTTGAACCTACAGACCTAAATTTTAGTAGTCAATTTACCTATAATGACATAAAACAGTGTACCAAATTAAGTTGCCCTTACTTTGTTATTTCGAAAGAAAACACAAAATTTTCCGGGAAAACCTGGGCCGATTTTTTTGCCTAACGAACTTATCCAAGCTACTTACAAGAGGAAGGTATTCACCAAATTAAATTAAAATCAGCTTATTAGTTTTTGAGTTATCGGTGTCCTCCTAGTTTGTAAGGATTTTGTGTTTTTACATTCAGTACGTAATTCTGCACCTATCTATCAAAAAAAAAACCTCTCTAGTTTAGTGCAGAAAAAAGTTCTCTATTGCCTGTACTAAAAGATATATAATTGAAATATTACACACCAATTATTTACTTGGAACAAGATGATGTAAGGAAATAGTTTTTGCACCCTTCGTGTTTCGATTAAGCTTAATATCGGAAATTCCAGAATGAATTTCTCAACCAAATTCTTGTTTTGTTTGTATTTGCGGGTCAATGACTAAGTGAAATTCCCTTAGCACCTTTAACGGCTATAATTACCCATACAGTTTGCATGACATGCTCGCTTTACTAGACCGAGTGAGACGCACACATACAAATATAGACGTATTTACCTATTATGAAAACGATACAGTGGAAATATATTTTATTGTCAAGATCTAATCGCAGGCGAAATGTCACAAACAGCAAAAAAGCGGGTTAGCATTCAGACATTTCCGTAATTATGGCACATTACCATGGCTATTTTGAGCTTTATACAGCTATAATGGTCATGAAGTAACCGTTCGTGCAAGTTGTGCACCCCAAACAAGAATATCTTCATTAGCATTCAAATCTACACGCACCTAAATTCAATACTGGCGGTGCAATCATGTTTTTGTAGGCTATATTCTAACAATTTTCGTATATCTTGGGTTTAGCATGAAGCCACATTAGAGTTTTAAAAGTCTGGACACAGCAACTGCGTTATGGTAGCGAATTTTCATAGAAATTATAATTGATTTTTTTCACGAAAATTATATGTACAGTGGAGCGTCTATAACTCGAACTCCTCCAAGTCGAATTATTTTCTAACTCGAATTTTTTACTAAGAACATTAAATTTTGAACAGATTTTCATCATCATCATCATCATCAATCAGCCCTATGCGTCCACTGCTGGACATAGGCCTCCCCCAGTTTAATCCATTCTTTTCTGTCTTGAGCGCTACGAATCCAGTTTTTTGTAATGTCATCTGTCTAGCGAGTTGGTGGTCTTCCTCTGCTTCTTTTATCGGATCTGGGTCTCCATTCAAGTGATCGTTTTGTCCACCTGTCATCTTGCATGCGAGCCACATGTCCCGTCCACTTCCACTTGAGTTTTTCCACATGTACGACCACATCAGTCACTCCTGTTCTTCTGCGTAATTCTTCATTTCTAATGTGGTCACGTAACGAAACGCCAAGCATCGATCTCTCCATTTTGCGCTGTGTTACTTTCAATTTCTTAGCAGAAGCGTTGGTAAGGGTTAGTGTTTCGGCGCCGTAGGTCATAACCGGTAAAACACATTTGTTGAAAACTTTTCTTTTCAAGCATATCGGAAGGTCGCTTCTGAAAACGTCTCTAAGTTTGCCGTAAGCCGCCCAGGAGAGTATAACTCTTCTGTTTATCTCGCATGTTTGGTTGGTTTTCGATATGCTTATCTCGTGGCCCAAATATGTGTATTTGTCTACCCATTCCACCTCAGAGTTTTCAATAATTAGGTTGTTACTAGGGACGAGGTTTGTCATAAATTTTGTTTTTCCGATGTTCATTTTTAGACCTACTGTTGCACAGACCTCCTGAAGTTCCTGTAGCATCACTCTAATATCTTGCAAGTTGTCAACTAGTAAGACAATGTCGTCTGCAAACCGTAAGTTTGACAGACTTTGGCCGTCTATTCTTAGACCTTTTTGGTCCCAATCTAGCTTCTTTAACACATACTCCAGGACGGTGATAAATAGTTTTGGAGACATCGTATCTCCCTGGCGTACTCATCTCCCAATTTTTATAGGACTCGTGTTTTCATGTAGTTTTACCACAAGAGTAGCATTTTTATATATATTGTAGATTAGTTTGGTGTAGCGATAGTCAATACGGCATGCTTCCAGGGACTGCAACACTGCGTCCAGCTCCACAGTGTCGAAAGCCTTATGGAATTCCACAAAAGCAAGGACAAGTGGTCTGCCATATTCGATGGTCTTTTCAATCTCTGTTTTAACGCTTTGAAGATGATCATTGGTTCCAAACCCACTTCGAAAACCGACCTGTTCTACTGGCTGGATAAAGTCTAACTTCTTTTCAAGTCGTGAGGTAATTATTCTAGTAAATAATTTGTAGAGGTGGCTAAGTAGACTTATCGGCCTGTAATTTTCTAGGTTCGAGATGTCTCCTTTCTTGTAGATCAGTATTACGATGGTGTTGTGCCACTTTTCTGGTATCGTACTATTGAAGAGATAAAGGTTGAAAAGAGATTTGATTTTTTGGAGCAAGCAAGGACAACCAATCTTTATCGCATCGGAAACCACGC
Source organism: Tillus elongatus (assembly GCA_964006375.1). Taxonomy (NCBI): domain Eukaryota; kingdom Metazoa; phylum Arthropoda; class Insecta; order Coleoptera; family Cleridae; genus Tillus; species Tillus elongatus. The sequence goes on from OZ023265.1 coordinate 182,259,347, forward strand.
AGTCTTCTCCGAGCGATTTTTGATTTCTCATCTTTTTTAGGGCTAGTTTAATCTCATCTAGTGATATTTCCATTAGTATTTCCGAGCCTTGATTAACCACGCCTTTTTTACGGGTTAGTATTTTAGATTCTGGATGTAGATTTATATCACTTTGGCTTTTATATAGCATTCCATAAAACCGTTTTTATGGAACAGATTTTAGTGCCATTTAATCTCTGTAAGTCGAATATTCCATATCTCAAATATTTCTGTAAATCGAAGACAATTTGGGTACTCAAACCATTCTTTTATTGTACAAAACAGCTCTATAAGTCGAATTTGAAAAAATTAATGTATCTTGTCAGAAGTTGATTCCACAAAAGGCCAAGCACAACCCTAATAAATCTCAGGCAGTTAATATTTACGACTTCTTTTCTATTATACACTCTACTATGGTCGGATATTGGGATAGCATGTAGTAAAGAACAGATGTTCTACTTTTGCCATTACAATAATAATGCATTAAGTAGTGTTTCCATTAGTCAAGGAGTCCAATACCTATTTCTGACCATCTCTAACTTTGAAACATTTTATGTATCTAGAGTGCCGACTGTCAGCTCTCTTTAGACTTGATTTGCTCTCCACTTCTTTTAGTTCAGTATCGCGACGTCATCTAGCCCAGCATCTTTATTTTATATTACGTAGAGAATTTTAATATCCGTTCCGATTTACCATGAGCAATAAAAAAAAGTTTGGAAGTGGGCGATGAAATTGTGGAAACGATTGCACGAAGTGGTAGACCCTCTTTGTCGACTTTAGGGAGTCCATACAACCTCGGTGCGATAGGATCATACATGGAAAGCTTCTTTGCCTGTTCAGGGCTGATGAAACCAGCTATTCTCAATGCTCTAAGTATTTCATTGTTGTTTCTTTTAAGTTTCGATGTCGGATCTTTGGTTAGTCTGCTATATACTAACTCGTCGTTGACCAACATATTCATCTTCTCCATGTACATCTCCTTGTCAATCACCACCGACACATTACCATTATCAGACTTCATCACCAACAGTTCACAATGCTCTCTAAGGAAGTTCCTCGTCTCAACATACAAACGATTTGAAATATTGCTACTGTACACATTATCTCGATAAAAATTAGTAACAGTATTAGTAGCTTGTGCTCTGACTACATTCTGACTCTCAACTGAGATATCCTAAACTATATACTCAATTTCTGACAATAATTTTTTGTATGAAATTTGACTATTTCTAGGTGGTATACTAAATTTAGGTCCCAAGGACAACATCTTTAATACATTATCAGGAATGGAAACGTTGGATAAGTTGACTGTCCAACGGTTTTGAGATGTGACATTACAAACTTTGTCTGACACTATGGATTTAAGTTTGTTAATATTATGAGTTTTTTTTAATTCTCTATTAAAATTGTAATCCTGTCTATATTTATATTGACTGTAAATATTACAGGGCAATAAGTGACTTGCTTCTAACATCACCTCTTCTAATTGAATTTTAAGTCTAGCTACAGACTTTTCAGCTACCTTAATTTCTACAGATAATAATTTGCACCCCAACCTTAAATTGAAGTTTTCAACCTCCTTCTCGGCTGCCATGGTCGAGTCAACCATCCTGTAAACACATCTGAGGCCCTGGGTTAGGTGTCTTGGTGTCACTCCACTCTTTCGGCAATTTATCAAGAAAATTCTCCTAGTCAATGCCCTAGCCAGCTTGCTGTTAAACTTCGCCCATTTCTTCAAGGATGTTAGTGCTGAAATACCATACTGTGTAGATATCCTCTGATAAAAACGCATAACTGTAATTTGATTAAAGGGAGGAGTAACAGTCGTTACACGTTAGCGTGCTAAAATTTGTATATTTTTAAGGGCAATTACGCCCAAAAAACGAGAGCTATATTTTAAAGAAAGTCACTGTGTACTAAAACTCGATATATTTCGCTCGGGATCCCGAGCATCTTCAGGAGTACTAGAAATGAATAAAAATCAGCAAAACATCTAGATTATGCATTAAAAAACACTTACAGCACTGTAACTATTTACAAAAGCCGAGTTTAATCAAAATCGGTTAATTATTTTTAGAGTTAACGGATGGATACATACATATATATATATATATATATATATATATATATATATATATATATATATATATATATATATATATATATATAAACATATAACAATTCAAACTGATCCCGGATGTGGGTCCTAGGGGTCCTTGTTCGCGCTCATTTGAAAAAATGTTTGCAAAGTCTCACCATCGATAGATTTCTATTAGTGAATTTTTTAATAAAAATTCACCAAAAAAGATTAACCTTTATAAACAAACAGTTTAAGAAACGAAACATTTCCTAAAGGAGCTCCCTAAAATATCACAGGAACATGATATTTCCTCATTGTTGTGGGATGCAGACTACCAGGTGCACGGCCAGACACGCAACGCACCGCAACAACCTAATTCTGGAAAAATGAAAGGAGCTTTCCAAGGAGACACTCTAACAAAGAAAAGGGGGACTTTTATCGCAGGTGCTGCAAATCATGGGAATTATAGTCCAGATTGAATTCAAGAGGGTGATTACATGAAATGATTATTAGATTCCTTCTTGGAGAATGGTTTTGGGACAATAACGTTCGACAACAAATTTCGGACACATAATAGGATGAGGTGCAGTATTCCCTATAAAAGAATCTAGGAAAATAGAATTGGTGTTAGGATTGAAGTGACATGAAAATAGAAAATTTCGGGACGCACCAAATGCGCTTTCGTAGTGAATTTTCATAAGAATAATATATTATTGACTTACCTTATATTAAAATTTATAATTAATTACATTTAATTTAATTTATGGAATTAGGAACAGTAAAAAATAAGGTAAAAATGGCAAATAAAAACATGATCTCTAACATAAATACTTACAGTCAGTTGTATACAAAATTAACAGAAAATAAAAAAGGCTGGACGCAGCAAGTGCGTTATGGTAGCGAATTTTTGTAAAAATATTTTTAATGGCGAATATGTCTTGTTTTTAAAAGAAGGACATTTGGTTGGCAGTAAAAATGTACCAAATTTCATTAAAAAAGCTTTGTTGTTGCAAAAAGTACAAGCATTTTCCGAAAATAAACTTTAATAGTTCCAAAAAAAAAAACTGGTTCAATTTTCCTGGACAACGAATCTCTTTAAGCTATTTACATACCTGCCAAGATATAATTATTCACAAACAGCTTTAGGACCAAAATTGCAACAACAAAAAAGATGAAAATTTGCGAAAACTTCTCTTACAAAAATTCACCTTTTTGGTGAATATTCTTAAAAAAAAATTACCAAAGGGGAGATCCCGACTTTTGAGTTTAAAAAAAAAGTTCTTCAAATGAGCGCTAATTAGGCCCCCTAGAACACATATCCGGGGTCAGTTTGAATTTTTATATGTTTATATATATATATATATATATATATATATATATATATATATATATATATATATATATATATATATATGTATGTATGTATGTATGTATGTATGTTTCACACCGATAACTCAAAAAATAATGGACCGATTTCAATGAAATCTGGTACATACCTTCTTTTTGTAAGTGGATTGAATAAGTTCGTTAGCCAGGAAAATCAGACCAGTTTTTCCGGGAAAATTTTGCGTCTTCCTTCGGAAAATTTTTGTATCTCCGAAAATAACAGAGCTATGACAACCAAATTCGCCATATACGTTTATACTATCCAACTTACCCTAGATGCCAAAATTCAGATCTCTAAGTTAAAAAAAAAAGTTATAGGCATTTTAAGAAAAAAAAATGGGTGCCACTGGTGATCAGAAGAAAGCAACAAGAATAAAATATTTTGTGTGATTAACAAAACCAATTGAATATTACATCCAACGGTTAAGTTTTCATGACGCAGAAACGTGAAGAAGTAGCAAAAAATATATTTTTAAAATTTGATAATTTTTCTTCTTCAAACGTCAAAATCGCGATTTGAAACGTCAAAATTTGCAATTTTCAGACAACGAATTTGGAACAAATACCGATTCTGTAGACGATATGCCGTAAGAAGTGTGTTTTACAAAGCCTTAAGAATCAGCTTCAACCATCGTTGTCCTTCATTTTACTAAAATATTTTCAGAAAATCCATTTCAAATAGAACCTCTTTCTGATGATTCGGCAGTAGTTTCAGCTGTAGAGTTTATGGTTTAATAGTCTATATTTTTGCAAATTATCGTAGAAAAAAATCGTTATTGAGAACACCGCGACTTATGAGTTTTAAAAAATCTCTTGAAACGAGCACGAACTAGAACCCCAAAAATCCATATACGGGGTCAGTTTCAGTTTTTGTCTGTTTACACCTATACAGGGTGACGCTTTTCTACGGCAAAGCTAAGTATATCCGTTATTATACAAGATATGACAAAAAAGTACATACGTTAATTATAGGGTATCTCGAGCTGCATCTTATAAACTTATTTTGACAATCACAAGGTGGCCCATAAGTCGTTGGTGATACAAACTTTCTTTTTTTAATAGAACACCCTCTTCTTTTATTGCATTTCTGTATTTTCCTGCGAATTATAATGCATGTTTGTGAGTAAAAAATTTGATATCGTTCATCGTTTTTAAGTTATTTCAATTGTTTGGCAACTTTTCACTTTTTTGGCATATATTTTAAACACATATTACAAATTGTGAAACGGCGTCTTTATCAATAGGTAGCGGAGCCCCATGGAAATGACGCATTCAGACAGTTTTTTGTTTGTATTACTCGTCGAAAAAATCGAGCTGCCTTATACAGGCACTCTCAAAAATGCCTGAATTTTAATTGTTTTCGCAGAAATGGTTTTCGTGTTTCTGCAGAAACAAATTTTTGTAAAATTTTTGTGATATGTTGGTAATTAATAATAAATGTTCAGTAATTTATTGTGAAAAACATAATTTTGTGTAACATTACTGAAGGCATTTTTATATAAAAAAAGTCTGGACGCAACAAGTGCGTTATGGAAGTGAATTTTCATAACAATGTTTTGAATAGCAAATGAGAGCAGGCATCAATCTGATTACCGGTATAGCCTATGTAGTGGAAACAATGTACTATATTTTATCAAAATTACTTATTGTTTGAAAATGTACAAAGTTTTTTCGAAAATAAACAAATGTTGGTTTCCTAGCCAACAAACCTTACGTTAATAGCAAATTGAGTTATTGAAATTTGAAGGATTTAATGAAAATTTGCTACCAAAACGCACTTACTGCGTCCAGATTTTTTTCTTACAAACATGCCTCATATTTCTATAAAAAATGCAAAAATGCATTAACGAATTTGTTCTACGAGAATTAGCTAAAAATTATACCCTGTTAAACCATAAACTTCACTATACCTACAGCGAAAGCATCAACTTAACTAAACCGACAGCCAAAGCATCAGAAAAAGGGTCTATTTGAAATGAATTTTCTGTAACAATTTTGGTAATATGAAGGACAATGACGGTTGAAGCTAAAACTGAAGGGTTTGCAGAACACTCTTCTTGTAACATTTTCGTTTCACAATCCGTATTTTTTTCACATTCTTTGCCTCAATATTGACGATTTTGACGTTTCAAATTGCGACTTTGACGTTTTGAGGAAAACTCCTTTTTTTCAAACTGCCCATAACTTTTTTGTCTTTAAACGTAGGAACCTAAATTTTGGTACAAGGTTCACTCTTTATAATACAAGCACGCGTACCGAATTTGGTTGTCCTTGCTTTGTTATTTTTGGAGATAAATAAGTTTTTTTAGAAAGAAAACACAAAATTTTTCAGGAAAACCTGGGCGGATTTTCCTGGATAACGAGCTAATCCAAGCCACTTGCAAAAGGAAGGCACTTACCAAATTTTATCAAGATCGGCCCATTATTTTCTGAGTTATTGGTGTGATACATACATACATACATACATATATATATATATATATATATATATATATATATATATATATATATATATATATATATATATATATATATATAAACACAGATCTCCCCATTAGTGAATTGTTCGTTTGACGAAAAATTCGCTAAAACAGGAAATATATTCAAAAAAAAAACACAAGAATGCTGAAGATAGAACAGGAATACATTAAACTATTAAACATTCAAATGCACATTCAGTATCATTTTTAATTATAAGGTTATAAAAATGTCAATTGATTCAAAAAGCAGGACCTAACTTAAGGTATTAGTAAATTTTCTTTAAAAAAAACCACTAATTGGGAAATCCCGACTTTTGATTTTTGAAAAAATTTCTTCAAATGAGGCGAACTAGGCCCCCTAGAGCATGGGCTCCCTGGATATGGATCCAGGGTCACTTTAAATTTATATATATATATATATATATATATATATATATATATATATATGTTTGTGTGTGTGTGAATCACACCGATAACAGAAAAAATAATGAGCCGATTGTGATCAAATTTGGTGAGTACCTTCCTTTTGCAAGTGGCTTTTCTCCCGGTATTCAACCACTTTACAACGCCCTCTTCTCATTTAAGCGTTTTTCGCATTACGCGTATCAAATCCAATCGTATTAAATTTCTAAAAACCTAATTGGCATTAAATTAGCTTTGAAATATTGAGTTTCCTTAAAACATCAATAAGAAATTTGTTTATAGCCCGGTGTACGATGTCAAAGTAATAATACCAAAGCAATAACCTTTAATTCATCAAACTGTTAACTAGCAAAGTAATCACAAGCCTTATTGCCATTGTTTACTTAATTTACGACTTTCATTGTAAACCACATTATCCGACTTTGGGTGGCAAATCAATTGTAAACTTGTCCAAGTTTGCCATTGTTCAAAACGTTCTAGGTCTATACTCAAAAGCTAGCGCTAATTGAAATCCCTGTAACTACAGTAAACAATCAGTAAATACATGCAGCTGTGACACTGGCAGTTAATAACTTTCTAATCAAATCCATGCAAACTTATTGCTTATTGTGTACCATTAATCATTTAAAAAAAGCTACACTCCTACTGATGAGGAACTTGACACGATTCTAATCAAGGCGTAAAATTGAGCAGTAAAAGTTATCGGCCAATAAGTCGATTATCCACGCTTTTGTTTTAACTGCTAATTCTCATTTATATTTTTAATTTGTATATATGTGTTTTTTAATTAAAACTAGAAATTCGGACATAAAAGCAAGATTTGTGTTGTGTGAGATATATATATATATATATATATATATATATATATATATATATATATATATATATATATATATATATATATATATATATATATATATATATATATATATATATATATATATATATATATCAACAAACAAAAGGCACGGCAATGGGCAATCCGCTATCGCCATTTATTGCAGACCTTTTAATGAGCAGATTTGAAACAGGTCTTGAAAGTGAAAGTGGTTATTTTCCTAGAGTGTGGTGTCGTTACGTGGATGATATTTTCGCGGTGTTTAACACAAACATTTGCAGAATAGAAGATTTTATTGACAAATTAAACAATAAATTTGATTCTATAAAATTTACCCACGAATTAGAAATTAATAATAAACTACCCTTTCTAGATGTACTAGTTATCAATAATAAAGACACTTTAGAATTCGATGTCTATAGAAAAGAAACCACTACCTTAAGCTATATCCCGAGCGACTCACATCATACGTACGCACAAAAAATGGCCAGTCTGATATTTTTAGTAAATCGGTTAATGAATGTTCCTTTAAACAAAAGTAGATATACCAAAGAATTAAATTATATTAAGAACGTGGCCGAATATAACGGATACACTGCTTGCCTAGTGGAAAAATTAATCAACAAATAGAAAACAAAGAAAATGTTGACGGAATCAACGACGTTCAGGAGAGAAAAATCGGAAAAAAACTTTGTTTTCTTACCATTTGAACCTAAAATCACGAGGGGTCTAGACAGCATTTTTAAAAAGACGACTTACAGCTAGCATTTTCAACAACAAATACCTTAAAAAACTTGCTAGGTAACCCAAAAGACAAGGATAGCGCGGAAAAAATGTCGGGAATTTATGAAATAAGTGGTAAATATTGTAATCTTAAATACGTCGGACAAACAAAAAGATCGATTGGAATCAGATTTAAAGAACACATATTCCAATTACGTTACGGTACTGTGGATAAGTCTGCCGTCCCCCGACATATTTGGGATAATAATCATCACGTTGATAAAGATAATCTGAAATTAATAAAAAAATGTTAGAAAACCGGGACAGCTAAATGGGTTCGAGAGCGTATATATTGCAAAATATAGTTACAACAAAAAATGTATGAACACTTCACCAGCACCAAATACGAGTCACTTGATCGATTGCTTTGCTAAATAAAATTCCCACGTTTTCGGCACGTTTTACCGATAACATAAGTATACAGTTATTGCCGCCAAAGGAATCGTTGTTAATTTAGCTGTCGTAAAACTTTCTCAAGACTATTACAGACGGACACTTTTTAGATAAAGCAGTAGGGATAGCGCAAATACCTTGTCCGGCGATAAAAATACAATACACTTTGGAATTTGCCTACGACTAGTGTCTCACCTCGGTTCGATCTCTTTACCTGAGATCCGGTATATAAGTTGATGTTAGTTTTCTAAGTATTTAGAATGTTTCATCCTCTGATGACGCTAACTTGGTTAGTGAAACGATCGTCAGGTCTTTTAAAATGTGTTGTAGTTATTTGGGTTCTCCAAGTATACTTATATATATATATATATATATATATATATATATATATATATATATATATATATATATATATATATATATATATATATATATATATATATATATTTGTGTGTGTGAGTGAGTGAGTGAGTGTGTGTGTGTGCATACGAGGCTTTTTTTAATTCTCTATTCAAAGCTGCGATTAGATTTTATATCTGCTTACGAGGCTTCAAGATAAAAAATCTAAAATAGTAGTATTTATTTCGTGCTCAACTCACGGCAGTTTTGAATAGAGAATCAAAACAGCTTTTCAAAAAGATGCCACATAAGCTACCTCCGTTACTCAAATTCAGAGGGTAAAAGCCACCCAGATAGGGGCGAATGTAATTAAAGTGTCTCACTCGGAAGCAATATATATATATATATATATATATATATATATATATATATATATATATATATATATATATATATATATATATATATATATATATACAGGGTGACTCGCATAAGGACCGACACAGAGCAGGGGCATATAGGGGAGCCCAAAATATTGTGATTTAACGCAACTTACCCCTATACTAAGTTGCACCCCTGAGAAGTTATAGACCTTCAAAGTGGGGTTTCTAATTTGAAAAAAAAATTCGCCAAATGAAAACCTCCCGCCCATATTCACAACACTCAGCAAATATTACTAAAATAAAATTACTCATTTTCCTGATTGTCAAGTCAGACATTAAATTTCATAGCCAACGTTTGAATTTCCGATGATTTTAAATAACAGCTCTAATACATGTATTCAGTTATTCGGAATTTTTTTAAAACCGACAAAGTTTCTTGAAAATTAATAACAGTAATAAAAGTTTTAAAATTAAATTCTCCATAAAACGAGATAATATTTGTTTAAATCGGCCAATAAGTTAGAAAATTCTGTCACATTTTAAGGGTGAATCATCCCTTATCAACCCTTTAAAATGATTCAATTGGATTATTATTGCTGTCGATTGTTGTTCTTGATATACTCAAGACGTGTACCAAATTTAGTTCTTCCAAGTTTAATCTTAACTGAGAGATTGATTTTTTTTATAAATCAGAAACCCAACTTTGAAGGCCTATAACTTCTCAGGAGTGTAACTGGGTTCCCTACACACCCCTACTCTGTGTCGGTTCTTGTGCGAGTATATATATATATATATATATATATATATATATATATATATATATATATATATATATATATATATATATATATATATATATATATTGATAATGTATAATTATATACATGTTCAAAATGCAATCCACCGACTTCTTAGCAATGAGCAAATCTGTTGGTAGATTCCTCTTGTACATTATGAATGACACCAGGGCTAATTCGACTCATTTCATACCTAGTTAGATTTTTCAAATCTTCTAGGTTATTTGGTTTGCCCATATATATATATATATATATATATATATATATATATATATATATATATATATATATATATATATATATATATATATATATAATTCACTAAAAGGCATTTCCGTCAGAATTTGGTACTGATATGTAGTTATATGTAACTACTGCGCAAATCAACTAATGTGATTATTGTTATATTAACTTGCACATCACTGTTTTCCTAATAAATGCAGGTATTTCTAAAAACCCCAAACATTACAGACAGTGTTACGAAAATGCGACATTGCATTAAGACTGTAATGATGGTAATTGCTAACGAAGGGTAGGTGGTGTTTATGTTTCAACTAGATTATTGCAACACAAATCAACTGACACGACAAAATCTGATCCACAAACCCGTCTTTGTGTTGTCTGAAAGGGTAAACGCTAGAAAAAACCTTCGATTTGACGCACATCGCTGTCTAATTTTATGTGTCCTCTCTAAACAAACTATTTCCTTTGTGAGAATTCATCCAAGGTTAGCGATAATAGAAATTCGCGAGCTGTCTCAAATACCTGCATTGTTTTTTGAGGGAATCTAGGGCTTTATAAACGAGTCGCTAGAGCAAGAGGATGTGTGAACATTGCAGAACATCAAAGACACATTTTTTCGGTTTTAAGCGGCAAAAGAAAAGAAGCTCTAGTCGCAAATGTGGTCTTTCGGCACCTATTCCACTCGAATCCATCTATCATTCAATGTCCAATCGTTTTCTGACGCCTTTTTTACCAATCCAGTTCTGCTTTTTATGAAGGCTGGAATTTTTATTTATTCAACCTTTCACTGAATGCTAGTAGCTTGTTACGATCCAAACAGGAACGATTTTCCAGACATGGTTAGATTTAATGGGATACTAAAGTTCGACAATTTGTGTATCAAACGTAGCGCTCGCTCTACAAGAGGATGCAGCGTTAGGTTTTTATGATATCTCTTGGACCCTCACGTCTGTCATTCTCTTCACAGGTCTGTGTTAAGTTTGTAGAAACATATGCGCAAATATTATCACATGTAAAGATAATCGTTAACGGACGATCAAATTTAAAGGCCTAAAAACACACATGTTTTTACCTGTTCTTATATAATTTTAAAACTTACTCCTTATGGTCATTAACTGTTGTTGTCCTTACTTCGTGAAACCGCTCCGTAGATATGTAGAGACTTTTTCTTTGGCTTCACAATCGCTTGTTCTTTATTATTTAATCAGTTTCGTGCTTTTAAGCCATTACCACACACGGCAAATTGAGTTATTTTGTCAAAAAAGTTCTTAAGTATATATATATATATATATATATATATATATATATATATATATATATATATATACGTTTTTTTCATATATATTGAATAATTATATCGAACGCAACCCTTCGATGACACAATTGAATTTTTTATATACATTTTTTTTGGGGAATAATTGTTATATATATATATATATATATATATATATATATATATATATATTGTAACAATTATTATATATATATATATATATATATATATATATATATATATATATATATATATATATATATATATATATATACATATAAGACCAGTAACAATTGAAGACTATGAAATTTCCGTTAGTCAAAGCATTAAATTCCTAGGAGTAAGCATGGACCGAAAACTTTTGTGGCGAAATAATATTCAAGAAGAATGGAGAGAGCAGAGAAAGGTATTGACATCTTAAAAAGTATACGTCATTCCAGATGGGGAGCTGCTCCAGAAATAAGCCTTTTGATTTACAAACATAGGTCTGTCATACAATATGGTTTTATGCCGATTCAGCAGAAGTAGATCTAAATAAGATAGTTACTTCAAAACAAATGCTTAAAAGTAAGTATTGGTGTCCTGAAAAATACTTCTACTTGTTACTAAATGTGGAGAGACAGTGCTCAAATGCCGCAGAAAGAAGTTCGAAATACCTTCTGGACATAATCTCAAAAGATAGTCCAATTACATTGAAATTACATAGAGCGTTTATAGAAGACCTAACGCATGTATATTGGCAAAAAAAAAGAAATCCCTGCTGCTAGTCACAATATACCAAAACAGCATCTCCTTTAAAAGCATCATTTCCTCCAATCACCATGTTCTTCATAAATTACGAAGCATTAAGAAAAATTAAGGAAAAATTAAAACCATTTTCCTAAGAAATTATTCCACATATAGTCAACAATTAAGTAACTATATGTTTAAAAAGGATTTAGAAGAAATCTGCTCACCGACTTTAAAAATATTTACAATGGTTAAAAAAAACTCAAAGGTAGCGTGCGCTTACTATATACCAGAGCTTCAATATAAAAAGAAAATTAGGCTAAATCAACACTTCTCCATCTATTCTGCAGAAATAATAGCCATTTACCAAGCTGCCAATTTTGCCGCAGAACCGGGAGATGAAAACATCATGATCATCAGCGATAGCAAAAGTGCAATTGAAAAATTATCAAATTTATCACCGTTAAATAAATGCAAAATCTCTGGTTTCTAACTTGGCATCGGCTCTACCGAATCTTATTGCAAGATGTAAAACAGTATCTATGGTATAGGTCAAAGCGCATTGTGGTATTACTCTGAACGAAGAGGTAGACAACACGGCAAAACAGGTCCTTGAATAAGAAGACATAAATGACCTGAAATGCCCTACAGGTGATATACTTCCATCTGTAAATAACGTTTTATAGGAAAAATGGGAGAGACAGTATAAAGTCGAGACAAAAGGTCAGTATTATAAAAGCTTGGAACCACTCCCACCAAAACTACCTTAGTGTAAAGGTTTAGATTTAAGCCGAAAATTAATACCAAACATCTAGATTGAGATTTGCTCACTCCCGGTGTCCAGATCACTCATATAAGCTGCACCTCTCAGAGACCCCGAATTGTAGTTGTGGCAACTACGGGAGCACTGAACATATTCTATTAGAGTGTGACAATAATACAAACCTAATTAATGATGTAGTAAGTAGGATATTTAAAAGAAAAAAAATTCGATGCCTATTTAACCTGGCAACATATTTGCAAGCTAAAGATATAGAAATGTATGTATTATTAGACAAACATATAAAAATCTCAAAACAGAAATTTATGTAGTAATGATTAATATTTGGTGTAGGTTTCTTATAGTTGTTATTTTAGGACATCATTTGATTTCTCCCTGGTGTTTTTAAACCCTTACTTTCCGTGGCCCTCCTGTGAAATCTCGTTATAAAAGTGGCCTATATAGGTCCATAGGCATGAAGTGAGTGTCCCCGTTCTTCACATATTAGTTTAATAAGTTCAAACAACAATAATTAAAAAATTGTAAAATGTTAGGATTCCAACATAACAATGAAAAAATAGATAACAGTGGATACATTTTGAAATCGGGATGTAATGGGCGAATGGCTTAAATCCGCAGTCATGGATGTCGACAACAGCAACAATATATACATATATATATATATATATATATATATATATATATATATATATATATATATATATATATATATATATATATAGTAGGGTCCGAGTTTTAGGAGTAGCAGATTTAAAGAGAAACTTTTGGTGATTTGAATGAACTTGTGTAAGAGAATATGCTAAAATGTTTCTGATTTAATGAGCCCTCTTTTCAGGTGATTTCGGCTTTAGCGAGGCAATTATTGGGCTAACCCGTTCACATTTTTATTGGGATACACAGAGGTGCGAAAGCGAAGAAGAGGACTTCGTCTTTCTATGAAATTCGTTGCCTCTCTATCTAAAAATATGACCATTCAGACACACTAGGACTAGATGCACATGTTTCTTGATTGAGACATGACACTAATGGGTAATACATTTTCCTATACACAAGACAAGAGAAAATATTTACGGGTTCTTCCACTCTGACAATGATAGAGTCCCTCTTACCACTTAGAATCAACGTTCATTAGGTCGCCACAACTGTACATATGTGTGGCTATTTGTTTTTCTGTTTAAATCTTGAAACTTACGCCTTATTCCGATTAGTTTTAGATCACCGCGGGTTCGTGGCAGGTTAGTATAGTCTTGTTTACACAATGTCCGCGTCCGGTAATAAAACAAAACCACATCTGTACTGCAGCCTTTAGATCACAGAATTATCAACTCTCTGAAATATAATTACAGGAGACAACTTGTCACAAAAGTAATTGACAACATGGGCAAGAATCAATGTCAACTTCCGGTAACTGTCCTCGAAGCTATTCGTCTCCTTGATGTGTGTGTGGAGCGCACCTTGCGAGTGTACGCATATGGCCTTAGACGTATGTCTCTTAGCCACTGCTCTTTGATCGTGCATGGAAAAATGTCTCACAAGAAACGGTGCAAAATTGTTTCGGGCATGCTGGTTTTTACTGTAAACATAGAAATGAAAACGTTGATTTAAGCGTTTCGAAGGATGTTATTGCTGACGAAGATGTAGCCGTCGAAGACGATGACATTCCTCTGAGCGAATATGCTAGGGTTATGAAAATGGCACAAGCATCTTCAGGTACTCCAACAGATTCGGAGGTAATTGCAGCTGCAAATTTGAACACTACCCAAGAAGTGATTGAAGATTCCGATTCAGGCAATGAATCTAAATGTCCCGAATGCACCAAAGTTTCACTGCAAGGTGCCATAGATTCCGCCAACAAGCTTAGAATATTTTTAGAGGGGGCCTCAAACTCAGAGAATGAGCTAAGTTTATTAACTTCCATAGAAAACTTTTTGGAAAAGAGGGAAAAAGAAGAACCGACAGTTTAAATGAAAATCACAGACTACTTTTTATGATGTGTATAATGTTAGATTAAGCCATAATACATACAGACTTGGAGACTACCTCTCTGGCTTCACTGTTGGTTTTCGTGTTTGTATGTGAAGGACGTAGCCAGCGTGTGAGCTAACTGGAGCAAATGGCCCTTCGAATTCTGGATGTTCTTCAACGTTTCTGTGACTATAGTTCCGCTGCTTGACAGCATTCTCAGACATATCAAAATTGAATTAGTATCAAATCATGAGAACTTCAAATAAAGATCTGTTGCTATGTTATGATATGATGTTTTGATCAAAAATTTTTTATCAAATTGAAAATAAAATGAAACACAGATGACAGATGAGGCTTTCAAAATGTATATGTGATGTATGTCAATATTTAACATAAAAATAGAACTAGCCTATAATAACTATGATAAGAGTAATACAGCAGTCTCTATACAACGAAAATATCGACATACATCAACTCATTATCTTATTACAACTTTTTTGAAAGAATAGTTAAATTTATTTTCTTTGACTTATTTAATTAGAAAGAAGAATATCCAAGAAAGGGGAATTCATTACATTAGTTTGCTCGTTTAAAACAAGGTAGCTATTGTCGTGTGTGTGCTTTTTGACTTTTAAAGCTTCAAAAAAGTCTAGTTTACGTTTGTCATTATAAAAATGTTGTGGTTGTATGCGGTTATTTACTGTAGGTCTATGTTCGGTATCAATAATATGTTTTGCAAATGTATATTTGTCAGCGTGGTTATTTCTAAATGCAGAAATATGTTCTTTGTATCGGGTGTTAAAATTTCTAGAAGTTTGACCTATGTAGATTGCGTTACAATGTGTACAAGCTAATTTATAAACTCTAGCTTTTGTCAGGAAACTAGATTTTTCTTTTGCGTTAAATAATAATTCACGTGTCGTGTTGTAAGATTTAAAAGCTACCTTTGTATTTGTACAGGTATTTAAAATTTTAAAAATATTTTCTGAAATGGTTCCAAAATAAGTTATCGAAACGTATCTGTTCTCTTCTTTGTCTTTAATATTTGGATAAATTAAATTAATCACTAATTTGTATTCTTTTCTCTCTATCATTTTATCTATTATTTTAACAGAGTAGTCATTATTAAATGCTGTTTGCTTAGTTACTGAAATTTCTTTTTCAAAATTGTTTTTGTGACATAGGTATTGAAAATGCACGATGTATCATATAATGGTAGGCTGACAGCTTTTGTGAAAAAGGGTGACATGAATCGTATGATATGGTTGTGTCAGTGTAAGTTGCTTTCCTATATATTGAAAAGTCAAATGAATTATTTTCTAACTTTCTAATTGTTAAATCTAAAAAATTTATACAACTGTTAGCTTCTTCTTCTACAGTAAATTTAATATTTGTGTGAAAGTTATTAATAAAATTCAAAAATGCATTTAATTCTGTATGACTACCTTGAAAACATGCTAAAATATCATCTACGTATCTGTACCAAAAGATAATATTATGCGAAAGTTCTGATGTTAAAATTTGGTTTTCTAAGTTTTCCATAAATATTTTGGCTAATAAAGGTGACAATGGACTACCCATTGGTAGACCTTCATTTTGCATATAAATTTTATTATTTGATCAAAACATCATATCATAACATAGCAGCAGATCTTTATTTGTAGTTGTCATGATTTCGTACTAATTCAATTTTGATCTGTCTGAGAATGCTGTCAAGCAGCGGAACTATAGTCACAGAAACGTTGAAGACCATCCTAGAACATCCAGAATTTGAAGAGCCACTTGCTCCAGTTAGCTCACGCGCTGGCTACGTCCTTCACCTACAAACACGAAACCCAACAGTGAAGCCAGAGAAGTAGTCTCCAAGTCTGTATGTAGCATGGACAATTTTTACCAAGTAAGGGCAACAATAATCAATGAATTAAGCCATAATGTACAGTATATACTGTAAGGTGTTTTTTTAATGCGTATAAACTTGCCCATTCAAGCTTGGGAGTTACAGTTGACTTTCAATATTGATGGAAATGGTTACAGGGGAATATTCGGGTATAGGTATGTACATACCTACATTTTTTTTGTAGTTACTTTTTAGTTCTGATATAACGAAATCCGGTTTTTACGAGATATTATTGCTGGTCCCTTGACTCCTCGTTAAAACCAGATTCAGCTGTATACAGTTAGATATTTAGTACAGTTTGAAGAGCCCAATAAATCATAGTATATTTTTGAGACCTCACAATCGTTTCAGTAACAAAGGTAGCATCATCAGAGAGGTGAATAAACAGTTTAACGAGATTCGGATGTGAAAAAAGTATTGCGATGACTTGGGTTCTCCAAATCGTACTTATCAGTGCTCATCACAGGTTCCAATCATCACTTAGTGAAAGTTAAATTGTTCTGTTTGATATATTAAATTATAAGGAAGTCTTCAAGGAATGGAAATCCTTCAAATCTGTTTTCTCTTTTAAAACAAGGTAGCTGTTGTAGTGTGTGTTGTTTTTTTTTTTATTTGGAAAGCTTTAAAAAAACCTTGTCGTTACATAGATATACTGCCTCTGTGCGGTTATTTAGCGTGGGACTATGTTGTGTATCAATAATATGTTTTGAAAATGAAAATATATCGGCGTGGTTATTTCTAAGTGCAGGTATATGTTCTTTGAATCTAGTATAAAAGTTCCTAGAAGGTTGATATAGATACAGGCTAATTTATAAATTGTACCTTTTGTCGAGAAACGTGCTTTTGCCTTGGAGTTAAGTAGAAAATCATGCACATGATTTGAAAGCTATCTTTGTATTTGTACTGTTATTTAAAAATTTTGAAAATGAGTCATCCATACATATTTGTTAACTTTTTTGTCTCTGATATTTTAATAAATTTTATTAACTGCTAACTTGTATTTTTTCCTGTCTCTCATATATTATTTGTTGGGTTATTTGGAGCTGTCGTGACAACATACTACCTAGTTCCACACCGAGATGGCGACCTGTCGTATATTACACAATGTTCTAGGATGCTGGCTACCATATCCGTATTACTTTCTAGGTGTGTTCTTGCTGTAATTAGTATATATCGTACTGATGATCTCTAAATAATGCGAAACCGGTCTGCGGTCCTAATTATCGTGAGAATACATTCAGCTTTACAAACATTGTCCCTATATTATGAGAAATAAATGGGCCAGGACTGACAATTTACAAAACTTTATAACATGTTGTGTTATTTGAAACTGTCTTGACAACATACTACCTGGTTTCGCACCGAGATGGCGACCCTGTCGTACATCTCACAATGTTCTAGGATGCTGGCTACCATAGCCGTATTACTTTATAGGTGTGTTCTCGCTCTAATTAGTATACCGTACTAATTAGAGCAAATCTGGTTTGTGGTTCTAATTATGGTGAGAATACATCTAGCCTTACATACATTGTCTCTATATTAGGGAAGAAATGAGCGAGTGCTGACAATTTACAAAATTGTTAGTTGGTTGTACACAGCCTCTATTTTATAACATTTTGTGTTATTTGGAGCATGCCGTGTCAAAATACTACCCGGTTCCGCACCGAGATGCAATTTAATAGTGGAAAACATGTGCACTCTCTTTGATTTCAGATATTTGCAACTACACTCACGTCCAGAAGCTATTTTGGAGCAAACAAGCCAGAAAATTGAACTAGTTACGTTATTTTCGCACAAATTTTCACTCAACTATTATAGTCATCTCTCTTCATTCGCGATACATCTCACAATGATCTACTATTTTAACAGAATAAGATCTATTTAATGCTAATTGTTTGACCACTGAAATTTCTTTTTCAAAACTGGTTTCTGTCATAATTATTGAAAATTCACGACATATCATTGGATGTCACGCAACTTTAGTGCAAAATGATGACATGAACCGTATGATATACTTGTGTCTGTGGAAGTTAATTTCCTGTGTCTATATTAAAAAGATAAATATGTATTTTTTTTACTTTTTGATGGTTCAATCTAAGAAAAAATTGTATTATTATTACGTTCTTTTTCTAAGCAAAGAAGCTTGGGCTTCTGTTTCGAGTTAAAAATTTGTTTTTATCATAGGAGCTTTTGACGTTGTATGACGCACAGCTCATCCACAGTTGGAATATCGTTCTCATGCCTGGGGCGCTGCCACAAAGCCAACCGTGTCCCTTCCAGATTCTAATCGTAAACGAGATGTCCGCCTTATAGAAGATTCATCTATCATAGTTAATCTCACGTCTCTTGACCACTGGAGAAGGTTTGGGGCTCTCTGCGTTTTCTATCGATATTACTATCGACATTGTACTTTGGAAATTGCTTCGTAAGTACCTTCGCTTGCGAACTTCAATTAGTACATATTCCCGGAGAGGCGCAAGATTTCATAAAAATCTGTAGTAATTGTGCTAGTGGCTGGAGATACAACAGACATTGAAAAAGTCACCGTAAAAAGCAGATATCTAGAAATTCTCGGCTTAAAAAAAATCGTAGAAACAACAAAACAACTAATGTATGCAATACAAACACCTACACGTAACGATTCCGTTCGTTACCACATCCAGTTACATCATTCAGGTAGTTAAGCGAATCAAAAGGAAACGGAAAAGTGCATAGTTAATTTCATGAACCATTAAACCCTAACTGCGACAGCTCGGGAGGAAACGTACGTAAATATTACACACTTCTGTCCATAGCGAAACAATAGAAATGGAACTTACAATTAATCGCACAGAAACTTGTTGAAGATCTTGATTTCACGCAATAGTAACAAACTGTTTATAATAAATTAGAAAACATTCTAATTTAAAAAGAATGCGTGACAAATTGCAATTATTTTATGTTATTTAAATACAGGAAGCATGCCAATCATTTACAGAAATGCTTGCCTTATAACCTCCGTAGAAAGTATCGAAATAACATAAACCGAACTGTACTCGGTTCGATTCCCAGGGTTTCCCATTCGCTTTTTCAGTACATACTGTAAAATTAACCGAGATTGTACACGTTCCACCCTACTAAGGGGGCGCAAAGCCATCGGTTCCGTGTTCATGCTAGGTTGAGCAGATTAAAGATCTTACCCTCTTTACAGAAAGGCAAACATTTCCAGGATAGTGAGATAAAACTGATCCCTGGCGTCGGTGAATGGCCATAGACGCAGAAATAGACCGACGTTAAGGAAACAAAAACATGCACACAACATCAACCAAGGTTGTGGCATTGCAATTTAGCAAGTTCAATGTTTGCACGTTGTACCCTTCGGAGGGGGCGTGAAGTCATCGGTCCCGTGGCCACGCGATTTTGGGGAAGTTAAAGATTCCTACTTTCCTTACAGAAAGGCTGGGGTTCTGTAAAATTTCCAAGATAGTGAAGTCAAACTGCTTCTGGTGTTAGTGATTGGCCATAGTCGAGAAAAAATAGGCTAATGTTACAGTAAAAAAATTAATAAATAAAGCATATAGCAGGTGCCAAAAGTCAGGTCTATAAGTTAAAAAAGTTATAAACTTAAAAAATCTCTGGTAAACCAAATTCGTTAAATACTGCAGGCAAGTGTTAAGTTTCTTTGGCACAAAGAAGTCAAGAAGTACCTACCAAAAAGTTGCTCCGAAAATATTACAGTTTTTTTAAAAACCTTAAAGTTACGATCACAAGCGTCAAGATTGGTGGTTTTTAAATAAATGTAAAAAACAAATATTGAAAAAAGTCTACTAGGTCTTAAATTTCTGTTTTAATAGCTATTGTTTTGATAAGTACACTTGGAGAACACCCAAATCACTAATAACTAGTACATCTAGGATTATTTTATTAAAAATAAAAATAATGGCTCGCTTGAATTCGATGTCTATAGGAAGGAAACGGCTACTATTAGTTATATTTCTAACGACTCACATCATACGTTTGCACAAAAAACTGCTAGTTTAAATTTCTTAGTAAATAGATTGATCAAATTTCCGTTGAGTAAAAATAGATTTAATACAGAATTAAAATACACAAAAAATGTGGCGAGATATAACGGTTACTCGGATGGTTTAATAGACAAATTAGTTAACAAACACAGAACAAAGAAGGTGATATCTGAATGTACGACATTTAAAAATGATAAAATAGAGAAAAAATTTGTGTTTTTACCTTATGAACCACGAATCACAAAAGATTTGGAAAGTATTTTTAAGAAATCCGATTTACATTTGACTTTTTCGACGAAAAGTAATTAAAAAAATGTGGGGTAATACGAAAGACAAAGACAAAGTCATTGAAGTGTCGGGCATTTATGAGATTAGTTGCAGAGATTATGATCTTAAATACGTGGGCCAAACTAGGAGAAACATAGCCACCAGATTTCGTGAACATCTCGCACAGTTACGATATGGTACGGTGGACAAATCATGTGTGGCTCAACATATATGGGATAATAATCACCACATTGACAAAGAAATTTTAAAACTTGTCAAAAATGTTAGACATCAAACTATGCTTGATTCATTAGAAAGTATTTTTATCTTAAGGTCTATTAAAAACAAAACTTCATTAAACCGTGCGGCACCTGTAATATCAAGCCCTTTATTTTTTCTTTGCATTTGACCGCTTAAACACTGCTAATTTGTCTGGTAGAATAAAAATTATTGTCAATAACTCGACCGGTTTATACTTATACCATTCTCTATGTTTGTCTCGACTTAAAGACCTGTTCGGTTTGTTGTATCTATGTAGTCAATATAAAGACTTTCACGTAAAATTAAAATCAATATAAATATAGTTTTTATGTAGTATTTTAGTTGAATTATTTATCCTTTGTTGGAGTTAACATGGTGAGACAGACATCTGGGTTTTTAGTTTTCTATTTAAAAAGATGTGTTAAGTTGATGTTGTTTATCTCACCAGATGTCTTTATCGGCATGATCCAATATCCACATAGTAAATTGCTAGATCGAAAGGAACCTTGCTTATTCTTTAAATAACTCAGCTCCTTTTGAACCTATATTAGATAAGGGTCATAAATTTGTCGACCAGAAGATTAAAGCAGGTCTCCGACCTGTTTCACTGCGCAATAAACAAACAATCGTTCTTGGACGACAACTCTACTTCGGACTAGTTCGTTTACCTTGACGCGATATAAATACACGGGATCTAGTTTTTTATGTTAGATATTTCTTCCTCTAAAGATGTTGACATTGTCAACGAAACGATCGTAACGTCTCTGAAATATGTGTTGTGGTGATTTGGGTGAAGTGTACTTATTAGTGCTCATCACAGGGTCCAGTTTTCACATAGTTTTTCACATAGCTATTGCTTTGATTTGACATCATATACACCACATATATCAGGATAGATTCATGAACATAACAGACACAAAATTCACAAATGAAAAAGAAGAATTCATAGAAAACAACATAAAAATCAACTTTTCAGATACAAAAAGATCTACAATAGAAAACATAACAGTGGGCGCACAACACGCAATAAACTCAATAGACAGCCCCAACTTATAACCATTGAGAAAGCAAATTGCAACAGAAATAAACAGAATTATTGACAAAACTAAGCAAAAAAACACATGGAAAAATGATCAAACAAATAATAAAAAAAGTCACATAAAACACAATAACAATAGCAAAAAGAGAAGAAAGCGACGCGCTAATAGCAATAAAAACACAAAACTATATAGAGAAAAACAAACACATTCATCTCAACAAACAAATGCAAGAAATTGAGCGAAAACTCAGCAAGTTCGAAAATCAAATATTAAACATCATAAAAAAAAAACACAGGAGAATATTCAAAAAACAACACATTATTATAACAACAACCCAAAAACACCACCAATGACAGGAATAATAAAAATACACAAAACGGGATACCCAATAAGACCACTCATTAACTTCAAAGATGTACCTTCATATAAAATATCAAAAGAAATAGACGTAGTACTAAAACAAGAAATAAAATTAGAAAACAAATTTTACATAAAAAACTCCATAGAATTAGTGCACAGACTAGAAAACATAAACATAAACGAAAACACAAGACTCTCCGCATTCGACATAACAAATATGTACACCAATATACCAATTAAGGAAAGCACAAATATAATCGAAAATAAAATGCAAAACAACAAAAAAACTACAAATGAACAAAATATTAAACATCAGATTGGAACAAAATTACTGTAAATTCAACGGAGAATACTACATTCAAGAAGACGAACTACTAATTCTCTACAAAAATGCACTTACTGCGTTTCGATTTTTTTCTTACAAAACATGCATCATATTTCGATAAAAACTGCAAAAATGCAATAATATAAGGGTATTCGAAAAAAAATTGTAGGGATCACCAATGATTTATGAGCCACCTGTGATTGTCAGAATAGTTTTATAAAATGTAGTTTAAGACACTCTACAATTAATGTATACAATTTTTTCTCGTATCTTGTATAATAACGATTTTATTCAGTTTACCGTAGAAATGCGCCACCTTGTATATTTGCAAACAAATAAAAACTGAATGTAACCCGGATATGGATTCTAGGGGGCCTAGTTTGCGCTCATTTGAAGAAATCTTTTTAAAATTAAAAACCCGCGGTCTCCTCATTAACGAATGTTTTCTACGAAAATTAGCTAAAAATTATAGACCGTTAAACCATAAACTTAACTAAACCTACAGCCAAAACATCAATTAAACTAAACCTACAGCCAAAGCATCAGAGAACATTTATTTCATAGTATACCCCATTTGAAATGAATTTTCTGTTAATATTTTAGTAAAATAAAGAACCATGGCACTTGAAGCTGCAACTTAAGGGTTTGCAGAACACTCTTCTTGCGACACTTTATATACATTATCTTTATTTGTTTCAGGTTCTTTGCCTAAATTGTGCGAACTTTGACGTTTCAAATCACGACTTTGGCGTTTTCAGGAAAACCCTATTTTTTTTTCTATAAATGCCTATATGTTTTTCGTCTTTTAACTTACAGATCTCAATTTTGGCACGTGGGTCAATGTTTATAACATAAATACGTGCCCCAATTTTGGTTGCCCTTGTTTTGTTATCTCCGGAGATAACCATTTTTTTCTGTAGGAAAACTCAAATGTTCCGGGAAAACCTCCGCCAATTTTCCTGGTTAACGAACTTATCCAAGGCACTTGCAAGTGGAAGGTACACACTAAATTTGATCAAAATTGGCCTATATATATATATATATATATATATATATATATATATATATATATATATATATATATATATATATATATATATATAAAGATTTATACTGACCCAGGATTTGGGTTTTAGGGGTCCTAATTTGCACTCATTTGAGGAAATTTTGTCAAAATTCAAAAGTCGGATCTCCTCATTAGTGAATTTCTGAAAGAAAATTCACTGAAACGAAAACTACACCAAATGTCCCAGCAAAGACCGTTTTATAAACGTTGGTGTTTCTGTATGAACACACATTGATTAATAGAGTGGAAGAGATCGAAGTTCACTACATGCACTGCATTACGGTCCGAATTGAATAAGAAATGTAATGTTAATGAAATGATAAATGAATTTGTTGGATCATACGTGTATGCAGAACTTTTATCTGACGTCCTGTCAAACTACACAATGTCCATTTGTGAGTAACAGTTAGTGACACACTTGCTCTATGAGAGATATATTCAGATATTTGAATACAATGAACAATGATGTCGGCTGAATGAACAAGACATTTCGTGAATATTTTTCATTGGGTTCTTTGCCTATTATTACGGTGTCATTATGAAGTTGTCCTTATAGACTTGTCAGAGGTTATTGACTGGTTAATTAGACTGTGAAAAGTTTAATTTCACATTGACGCTCGTCAGATTGCCAGACAGCGTTTACAATTTTGAATTATTATGAACGCCAGTAAAGCTTTTCAATTTCATGCTGTCTATCCCAAATTCTTTATCAAAAGCGTATGGTCTGGTTATTTATTTTTTTTTTACTTTAATGATTTTTTCTTCAATAAGGATACTTTTATTACCAGTTGAACACAAGATTCATAAAAATTTCGGGACGCAGCAAGTGCGTTATGGTAGTGAATTTTCATTAAAAGGTTTTTAATAGAAAATATGTGTTTTTTAAGCAAGCAGGCATCAAATTTGGTTACCAGTATAACCTATATAGTAGAAACAATGTGCCATGTTTCATCAAAATAACTTTATTGTTTGAAAATGTACAAAAATTTGAAAGTAAACTTAAAGTATTCCCGAAAAAAACCTAAATTGATCTATTCAAATTTGAAGCATTTAATGAAAATTCGCTACCATAACGCGCTTTCTGCGTCCCAAATTTCTTTTCTTACAAACATGCATTATATTTCTATGTAAAATGCAAAAAAAAAAATCTTAAAAAAATTCATTAAAAACCAGAGAAATTGTTAATGAAACTGTTGCCTTATCTTTATGATTTTTAGTAGGTTTTGGTAAAATTTGTGCATTGATGATTTTTAGCGAATTTGAAAAAAAAGAGAAGATCTATTTATATATATATATATATATATATATATATATATATATATATATATATATATATATATATATATATATATATATATCACCGATAACTCGAAAAATAATAGGCAAATTTTGATCAAATTTGGTAAATACCTTCCTTTTGCAAGTAGCTTGAATAAGTTCGTTAGTCAGGAAGATCGGACAAGGTTTTCCCCGAATATTGTGTGTTTTCTTTCGAAAAAATTTTATATCTCCGGAAGTAACAAAGCAACGGCAACCAAATTTAGTACGCTGGTTTCTGTCGTAAAGGGTATCCTATGCACCAAAATTTAGATCTCTATGTTAAAAGACAAAAAAGTTGCAGGTAAATTAATTTTGAATTAATTAAATATGATTCAAGAAAGTTAAAACGTCAAAACTGATAATTATCGTAGAAGTACGAATATGAATGAAAAATACGACAAGAAATGACTAACTAGCTCCTAGCTATGTGTCTAAGTCGTTAATTTCCTTGATTTTGTTAAGATATGAGCAAAAAATCCATTGTAAATCAAAATTATTTTATGTAAATATTAAAGACGTTAGACAATTAACGTGTACTACAGGATATACCTGCTAGTACATACATATTCAGCGGAGCTATGTGGGCCAAGCCCTGTACATCGGATAATGGAATCCTACATGGCGAGTTCTAATCCTAGTTAGTGACTTTATTTTATCAATTTTTTTAGTCTCATTTCACTTTACCGTTATCTAATCAGATTGTTGTTATTCCGATGAATTTTTTAGCGAGTTTTGCTATAAAAAATCATTTGATAAATTGGAGATGAAAGTTTTAAGGCTTAATTCAACTTGAATAGCATATCTGGTTGTTTGTCCTTGCCTTAACTTAGTGAAACCCTCTTATATTTAATACAGTCGTAGACTTTTCCCGTGGCTTCACAAGGGCGTGCTTAAGTGAATTTTATTTTTAAAAAAACTACTGAGGAGATCCCGACTTTAGAACAAATTTATTCAAATGACCGCGAACTAGGCACTCTAGAAACCATATCCAGGGTCAGTTTCAATTATTTATATATATATATATATATATATATATATATATATATATATATATATATATATATATATATATATATATATATAAGGGGTGAACCATCTACCACAATTTAGGTCTGTAAGTTTAAAGATAAAAAAGTTAGAGGCACTTAAAGAAGAAAAAATGTCCTCAAAACGTAAAAAATCGCGATTTGAAACGTCAAAATGGACAACATTGAGGCAAAGAACCTGAAAGAAATACCGATTATATAAAGAGTGTTGTGCAAACCCTTCAGTTTCAGCTTCAACCATCATTGCCGTTCATTTTAGTAAAATATTTCCAGAAAATTCATTTCAAATAGACACTTTCTCTGATGCTTTGGCAGTAGTTTTAGTTAAGTTTATGGTTTAACGGCCTATAATTTTTAGCTAATTTTCGTAGAAAAAATTCGTTATTGAGGAGACCGTGGCTTTTGAATTCTAAAAAGGTTTCTTCAACGGAGCGCAAAACAGGCCCCCTAGAATACATATCCGGGTTTACATTATGTTTTCGTATATACAGGGTGACGCATTTCTATGGTAAAGCTCAATATAATTGTTATTATGCAAGATACAAGAAAAAATTGCATACGTTACTTATAAGGTGTCTTGAGCTGCATCTTATAAAATTATTTCGACAATTAGAGGCTGGCCCATAAGTCGTTGGTGATACCTACAATTTTCTTTTGAACATTTCTTGTTGCATTTTTCAATTTTTCTTTGAAATATGATGCATGTTTGTGAAAAAATCGAGACGCAGTAAGTGCGTTTTGGTAGCCAATTTTCATTAAATGCTTCAAAATTCAATAACTCAATTTGGTATTGTTAAGGCGTCTCGTCTGGAAGATTAGACCTCTAAAATTTACATATTTCTCAGTAGAGTTCATTGTTATGATATTTACCATCTGTAGAGTGTAATTTTAAACATGATTAGGAATAACCCAACAAGGGTCATTTCTTCTTTACAATTGGCCATACGCCTGCTACCCTCTCTCAGGTAGTAGCTAGCGTAGGCAAATTCAATATTCATTCAAAGCAGTTCTTATATAGACTCCGAACAAGCATCACGCTTGTCAGCATAATCATAATCATTTCGTAGAGTTCTTCTGTAAACTCGACACAATCAACATCCTTTGCATATTCCTTTTAGTAGTTCTTCTACAGACCCGAGACAAGCACCACGCTTGTCATAGCATAATCACTAATCATTTCGTAGAGTTCTCATGAACTCTAAAGCATACCATAATATTAGCAACTTTGTATAAGTTTAACAGTTTGTTATTAAATGTTAAGTGTTACAACATCAGCGTTTAATTTAACACAACACAATCAGGTCCTTCGAGCTATCAAGAAACAAAAACATATAAAATGTGGTACATCAGTACAAAACGTAATTAAACAGGTATTAACCTAAGGTTCGTTGGCTAGGAAACGAGTTTTCTCGAAAACATTTTAAGTTTATTTCCGAAAAATATGTGTACATTTTCAAACAAGTTCTTCTAATAAAATATGATACATTGTTTCTACTATATAGGTTATACCGGTGACCAGATTGATGGCTGCTTGCACTATAGAGACATATTTGCTATTAAAAGCATTTTAATGAAAATATGGTATGTGCAGATAGAGTGATAGTTAAGATGGTGTATTGAAGTGGTTTAGATCCATCATAAATGAAGGCAATTGGTAAAGCATTAGATTGAAGCAATAAAAGTGAAGAATTTTTTTTTACCTGTTTTGTCAAAATCTGAAGTTTGCTGAATTTGATATATAATTGTCACATTGCTTTAGATATAGCTTTTAAAATTATGCAAATGTACAGCACAAGTCTCAGACTTATTGTATAGGCATACTGTATAATTTTTATCAATGAATAAATAATAATAATAACGGACTTGCTGCGTCCAAACTTTTTGTTATGTGTGTGGTATTCTCATTAGGACATTACGACATACATTACTAAACAAACACATGTCTGACATATCTTCATCACATCTTGTAAAAATAATTGAATACTAACCAAGAATTATGAAGTAATTCACATGGAACGTGGCAATTTTCATCTGTATTTTCGTACTTACATTTCTACGCTTCTGGTTGACGCAATATGCATTGTCTGCAAGTGCTATTCAATAAATCATAGAAACACAACAGTTTCTGCTAAAAAAGCTAAAAGTACATGACAATGTAAATAACATCGAGAATTATAAGAGATATATTGCAAATAAGACAATGCGCGGAAGCGTCTTAAAACGTGGTCGCGTAGCTGACGTGAATAATATAACACGTCTGTATACGCCCTGCAAAACTTGCAGCTTGCATCTGATATACAACACCATTCTCACTTTGCAGCTTGTTTCACAATAACATGTCAGATTGTACTTTAAAACTTAGCCACCGGATTTAAACTGTTTCACTTTAAGATTTTTATCTCGTTTGCATAACTCTGGTGGTGTAGAAACCTGAACGAAGATCAGTACGATGATATGAAGAGCTGTTTGATGTGCCATTGAGTTACCAGAGTCCGTAGAAACCAGGACATGTAATTCTTTAAAGTGCTTTCGATAACGCATTCATCAAAAGTTTATCCGATATTCATTTATTGATATATTAAAAAAAAATTTAAAGTCGGCCTATTTCCGCGACTATGAGCAATCACCAACGCCAGGGAGCAGTTTCACCTCACTATCCTGGAAAATTTGCCGGACCCCTGACTTTCTGTAAGGAGGGTAGGGATCTTTAACGTGCTCAACATCGCATGGAAACGGTACCGACGGCTTTACGCCCCATCCGAAGGGCGGAACTGGCAGACATTCAACTTGCTCGAATACAATTCCAGAACCTCGGTTGATGAGAATTTGTTACAGTTTATACTGAAAAAAGTCTGGACGCAGCAAGTGCGTTATGGTAGTGAATTTTCATTAAAATGTTTTTAATAACAAATATGTATCTTTTTTTAAAAAATCGGGCATCAAATTTGGCTACTAGTATAACCTATATAGTAGAAAGAATGTGCCATGTTTCATCAAAATAACTTTATTGTTTGAAAATGTACAAAAATTTCCGAAAGTAAACTTAAAGTGTTCCGAGAAAAACTGGTTTCTTTGTCCATCTTATAGATTAATAGCAAATTGAGCTATTCAAATTTGAAGCAATTAATGAACATTCGACACCATAACGCACTTGCTACGTCCCGAATTTGCTTTCTTACAAACATGCATCATATTTCGATGGAAAATGCAAAAATGCAATAACATTAGGCGCATTCGATTGAAAAAGAAAAAGAAAATTTGTATCACCAACGGCTTATGGGCCACCCTGTGATTGTAGAAATACTTTTTGAAGATGTAGCTCAAGACACCAGATAATTAATGTATACATTTTTTTTCGTATCTTGTATAATAACGGATATATTGAGCTTTATTGATTTTTTACAAAAATTGGACAAAAATTATGTACCAACGATAAACTCTATAGCTAAGGCTACTGCCAAAGCATCAGAGAAAGGGTCTATTTGAAATGAATTTTCTGAAAAGATCTTAGTAAAATGATGGGCAAAAACGGTTGAAGCTAAGACTTCAGGCTTTGTAAAACATTCTTCTTGAGACATTTTCTTTCCAACGCTCGTATTAGTTCCAGGTTCCACCGGATTTAACTCCTTTAGACTTCTTTCTATGGGGCCATTTAAAGAGTAGAATTTACGCAACAGAACCGGAGTGCCTGGAAGAATTACGACGACGCATTGTTGAAGAATGCCGTCTAATAACTTCGCAAATGCTCCAGAATGTCAGAGCTCGTTTTGAACAAAATTTGTACTTTTGTATGGAAGCTGGTGGTCAACAATTTTAACACTTACTTAACTAAATAAACATTTTTTAACGTTTGGTTTTGTTTTTTAGTTTTTTTTTAACAAAAAATTGCCTAATTAGTGCATTTCTTATCACAATGAATGAAATACGTTGTTGCAACTCCAACTGTGAATAATTTTTAAACGAGTTGATAAAACTTCCACAAAAATTAGTGTGTTGAATTCAGAAAAGAAAGAGCTTTCAAATGATGTCACACTCAACCCATGCTCCCGATTTAAAATATAAGGGTTGTTATCACCACCCTTAAGGGGTTGATGTGACAAAGTTAAGTTATATGTCAAAACATGTCCCCCTCAATTTTAAAATTGACGTGTTTCAGCGTTTCTTGAAAGAAAATTCTCTGGACGCAAATCGGTCTGTTTCGTTTAAACAAGGAATTGAAACTGATTCCGGGTATGCGTTCTAGGGGGCCTAATTCGCGCTCATTTGAAGAAAGTTTTTCAAAATTCAAAACTCGCGCTATCTTCATAAGTGCATCTTTTCTACGAAAATTTACTAAAGCCATGGTGGTTATTGAGACAAATATATATATTTTAAATATTGACCATTGAACATTCTAATTTCAAAGTGCGTAGGAAAATTTATTATCTGGACATTTATCTAATCAAGTATTTAAAATGTTTTCCGGCCGAATTTGATTTTTAGAGAATCTAATGCTAAAAAGAACAAAACACTTCAGATCCCTATAAGATAAAAGCCACAAACCATTAAAAAACTTTGTTTAGATTAAAAAGTGTTGATAGAGATAGAGTTTATAGAGAAGGTTTTTGTCATAAAAAAAAAATCCTGGACGCAGCAAGTGCGTTATGGTAGTGAATTTTCATAGAAATGATCTAGCACAAAATATTTTATTATAACTTTTTTTTCTTGTAACGTAGGAATTTAAGTTTTGGTGTGTAGTTTACTTTTTATATCCTAAACCTACTTACCAAATTTGGTTATCACAGCTTTTTTATTTTTTGAGATACATTTTTTTTTCGAATGAAAACTCAAAATTTTTCCGGAAAACCTCGTCCGATTTTTCTGATTAACGAACTTGTCCAAGCCATTTACAAAAAGAAGGTATCAAATTTTATCAAAATCCGCCCATTATTTATTGGGATAAAAAAAATTTTCGAATGAAAACTCATAATTTTTCCGGAAAGCCTCGTCCGATTTTCCTGACTAACGAACTTGTCCAAGCCATTTACAAAAGGTGAGTATATGCCAGATTTTATCAAAATCGGCCCATTATTTTTGGAGTTATATATATATATATATATATATATATATATATATATATATATATATATATATATATATATATATATATATATATATATATATATATATATACAGGGTGGTCCTCCGGGAGGTCCCACGATCGATTGCGGGAAAACTATCAATAGGAAAAACCTGAAAATTGGATATTACACTAAAGTCGTTGGGGGCCAGAGGCTAAAAATATTTTCAAGATGGCGGCACTTCCGGTTATACCGGAAGTAGATGTCAATTCGCTTATTTTAAATGGAACACCCTATATTTTATTGCAGTTTCGGATTTTATAATACACTATGAACACTTTTTGTAAATAATGTTCTATACCTATCTTCAACCGTCCAGAAGATTTTTAGACTTTAAGATAAAATTTGACATTTATGGCCAGTCATAAAGATACCGATATTTTTATAATAAGAACATATTTCGTTATGATTTTTAGAATTCTTCTGAAAGATATTTCACTTCATCTATTTCCACATCGATTCTAACGATAGAGTATACAGAGTGTCCAAAAAAAATTCTTGAATTTTGCAATGATAAATTGCAAAAATCTCGCGATTTTCAAATTGGAACCCCCTTTTTTTATAACACTATCGTGTTAAGCTCAAAAAATCACTGATACTTTGTATGTAATTACCTATACCTAAATCAAACGGTTTTCATTTAATTTTGAAAAAACTCATTTCAAAGCATGATATTTTGATAAATTTCCTACCATAGGCGTTAGCCATGGAAAATAAATTGCCGAGTGTGTTTCTATGGAAACTTCAACAGTTTGTTGATTAACTAGCTAATAATGGCACGGTTAAATTACACACAGGAAGATTATTTAAATTTATTTACTATTTAAGGAGAATGTAATAAAGTAATTTCGCGAACGTGTGATACATTTGCTGATAGATATCCAGATAAAGAGAAACCGTCACGTAAAACCGTCAAACGAATAGTAGACAATTTCAAAACTGCGGATCTGTCAAGAAAATGTTGCAGAGGGCTAAACCCGTTATTGACAACGAACAAATTGAGACAGCAAGCAGATATTTTGCCGCATACCCTACAAAGTCAACGAGGCATGTAGCACTGGAGTTAGGATTGTCAAAAACATCCGTTCTGCGAAGTTTACGAAAAGATAAGTTCCATCCTTATGCTTGTTCAATTGTGCAACATTTAAAGGAAACTGATTTTTCAAGAAAGGTTGAATTCTGTGAATTTATTTTAATGCGATTCCAAGAAAAAGAGCTGTTTTTAGATAACATCATATGGACGCATTCAGCAACATTTTCAAAGAATGGACTTTTCAATCGTCGTAATTCTCACTATTGGAGTGACACCAATGTTCATCCTTCTAGGGAAGGACATTTTGAAGAAAGCTGGCAGTCTAATGTTTATTGTGCTATAAGGAATGACGGCGTTGTTGCCCTAGAAATGTACGACGATAATTTGAATGGTGACAATTAATCCGAAATTCATAAAATACTTTATTTATTTACTTGTAGGTAAGCGTTAGTTAGAAATTTTGCAAAATTTGGAAGTAACTTATTTGGGCAACCTTTCATTGAATGAATATAGGCGAATATTTTACCAACATGATGGGGCCCCTCCTCATAATAGTCACCTGGTTAACAATATTTTACAATCTCTATTTGCTGACCAATGGATTGCCAACAATGGGCCACACCTTTGGCCGCCTCAATCGCCTGACTTATTTGCTCTCGATTTTTAGTGAATTTTCTTAGAAAAAATTCACTAATGAGGAGATCTCGACTTTTGAATTTTGAAAAAATTTCTTCAAATGAGCGCGATCTAGGACCCCTAGAACCCATATCCAGGGTCAGTTTCAATTTTTATATGTTTATATATATATATATATATATATATATATATATATATATATATATATATATATATATATATATATATATATATATATATGTATCACACCGATAACTCAAAAAATAATGGGCCGATTTTGATAAAATTTGGCATGTACTTTTCTTTTGTAAATAGCTTGGATAAGTTCGTTAGTCAGGAAAATCGGACGAGGTTTTCCGGGAAAATTTTGAGTTTTCATTCGAAAAAAATTATTATCTCAAAAAGTAATTAGCCGATTTCAATAAAATTTGGCACGTACCTTTCTTTTGTAAATAGCTTTCACAGGTTTGTTAGTCAGGAAAATCGGACTAGGTTTTCCGGGAAAATTTTGAGTTTTCATTCGAAAAAAAATTTTTTCTCAAAGAATAAGACGCCGATTTTGATAAAATTTGGCACGTACCTTCCTTTTGTAAAAGGCTTTGACAACTTCGTTAATCAAAAAAATCGGACGAGGTTTTCCGGAAATATTTTTGAGTTTTCATTGGAAAAAAATTTTTAAAAAAATAAAAAATCTATGATAACCAAATTTGGTAGGTAGGTTTACGATATAAAAAGCAAACTATATACCAAAATTTAGAATTCTATGTTACAAGAAAAAAAAGTTATAAAATATTTTGCGCCAGATCATTTCTATGAAAATTCACTACCATAACGCACTTGCTGCGTCCAGGCTTTTTAATATGGGGTACTATAAAAAATAAAATCTACAAAACTGCAGTTTCTACTAAAGAAGATTGCATGCAGCGGGTTCGAGAATCATTTCGTGAATTGTATCCGGATTAAATAAGAAGGGCCACACTTGAGGGATTGACACGTAAGTGTGAAAAATGTCTTCACGCCAGAGGTCGTCAATTTGAACACTTAGGACGTTAATTTTTGTTTCATTTCTTCAGTCCATGTTGTGTGTGAATTGTTTTCTTAATTTTCTATTATCTGTTTGATGGGTTTATATAAGGTTATATGGCAAGATACCTAAAAATTGCTGTCTCGATTTGTTCGTTGTCAACAACGGGTTTAGCCCCCTGCACCTTTTTCTTGACAGATCCGCAGTTTTTGAAATTGTCTACTATTCGTTTGACGTTTTCTGTTTATCTGGATATCTATCAGCAAATGTATCACACGTTCGCGAAATTACTTTATTACATTGTCCATAAATAGTAAATAAAATTTAAATAATCTTCGTGTGTGTCATTTAACCGTGCCATTATTAGCTAGTTAATCAACAAACTGTCAAAGTTTCCATAGAAACACACTCGGCAATTTATTTTCCATGTCTAACGCTTATGGTAGGAAATTTATCAAATTATCAGGCTTTGAAATGAGTTTTTTCAAAATTAAATGAAAACCGTTTGATTTAGGTATAGGTAATTACATACAAAGTATCAGTGATTTTTTGAGCTTAACACGATAGTGTTATAAAAAAAGGGTGTTCCAATTTGAAAATCGCGAGATTTTTGCAATTTCTCATTGCAAAATTCAAGAATTTTTTTTTGGACACTCTGTATACTCTATCGTTAGTCTAGATGTGGAAATAGATGAAGTCAAATATCTTTCAGAAGAATTCTAAAAATCATAACGAAATATGTTCTTATTATAAAAATATCGGTATCTTTATGACTGGCCATAAATGTCAAATTTTATCTTAAAGTCTAAATATCTTCTGGACGGTTGAAGATAGGTATAGAACATTATTTACAAAAAGTGTTCAGAGTGTATTATAAAATCCGAAACTGCAATAAAATATAGGGTGTTCCATTTAAAATAAGCGAATTGACATCTACTTCCGGTATAACCGGAAGTGCCACCATCTTGAAAATATTTTTAACCTGTGGCCCCCAACGACTTTAGTGTAATGTCCAATTTTCAGGTTTTTCCTATTGATAGTTTTCCCGCAATCGATCGTGGGACCTCCCGGAGGACCATATATATATATATATATATATATATATATATATATATATATATATATATATATATATATATATATATATATATATATATATATATATAAACATATAAAAATTGAAACTGACCCCGGATATGGGTTCTAGGGGTCCTAGTTCGCGCTCATTGGCAAACAATTTTTTAAATTCAAAAGTCGGGATCTCCCCATTAGTGAATTTTTTCTACGAAAATTCACTAATATTATCACAAATAAAATTTGTGCTATATTTATGGTTGAAGTTTGAGCGTCCTCGTCAACGTTCGCGGCATCATATATTTTCGATATCTGTCTAGAGTTCGACTAACAAAAAACATGAATAATAGTGCTTTGTACATCACCGTTTTGATGTTGATAAAATGAAATTTGAACGTTGGGTGCGTTTTTATTGTCCGTGATATATACATTCCATTATCTTCAGATTACACAACCAACGATGCGTCGAATATTTTATTTCAGTGACGCTTTTATAGATATGGAAATGGTCCATTCAATTAAGTGCACTTTTTTCAAAGCTTACGCTGGATGAAATGGTGATAAATCGTTGAAAAAATGTAGAGAGGGATTCCACGACCGCGCGTTTCAGGAACTTCATGTTAACTTTTACAACATAAATTTCAATTTGAAGCCGCACTGAACGCCTTCTCTGGCTTAGAATCGATTCAATCTCCAACTTCGCCTATAATTTAGCTGGATCACCACTCCGCGATAAAGTTAAAAACATTGACAATTAAATTCACGCATACACAAAGGCTATGTACTCATTGAGCAACTGCCAGGTTTGGAATTAATTTTCCCTTGTTCTGTAGGTGAGCTCTAACTGCCTCTGGTCATGCTACTGGATACAGACAGATCACTGGCAATATTTCATCGCAAATAGGTTTGTATCTCAGGAATTTTCGAGAAAATTATAATGCCATTTGTGGCAAATAGCATGCTATTTGTCAAATGAAATTTGTTTGGGTATTTCAAGCTAAATATAAAACGCGATCTAGATGCATTACGTATAGCGTGTTGAAAAGACATTTTCTTTTGCCTATCATTTCTGTTCCATTAGGCGGCTATGTTAAGGGAAGGTAACTCAGGGGAGCACAATTCTACAAGTGTAATTTGGAGTTTTCCGAATAACATGGTTTGTTAATGAGGTCGTTATGAATGGAAAACTTAACTGGAGATTAGCGATCATGTAGGCTTTATAATACCGTGATAACGCACAGATAATATTAGCAAATTCTTCGTTCTGTTGTAATTCCCTTCGAGCACTAATGAACTTGCAAGCTTCTTGGGGACTGAAGTTTCAATATCAAAACAATTTTAAATATATGTAAAATCTTAGTAGCAGCAAAGATTACAAATACCACAGTGGCACAGTCTTTAAATCTCAAGTCATTATCAAGATACACACAAAACACTTAATTAATAACAATCACAAGACTCAAATCACTTAAATAATTTTCAATGAGAGCCAGGCAGATATTCAGGCTTTCCCTCAATTATAAAATTATTTTTAGTTTCTTTTTATTTAGTGTTTGGTCCTTGCGTAAGAATGGCGTCACGATGACGTATAGCAATATAGCGCTTGGGTGCTTAATCTCTAAGGGATATAACCTACAATGACGTAATATAAGTTGGCGCCTGATGAAGGACTTGGATTTAAAAACAATAATCCGGAATATATTTACATATCAGCTAAGACATCTAAGTCTATTGACTTGTGTATGCCTTTTACACTTTTACAAGTTACACAATTTATGACGCTCAGAGCCATGCCTCTCTATTGCCGATGAGCAACTTGAAAACAATCACAGCCTCCACACCAATACTTAAACAAAACTAAGATCACACAAAACAGACTACCTTTATTTCTTAAAGCTCAACACTTCTACGACTATAAGCATCAGGTGAAATTCCAAGAAGAACAATACAAAAGTAAGCAGTTTCACGAAGCAAAACACACAGCACATCGATCGCGCGGCCGTATGATACAGACATGGAACATTACATCCCCACTTCCCCTCTGTGCCAAATCATCTTCTGAAGTTATCGCAAAAATATTTACCACAGCACATTTATCACAGCATATATTATGACATTTCACCTGACTTGTCGAACTCCCGATTCCTCAGAAATTGACGTAAACAAATATGATGGTACGCGCATGCTTAAACCTAGTAGTTGAGTGGGGGATTCTGGGCTACTCACCACCCAAAAGCCACCAGCACTTGCAGGAGAATGATGTCACGATACATATGGCGGTGTACAAGCGGTTACGAGAAGTTTTTAACCGTCTACTTCCGAAGGGTGGAGTGTGTCGGTGTTTTGAACGGAAAAGGGATTTAACTCGAGCTCTACCACTTTACTTGAGAATTGGAAAGATTCTTGGGGGAAAGTGAAAGCCCCAAAGTGACATATCGAATAGTAACGGACCAGCCTATGGAAGTGTGGTGCCCAGGAGATATTTAGTCTCCAGGTTTTACAAAGACTTACCAGGACAACTAGAATGCAAAAGACATGCTTTGAAAACAAACATTGTTTTATTATGATATATATATATATATATATATATATATATATATATATATATATATATATATATATATATATATATATATATATATATAAACTGTATTTACAATAAAAGTGAAAATATTTGTACATAAAATATGGTTCTCGCCAGGGTGTGAAAAATAAAAATGAAAATACGGGATTTCTGTTTCAGTTTTGGCCAGACAGGGAGTTTTCCGGAAACTCTAGTCAAGGTATTTCTCTCATTTCTAGCTGGTTCGGTTCCAAATTTTTGAGGGAGGTTTTTACTATATGACGACAGTAGATAAAAAAAGTCTGGACGCAGAAAGTGCGTTATGATGATTGTGGATTTTCATAAAAATGTTTTAAATTGCAAATATGTGTTTTTTTAAAGAAAGCAGCAATCAAATTTGGTTACCAGTATAACCTATATAGTAGAAAAAATGTACTATATATTATCAAAATAACTTTATTGTTTGAAAAGGTACAACAATTTTTCGAAAATAAACTTAAAATGTTCCCGAAAAAACTAGTTTCCTGGCCAACGAACCTTATAGGTTAATAGCAAATTGTGCTATTCAAATTCGAAGCATTTAATTAAAATTCACTGTCATAACGCACTTGCTAAGTCCCGAATTTATTTCCTTACAAATATGCATTATAATTTCTTGGTAGAAATTCCGTATATTTAAGATCAGCTCAGAACTGACACTGACCGGGAGAATCTGACTGTCTAATTGAAACAATGCATTGTTTAATCTATTTGAAATGAGCATATTTTCCTGGATAACGAACTTATCCAGGCCACTTGCAAAAGAATCGTACTTACCAAATTTGATCAAAATCAGCCCATTATTTTTTTAATTATCGGTGTGATACATACACACACACACACACACATACACACACACACACACACACACACATATATATATATATATATATATATATATATATATATATATATATATATATATATATATATATAAATTGAAACTAACCGCTAATATGTGTTCTCGGGGCCCTAATTAGTGCTCATCTGAATATATTTTTTCAAAATTCAAAAGTCGGGATCTCCTCATTAGTGAATTTTTTTAAAGGAAATTCACTAAAAAACGATATTTTGCAATGTTCTAATGCTTGGGCTTCACCTGGGGCACCAGTGAGTGATATAATATGAAAAAATATTTGTAGTCCTCCAAACCCCAAGTTATTTCGGCAGGTATGATCACACAGCGGGCCTCTAGTAGACTACTTTAACCTAAAGGTTGGAGTCGCAATGGTACACAATGTTATTTATGACTATAATATATTACGAAATTCAGCTAGAAATGAGAGGAAATTACAGTGGTATTACAACCCTCGGTTAATCGATGCGTGCCTGAACAGTTAAAGAAAATAAAGATATGGCAGGGCCACAAAACTCTGGAAATTCTTTCAAGAAGACTTTAATGTTAGAGACGGCTGTATATATGAAATATTAAAAAGGTAGGTAAAGTTAGTTCAAATATTTCAAACAACTTTCAGGACAGCTATGTATGGTTTTGCAAAATACATCGGACAGTGTAAATATTAAAATTAAATAAGAAAGTGAAACCAAATATTCCTTACCAAAAATAATCGCAGTATTCGTTAGGTCTGACTTTTAGCAGTAAACGGTAGTGGTTGTTTTCTAAAGATTTATAAAACGACTTGCATATAAATTTTTGAAACTCAATTTTTAACTGAATTCACCTGGCCGGCAGATCGGCTTATATATGGTACAAAATGGGTGTCTTTGTTTAATTCTAGAAGCTTTGATCTCTTTGCTTAACTCTTAACGTTGGTTGGAATTTTTAAGGACAAAAATTCGGCAATTTCTACATTTTCACGGATTTTCATCTAACTGATAAAATTCTGATGTTTGTTCTATTGATTTTTGGAACTTTTTAACTTTACTTGTGGAAAGTGTTTTTACTTTCTGAAGCCAGAAAGCTATTTTAATGAAATTTGGTAAATTATTACTACTATATAGGTTATACTACTAACCAAATGTCCTTCTTTTAAAAACAAGACACATTTGCCATTGAACACAGCTTTACGAAAATTCACTTCCATAACATGCACTTGCTGTGTCCAGACTTTTTACTTTATGTAATTGCATTTTGCATTTTATATTTAAGAACTACCATGTAAGAATTGATGGTAAATAAATATTATTATTACATCAAATTGATACATGTAAATGTGATTTTTGGGATAAACTTCTAATTGGTTCCAAAATCATTAAATTTACATATGTAAAACGTAAAAACGTTTTATAATTATACACAGAATTCAAAAATAGGATATTCCATACAAAATCATCAGTTTTGTGCTGCTCTCCTTTTTGGCCCACTCTGTACAGTCCAAAACTATGTTAGGCTCACACTTAGTAACATCTTCATTTTATTTAAAAATATTGCCAAACTTACTTTATTCCTTAACCTGCGTGAAAGGTGAAATGGCTGTAGGCTATGCATATGACATAACCTTTTTAAAATCTGGAAAGTTTGGAGGAACTGTGTCATAGACGACACAAAGAGCTTAAAACTTGTAGAAAAATTGTGCGTCAAAGAGGTTTGGCAATAAATCTGCTAAAAGCCTCTGTCTTTCCATTCACTAGAAAAAGAACCCGGAAGGACTCAAACAGGTGTGTCTATATGACTCCTCCATCCCAACCGTCACAAGGTCACAATAGTCAAACATCTAGGGGTAACCCTAGATAGCACATTTTGGAAAGGATAAACCCACGAGGGCCTTATGTGTCGGAGAATGTTTTGTTAACAATGTGGACTATCACCACTCATGACCCACTGGATATACCTGAATACGGTTAGACCCATCATCACGTATGCATCATTAGTGTGTTGGGATTGCAACAAAAAAACTAAGCAAGGTACAACGAATGGTCTAGAAGCGCATTACTGGGGCGATGGCGAGGCCCACAGCGGCTATGGTAATCATGCTAAACCTGCCGTTACTACAACTAGTTGCGGAGACGGAGGCGATCATCGGGCTCCATCACCTCTGGAGATGGAAATTCGCGGGATGGTCACAGCAACATCCTAAAAACAATAGATGATAATCACACTCTGAGTATGACCTCAGACAAGGTAAAGAAAACCTATCACAGAACTGTACCGTACGAGATAATTATCCAGGCTCGGGGAGACTGGACAGATGGGAACAGCCCAGAGCTCTATGGGGCTATATATTTCACTCACGGGTCCAAAAGAGTAGAGGAAGCAGGATGCGATATAGACGGAGGCACCAGACCGGGATGCAGGATGCTGTCAGCCTGGGTCGGTATCCAACCGTATTCCGGGCAGAAACATTAGTCATATTTATCTGTTCACAAATGCTACTGAAGAGAAATTGCAGAGGCAAGAGGATCTTCATAGCTAATGATAACCAAGAAGTCTTAAAGGAACTGGGGACATAGGAATCGTAAAATATAGCACTTGACTGCATCCGAAACCTCAGCCAGCTGGCGGCAGCCATAACGTCAAGATGATCTAGGTGGCTGCGCACGCAAATATAAGGGGCAACGAGGTAGCAGACCACTTCGTAAAATAAAGGCGAGCAAGACCTCCTAACGAGTCAGAACCATACTACGGGGTTGCATATGAAACCGCAAGACATGAAACGGAGACGATGCTGCAACGGTGGCATATGGAATACTGAAACAAATCTCATGGACGAAGACAGGCAAAAGCCCTCCTCAGGGAACCGTCCAGCCAAAGAGCAAGAGATCTGCTCAAGCTGAGCAGAAAATAATTCAAACAATTGACAAAACTTATAACGGGTCACTGTCATATGAAGAAACACCTCTATACATTGGGGATTGAATCAGACCCAATGTGCATAGGACGCGGAGAAGAAAAGGAAGCTCCACTACATATAATGCCACTATGAGGGATTTAAGGAAGCACCGCGCGGGTTACTAGATAACAAACAGGTAAACTTAGAAACTCTAAA
This sequence comes from Tillus elongatus, assembly GCA_964006375.1. Classification (NCBI taxonomy): domain Eukaryota; kingdom Metazoa; phylum Arthropoda; class Insecta; order Coleoptera; family Cleridae; genus Tillus; species Tillus elongatus. The sequence goes on from OZ023265.1 coordinate 182,301,280, forward strand.
AACAGCTCACTACAGGATAATACTGGACTGTGTCAAAGAAACGAGCGCATCCTAGAGGAGTAGGGTGAATTCCTGGGGCACAATAGACCAGAGTGGTCTCGATGCAGGGACTAAGTTTACCACCCCTGTATAATAATAATAAGAATAATAATTTATTCAATCGTTCACTCACCCTGTAGTAATCCAATTTTAATGAATTATTTTATTAAAAAACTTGGTCTCAAAGTCCACATATCTACATAATATTTCTTCTTTTAGTGGTTATTGCTGCAAGGACAACGGGTTATACAAGCTACATACAGGATTTTTCGATGCAACATTTAGGACATATTGATCCGGTGGTAACACTCCATAATATCAGGATAACCAGTGAGTATAATCTAGATTTTCCTTTGTTTGGGTACATTCTGATCCACTCGCTTGAAACAGACCTAAAATGTTTTAAAAAGAGCAGTTAAAAGAGTGATAACGAGAACAAAATACCTCCATGCAAATTTCACAGATCATGTCGTTCAAATTTCCATATTATTACAGTATTAGTGGGCCCATGACAAAGCAGACATATTGTGTGGATCATAAATAAAAGTGTGGAAAAATGGTAATCGAAGCTTGTAATGCGGTACGGGCATTTACCCGAAATGGGTGCTTTGTCTGGGATAGAACACAGAAAGTGTTATTTGTTATCGATTTCGGAAGCCTCAGCACCGTATTTGCGATATTGTATTCTCTCTTTTGAATATCGTAAATACTCTGGGGAGGTAAAAGTTTTCAGCGGTGAAATATGCAAATTTTCATAACTCTCTCACATGCATAGTTTGTAAGTGTCTTCTCAAGAGTTGTTTCTTTTTTGTGGCATGTTTTTCCTCGAACTTGTTCACTTCAGTTCAAGTTTCATTACACGAAGTTATGAAGTCGCTATACTCGTTTCAAGTGCTTTTTGTCGCTTTGAAAGTATAATAGTGGCTTTAGATTTATTAACGGGACACTCTTCGGTAGTTTTTAATCGTTCCATTTATGACACCATGTTGCTAAAATTTTACAATTAGGTACTCCTTAAGCTTTTCCTGCTTTCTCTTGCCATTTGTGATTGCACATTATTGTACTACTTGCAAAACAGTTTTCACCCCTCTTGAAAATTACGTAAATGTGGGTCAAATTTTTTAGCAAATTTTCGGTGGAAGAAAATTGCTATTGGGGATATGTATATATACAGTAAATGGTAAAGGTAAGATGCTTACTGGCAATTAGGCCATTGCTGACCCTTTTTGCTCATCTAAACTAACCTACCCTCCACCTTGAGCTCGATCTCAACGACGATAGTGATTTGAAAAATCATCCGCCGCCGGTGAGTCTCGAACCGTCGTCCCCCGAGTCCGTATTGGAAAGTGTGAATCGACTTTTCCGTACGGCCACGGAGGCGCATATATATATATATATATATATATATATATATATATATATATATATATATATATATATATATATATATATATATATATATACACAGTAGAATTCGGATTTAACGAGGGGTCAAGGGACCAGGAATTGTAGGTCGTAAAAACCGGATCTGTTTTTTCAGAACCAAGGAGTAATAAAAAAATTTCGGGACGCAGTAAGTGCGTAATAGTAGCGAATTTTCATAAGAATTGTACACTATTATTATGCGGCATATCAGTAAAGTTAATACTTTAAACTTTCACAGACCTTGAAGATCGATTTAAGAGGTCCTAGTACGCGCATATTTGAAGAATTATTTCGAAAGTGTTACCATAGATATCTCTCTATTATCAAAAAATCTTGCATTATAACTCCTTTTGAGAAAAATGCCCAAAACTCATTTTTTTATGGAAGTAAAGAACTACATTTTGCTATATCTGTAGATAGTGTAAGTCTCTTTAAAAGAAACGTATATTACAAGTTTCATTAAAGTTATAAAGAAGATTTCCAGAAGGAAACTTAATTCATATTTAGAAAAGTAAAGTATCTGTCAAATTATAAACGTAGCAGTTATTTTTCCTTATTAATCGCCAGTATGATTTCGTTTTAGTCAATCTAATCAAACCGGTTTTTTAATAGCAATATCAAGAATAACACAATTATAATTTCAGACTCAAAGATGACAAACTTATTTAGGCGTTTTAAACAAAAATGAGATTTTGTTCAAAACGTATGAAATCTGTGCACTATTGTTTCTCCAAATGTCAAAATAAAACATTAAAAAAACATACATTTATCGAGCTGGATTCGATCGCGTAACCTTCTGCTTAGTAGCCTAGCGCGGTACCCCCTGCGCTATCTAGGAAAACGTCAACAAAGGTTGTATTTGCGTGATATCTTCGATCGGCGTCATGCCCAGGATATTATATTCAAATTATACAAAATTAATTAATCACAAAAAATTTGTAGAATTGCTATTGAAACAAAATCTCACGGCTGTTTCGGTCTTATATGACGTCTTATGTTTAACAGAGATGTCTTCATGTTGTTTAAATTTCTGCTATATTATGCGACAGCATAATATATCTATGCTGCGCAAATCTGTGTTTGAGGCCGTTAATAAAGCTACAAATATAGTGTATTTTAACAATTAATTGAATCGCCCAGTTGAATAACAATCAATTGTCAAATTTGTGATTTCATGTCGTCTGTCATTTTCCATAATTGCGGCCTAGAGTTCACGATTGTTGGTTCGGGTATGCCTGGTATATATTTAGTTTAGTTACCGTTGATGTATGGTTTATACCTGTTGTATAAATTAATATACTCGTGGCAATTAACTACTCTGTCTGTCAGGCATTGAACTTTAACCACTAAGTCGTTTCAACGCATGTCTTTGGGATTTTATTTTTAATTTGGAAAAAACTCTAAATATTGTATACCAAATTACTTAAAATCCACAACATAGATTTATTTGCACTATTTCTAGCGACATGTAAACTCTCATTCCAGTTAATCTAAGTGTTTTAAGACTGGCTATACGATAGCCGTGTTATTTTTGGTGCACTTTTGCTGCAATTAGTATGCCGAACTGAAGAGCTCTAATGAGAGCGAAACCGGTCTACGGTTCTAATTGTTGCGAGAATGCATCTAGTCTTACATACTTTGTCCCTATATTGGGGTAGAAATGGGCCAGGGCTAACAATTTTTTAAATTGTTAGTTAGTTGTATACCGTCTCTATTTTTAATACTCTGTATTATTTGGAGCGGGCGTGACAACAAGTACTTGGTTCCGAACTAGGTGGCGACACGTTCGCTACCCACTTAGTGTGATAGAACATCTTGCTATGCCCGCTCCTTTGTCCCGAGGACTTCGAAGTTGTGGAATTCCTTGCCGGCACATGTTTTCTTCTCTTCCGAACCTCCAAACCCCCAAACCTTCCAGTCCAGAATTAACAAGTTGCCTCTTTCGTCCTTGTCGACACCCACGGTACGATAGTATTTAGGCTGTAAGTCCTCGTGGTGTGTTGTGGAAATATAAAAAAAAATTGATTAAAATATTCGCAAAAAATGCATTTGAAATAGAAATTATTTTCTTATTACCAACTCATATTACCTATATTAAGTTCATAGGCTAGTGGCAACTACGAATATGCTATAAGGTCTCAAAGAAATGTCTGATACGAGTTCCAGGATGGCTATATTGTGGTCATTTGAATAGTTTTTTCCAAATTCAAAATTATCGGTATCAGCATAGCAAATTTTTCTTTAAATTTCCCGAAAAAATGAAAACATAAAACTTTGTCCAAGCCTAAAGCTAATTAACGTAGGAGCTGAGATTTCACTAGAATCTTTCTAGTCAAGAAACGTCAGAGAAAATATGTTAGTATCATAACTTGTACATCTTTTTTCTTGACAATTCGAATGTTTAATTGAATTATCTGATGCTTCACCAAATCCTTTCTTTTCCGTTTGAATTTAATTAAACGCTGAAACTGATACTTTTACTTAAAACCATCTCGAAAACGGAACGAAACACGTAATCAAATAAAAACTGACGATTTAATTTCCTGTAGATCCCAGACGTTTTCTAATGAAATTTCAACTTCTTTCTCTGATCGAGATTGTTTTTATTTATTCCGATATGTAAGAATTTAGAAATGTCCCTTGCGAACAGATTTATTAGAAACACAAGAAAAATTTTAAAGAGACAAAGGAAAATCAAATTTTCATATTACAAAGTTTATTATTTAGAGACGGGGCAATATCTCTTGATCAGTTTTTTTGATGTTTATGTCTTATTCCATTATTAGCCAGAATTTGGCGAACAAATGAGAAATATGAATTTACATATAAATGGAATAGGGATATATATTCGGCATCGCAAGTGAAATTGTTCGTCTGTGTCTCTTACTCTCTTTATTCGTGGGAAGTGTTGGTACTAAAGAAACGGAAGAACTATAAGTAATTTATAGCAATTTTCCTTTTCAATATGGCTGTATGTACTGAAGCGTTTATCGAATTTACGTAGTAGCACTTGCTACGTAATTTATTTCATGGAATACTCAGCGAGGGAGAGCTCATACCCTGGATACAAATAACGCAAAAACCGAATTGGCCTTATTTTTCTCTGGATGTGTGTATTAGGAAAAGGAATTTATTACATCATCGTCTCCCAAGCAGGAGAAAAGAAGAATTTATCAAGTAACAAATTCGAACCGCGACTCACATGTTATATGAGAAAAAAGCTCTCTGCATAGGTTTGATAATATTCAAAGTTATACATTCATAAAGGTTTTGCTCTCAAGTACAGTCACATCGAACGTTTTTACGACACGGTGAGAATATATTCCAGAATTTGGTAAATAAACTGGGGGAAAATAGAGGATATTACATTTTTTATGAGAACCTGGATTTAACTTCAAGCGCGAATTTTATGTTATTAAATTTATGTGTTATATTTCCTGGCTTTTTGACAAAAAAATAATCTGTAAATAACTTTGATAAAATATGTGGGTTTAATATTAATACTAAATACTACATATAGACTTGATTTTAATCAACAATTTTAATACGTAACAGTTGGCTTCTCAGCGATTTCGTTAACCACCCTTTGAAGGCAAAAAGTAATCAAAAATAAGGTACTCCACGTAAATTATTTCTTTAATATTACAAGTCTGGACGCAACAAGTGCATTATGGTAGCGAATTTTCACAAAAATATTTGAAAACGCGAAAAATGACAAGCGTTTTGCTCATCAGCTAAATATAGTTTTATTTCACCAGTTTAGAGAGGTGAATTCAAAATTGCCACTAAAAATTTTCCATCGCGTGTATGTTTTCAGATACAGATAACTTAAATACATTTATATTTATCTAGTGTTCATTACACATATAATATACTACAAAAGCAAACAAACTAATAACTAAAAAGTCTGGACGCAGCAAGTGCGTTATGTGAGTGAATTTTCAGTTAAATGTTTTGAATAGCAAATAGGTCTATTTAATGCAAGCAGGCATCATCAATTTGGTCACCGATATAACCTATATAAGTAGTAGAAACAATTAACCACATTTTATCAAAATAACTTCTTGTTTGAAAACGTAAAAAAACTTTCCAAAAATATACTTAAAATATTTCCGAGAAAACTCATTTCCTAGCCGATGAACCTTAGGTTAATAGCAAATTGGGTTATTGAATTTTGAAGCATTTAATGAAAATTAGCTACCAAAACGCACTTACTGCGTCTCCATTTTTTTTAAAACATACATCATATTTCGTGAAAAATTCAAAAAACTCAATAAACATTATTAAAAAAAAAACAGTGGTAGGTATCACCAACGATTTATGGGCCAGCTCGTGATTGTCAAAATAATGTTATAAGATGCAGCTCAAGACACCCTATAAGTAACGTATACAATTTTCTCTCGTATCTTGCATAATAACAATTATGTCAAGCTTTACCGTAGAAATGCGTCACCCTGTATATATGTAAACAAAAAGTAAACCCGGATATGGATTCTCGGAGGGCTAGTTTGCGCTCATTTAAAGAAATCTTCTTAGAGTTTAGAAGTCGTGGTCTCCTCATTAACGAATTTTTTGTACGAATATTAGCGAAAAATTATAGACCGTTAAACCATAAACTTAACTTAAACTACTGCCAAAGCATCAAAGAATCTATTTGAAATGAATTTTTTGGAGATATTTTAGTAAAATAAAAGGCAATGATGGTTGAGCCTGAAACTTAAGTGTGTGCAGAACACTCTTTACATAATCCGTATTTCTTTCAGGTTCTTTGCCTAAATGTTGCCAATATTAACGTTTCAAATCGCGACTGACGTTTTGAGAAAACCCCCCTTTGTTATTTTAAATGCATACCTTTTTTGTCTTAAAACTTGCAGACTTAAGTTTCGGTAAATGGTTTATCCTTTATAATACCAACACTCGTGTCAAACATAGTTGCCCTTACTTTGTTATTTCTGGAGGTATACATTGTTCCCGAAAGAAAACACATAATTCTCCGAGAAAACCTGGGCCAATTTTCCTGGGTAAAGAACTTATCCAAGTCACTTACAAAATGAAGGTACTCATCAAATTTTATTTTATTAGCTTTGGAAGACTGACAAAAAGCGATAAAACTGATTCATATACCATCTAATTGATAAGAAATACAAACGGTGTTGGCATGTTTATAGCAGAGATATGTACAAAAAGCTCAAAGATCTCTATAGATACTATGAATTCCTTATCTAAGCTGCAGGTGTGTCTCCACAATAATAATAATAATAAATACACTTGGAGAACCCAAATCACCACAACACATATTTCAAAGACTTTACGATCGCTTCGCTGACAACGTCAGCGTCATCAGGGGATGAAAAATTCTTAATTAAAATCAACCGCTAGTGTGTATTTATATCACACCTAGGTAACGAACTAATCCTAAGTAAAAGTTGTAGTCGGCGACCATCGTTTGTTTATTGTGTTAATACTTGAAATAAAAATTGGTATTTCCCTAGAGTTTGGTTTCGTTATGTCGACGATATTTTTGCAGTGTTTAACACAAATATATGCAAGGTTGAAGAATTTACTGAAAAACTAAGTAGTCAATTAGATTCAATAAAATTTACCCACGAAATAGAAATCAACAATAAACTTTCTTTCCTATATGTACTAGTTCTTAAAAATAAAAATAATGGCTCGCTTGAATTCGATGTCTACAGGAAGGAAAGTGCCACTATTAGTTATATTCCTAACGACTCACATCATACCTTTGCACAAAAAACGGCTAGTTTAAATTTCCTGGTACAGATTGATCAATTTTCCGTTAAGTAAAAATATATTTAATATAGAGTTAAAGGACATAAAAAACGTAGCGAGATATAACGGTTATTCGGATAGTTTAGTGGACAAATTGGTTAACAAACACAGAACAAAGAGAATGATGATGATATCTGAATGTACGGCATTTAAGAAAGATAAAATAGAGAAAAAAATTGCGTGTCTACCTTATGAACCACGTATCACAAAGGGTTTGAAAAGTATATTTAAGAAAGCCGATTTACATTTGAATTTTTCGACTAAAAGTAATTTTAAAAATTTGTTGGGTAATACGAAAGACGAAGACAAAGCCACTGAAATGTCGGGTATTTATGAAATAAGTTGCAAAGATTACAATCTTAAATACGTGGGTCAAACAAAGAGAAACATAGCCACTAGATTTCGTGAACATCTCGCATATTTACCATATGGTACGGTGGACAAATCATGTGTGGCACAACATATATGGGATAATAATCACCACACTGATAAAGAAAATTTGAAACCCATACAGGCATGAAATGATAGAACACAAAGAGAGAATAATAACCGAAGTAACTAATCTTGTTTCTTATATTGTCAAACAAACGAATCCTAACACAAGTGAGGAAAAAATAGCGGAAATTAATGCTAGATCTTCAGTTAATGATTTTTTGAATAGTTTTATTTCAGACCTAGATGACGAGTCAACTTAGTGGTACTAAGATTTTGCAAGTGAACGCATATTCAATTAAAAATAAAAAGAACAACCTCAAAAAATGTTTAGCTAATAATAAAATAGATTTAGTTATGTTAGGTGAAACATGGCTGAAGCCGACCGATGAAAATTTTTCGTTTGGGGTCTAGTCAGAAAAGACCGAACAGATCGTAAAGCAGGGGCAGTGGGGACATTAGTCAGTAATGAGCTACAGTTTGTCCAACTTAAAATAGATAATTATCATAGTGATGGGGTAGATGTATGTTCACATACGAAATATAAACATAAATGTAATCTCAGTATATAAGCCTCAAAATTGCAACATTAACTCCACCTCATGGAAATTTATTTTAATCAGTTTAAAAACAATAACACGATCATTGGTGGCGACTTCAACTGCCATCATAGTTTATGGGGATCAATTAGAGATAGCTCTAGGGGTGTAAGATTGGCCGGGGCCATAGACGAAGCAAACTTTGTTGTTTTAAATAATGGTACACCAACGAAAATCACACGACCATTGGAGAGGCCATCAATGGTCGATATCACTATTGTATCACCAAGCATTTCCCGGGAATTGGATTGGGAGGTTGAAGACGACTCATTAGGGGACTATCCCATTGTTATTTACTTAGGTAACCAAATTTCAAAAGCAGGTAATAATCCATATAAAAAGTGGTAGGAGAACACAGTAGATTGGACTTTATTTAGAAAGGAATTAGACAATTTATTAAAAAAGAGAACAAAAACAGACAAAGGAGAATGCATCCATCATATAGGCAGCGGACCACTCCCGTTCGAAAGTATTTATATATCAAGGTCTATTAAGAACAAAACTTCATTTAATCGTGCGGCACCTTTAATTTCAAGCCCTTTCTTTTCACTTTGCATTTGAACAGCTAAAACACCCCTGATTGGCAGAATAATAATTTATTGTCAATAACTCGGCCGGTCTATACAGATACTAAGTTCTACGTTTGGTTATCGACTTAAAGACCGCCTTTCGTTTTCTTTCTATAATCAATAGTCAATATAAATATTTGTTTTTACATAGAATTAAAAATCAACATAAATACTTGTTTTTATGTAGAATTTTAGTTGAATTATTTATCCTTTGTTAAAGTTAACATTATGAGCCAAACACTCGGTTTGTTTTTTAAAACAAACATGAGCGACTGTTATTGACCTGTTCGCCAGATGTGCATGTCGGTTTTCTTTAGTTGCTCCAATATTCACATAGTGAAATTTCTAGATCAAAAAGAACGTGTAGCTTCCTTAAATATCTCGGTACCTTTCGTTTTAAGCCCATTATCCTTAGATTAGATAAAAGCTCATACATTCGTCAACCAGAAGACTAAGGTAGTTCTTCGACCTCGCCCGTTCAAGTATTGACACAATAGACAAACGATGGTTGCCGACTACAAATTTTACTTCGGATTAGTTCGTTACCTAGGTGTGATATAAATACACAGTGGCGGTTGATTTTAATTTAGAATTTTCCATCATCTGATGACGTTGACGTTGTCAGCGAAACGATCGTAAGGTCTTTGAAATATGTGTTGTGGTGATTTGGGTTCTCCAAGTGTACTTACCAGTGCTCATCACAGGTTCCAGTTTTCACATAGTGAATAATAATAAAACATAGCAGATGAGGTTTTTGCTCTTACTCAATTTACAAACAAGTCAATGTGCAAAGCTTTAAGCAGAATATTTTTTGACCGAATTGTAAAGATGATACTAGTCCTCAATATTTGTATAACATGTAGTAACAGAAATAAGGCAAAAAATTAATAAAAGTTTGGTTACAAAAAAGATGTTGATTCAAAAACTGTTTTAAAGACAGGTTGAAGACACAAACTACAATAAATCATACAGTCTGAAACCACCCTCGATCGATATGGGTTCTAGGGGCTCTAATTTATTGAAAATTCGATAATCTTTACACTATATAAATAAGCTATTTGTACCGCTAATTCAGTACGTTCTTCGATAGTTTTAATTGATTAGGTTTAATTGAACGGTTGCATGTAAATCAAGGGGTTAGATGGTAAAAAAAACATTAACGCGGGTTAAATACATGAATTTATTGCGCAATGTGCAAAGTTACACAGACAAAAATTTAACAAAAGCGATGTAATGCAAACAAAATAACGAATACCTTTCTTGTCTGGGGCGTCGTTGATGGGTCGAACGAGGAACAGCCTCGATGTGTTTCGGGAACAACCCTTCTTCGTAGAGTAAATAACTATTTTAACAGACGGAGAATAAGGAGCAGCCTCATTCTCGTGTGCACGCAGTTTGTAGCACTTAAATGGGAACTAGGGACAGCCTCGTTCTATGGTCCACGTGGTATCCAACACTTTTCAAAATGAACGAGGAGCAGCCTCGTTCTGTGATCCACGTGGCTGCTACATGCGCTGCTTGCCCAATGTGCAGGGGACAACGAGGGACTCGAACTGATTGAGTGAACTGCACTATAGCACGATCATCGATGAAACGGGACTTTTGCAGAGTGCTTCATTCCGAAGTCTTCCCGGACCTAGCTGTCGAGAAGGGGTAGGCGGCCTGTCTAACCAATGAGACAGCCGTTCGAGAACATTCTCACGGCTCTCATTAGCCGAAAAGGTTAATTTCCAGGGTAGCATTTTCGGGTTGACCAACATTGCTCGACATGCTCAGGGTGACCAATTCTGTTTTGGTGTCCATAGTCGGCACGTGCGTGTGGGCAAAACGTATCGAACATAACGACGGAACATTATTTATTATGAAATTTTTCTAAAATCCACAACTATTATTTCCTACAAAGCTGTTTTGCCTTTTATCTCACTCTTTATTGTGTACGTATTTATTATACTATTTTTTTTTATGTTACTCTAGTTGGTTACAAAAATTAAACTGAATACATAGTTATAGACTTTCTCTTGTTCCACAGATGCTTGCTGAAACCAAATAAAAAGTATCCACCTCTGTATTTAGTATGGAAGAGCTTCAATAAGTAAAACTCAAAATTGAGCGGCTGATTCTGTAATTTTATGCTACTTTGTCTGCTATGCTATTACGTTTGTCTCAATAATACGAAACCGAACTACCCTCCTGTTCGATCTTTAATAATTAGATACTGATAGCCACAGACTCATACTCAAGGTGATACATAATGCAGCTAAGTTACCATTGACAAGACATTTCCATTCTAATCTCTCGCTTGTCGTTTAGTAATAGGATTTGCATACGATACGTGTGTGTGCAACTCGCTCCCCAAAGACTATACTTGTTTTATTTCTACGGTAGCCTCCTTCGGCTTGGCAAAGTGTATCATTTCGTATAAATTGCTCTAATATTACATAAAACTTTGTCATGAATTAACATATAACATATCGGGTCGCAGCAAGTGCGTTCAGGTAGCAAAATTTTTATAAGTTTAGCAATACATACCGCAGCATACCTTGAATCTGTGGACCTCCAATACCATTCTTTTCTATTTACACACACAGAGATTTTTAATTTAAGTATATATACATACATACATACACACACACACACACACCCATATATATATATATATATATATATATATATATATATATATATATATATATATATATATATATATATATATATATATATATATATATATATATATATATATATATATATATATATATATATATATATATATATATATTCTATTTCTTTACATGGGTAACTTTTTTATTAAAGAGATATAAAAAAGCTTAGGAAGGAAAAATTGGGCAGAATCAGACAGGAAACACATTGCCGCTTTCAGATTTAATGTACCCTTTTTGGTTCCTGAAACATCCTGAAAAAAATTAAAATCGTCCAAATTCTAAAACTTAAATAACTCAAAAATTATCGTAGATAGGAAAAGAGTCTAAATTTCTCATTGTTAGATATTTTGATGTAAAATTTAACAGAATTATCAAAATTCTCATTCCTGTCATGATTTCTGAAATATGGGAAAACCTTAATTTTTTTCAATAGAAACCATAATTGGCTGTTATCTCAAAAAGTAGCTTATTTTTTATGATTTCAACGATATAAGCATTTGTATTCTTATTTTCTTTTATTTATTGAAAACGCCCAAAAACCTGAAATGTTTAGTGGAAATTACATGTAGTAGGCGTTGGAAATAAATATGTATTACTGTTATAGAATAAGAAATCTCTAGACGCAGAAAGTGCGTTATGGTAGTGAATTTTCATTAAAATATGTTTTAATAGCAATAATGTGTGGTTTTTTTTAAGAAAGCAGGCATCAAATTTGGTTATCAGTATAACCTATATAGTAAAAACAATGTGCCATGTTTCATCAAAATAACTTTATTGTTTGAAAATGTACAAAAATTTCCGAAAGTAAACATAAAGTGTTCCCGAAAAAACTCGTTTCTTGGTCAACCTTATAGGTTAATAGCAAATTGAGCTAATCAAATATGAAGCATTTGATCAAAATTCGCTACCATAACGCACTTACTGCGTCCAGAATTTTTTTCTTACAAACATGCATTATATTTCGACGGAAAATGCAAAATTGCAATAACCTAAGGCGTGTTTGATTAAAAAAAAAAGAAAATTTGTATAACCAACGACTTATAGTCCAGCCTGTGATTGTAGAAATAATTTTTTAAGATGTAGCTCAAGACACCCTATAATTAATATATACAATTTTTTTCATATCTTGTATAATAATATATATTGAGCTTTATTGATTTTTTACGAAAATTCGACAAAAATTATATACCATTAAACGATAAACTCTATAGCTAAGGCTACTGCCAAGCATTAGAGAAAGGGTCTATTTGAAATGAATTTTCTGGAAATATTTTATTAACATAAAGGACAATGACGATTGAAACTAAGACTTTAGGGTTTGTAAAACATTCTTCTTGAGACATTTTATTTCCATAGCCCGTATTAGATTCAAGTTCTTTGCGTCAATATTGCCAATTTTGACGTTTAAATCACAACTTTGACGTTTTGTGGAAAACCCCAATTTATTTTTCTTTAAATGCACATAACTTTTTTGTCTTTTGAGCTACAGATTTCCACTAGACATTTCAGGTTTTTAGGAGTTTTCACTAAATTAAGAAAGCTAAGAATACAAATGCTTATTTTGTTGCAATCAGAAAAAAATAAGCTATTTTTTGAGATCATAGCCAACAATGGTTTCCACTTAAAAAATATATTGTCATATTTCAGAAATGATGACAGCCATGAGAATTTTGATAATCTAGTTAAATTCTACATCAAGATGTCTGACAATGATAAATTTATACTTTTTCTCTATCTACGATAGTTTTCGAGTTATTTAAGTTTCAAAATTTGGACAATTTTCAGTTTTTTCAGGAACTAAGAAAGGTAAATTAAATATGAAAGCAGAAATGGGTTTCCTGTCTGTTTCTGCCTAATTTTGCCTACTTAAGCTTTTTTCTATCTCTTTTAATCAAAAAGTTACCAACGTAAAGAGATATAAAATGGCCCCTGCATATATATATATATATATATATATATATATATATATATATATATATATATATATATATATATATATATATATATATATATATATATATATATATATATATATATATATATATATATATATATATATATATATATACAGGGTGGCGCATTGAAAACAAAGAATTTTTTTTAAGAAACGCTGAAACACGTCAATTTTAATATTGAGGGGGACATGTTTTGACATAAAACTCAACAAAATGCCGTCTAATAACTCCACAAATGCTCCAGAATGTCAGAGCTCGTTTTGAACATAATTTGTGCTTTTGTATGGAAGCTGGTGGTCAACAATTTGAACACCTACTTAACCGAATAAACATTTTTGAACGTTTGGTTTTGTTTTTTTAGTTTTTTTTTTAACAAAAAATTGACTAATTAGTGCATTTCTTATCACAATGAATAAAATACGTTCTTGCAACTCCAACTGTGAATAATTTTTAAACGAGTTGATAAAATTTCCAAAAAAGATAGTGTGCTGAATTCAGAAAAGAAAGAGCTTTCAAATGATGTAACACTCGACTTATGTTCCTTATGTAAAATATAAGTGTTGTTATCACCACCCTTAAGGGGTTGATGTGACAAAGTTGAGTTTTATGTCAAAACATGTCCCGCTCAATATTAAAATTGACGCATTTCAACGTTTCTTAAAAAAAAATTTTCTCTGGACGCAAATCGGTCTGTTTCGTTTTCAATGCGTCACCCTATATATATATATATATATATATATATATATATATATATATATATATATATATATATATATCTGTGTGCGTGTAGTGGAGAATACCTTCATCTCCTGTTTTACGACGGTGTCATGCTTTAACAGCTTCCGCATACACACAGTACAGCAAGAAGGTAGCTGTAGAAAAATATATTTGAATATAAATATTTAAATTTTAAATGAACTTTGGAAATGGGTTACAAAAGCACATCGAAAAGTTGAAAATCGTTCCCTGTTTTTAAGCAAACTTTTGCTTATGAAAACTTTCTGAAAAGGGCTGTTGGAAACAGAAGACAAAGCGACGTTGCCTTTAGACAATGATGGTGAGTGACAATTATAGATGACTCAACCTTTTAGTAGATGCTATTTAAGTGGTGTTTTTAAAATAAAGTAACTTTACTACTCAATGTGAAAAAAAAGGTTTAAAGCTTTTAACTAATCTTTCTTTATCTGAGACAAACGTAATGTGACCCCGCAATCGTGATTCAATATGAGGCATACACATATCGAATCTGTTTACACTTGGAAGGGTTCTTAGTTCCTTTATATAATGCAAGTAAGTAACTTAAGCTGTTATATAATAAAACGAGAGCTATAAAAAGAAACTAGCGACGAGTTGAAAACGTCTTTCCTCTCTTACGATGATATTTCAACTCGAGCAATCAATTCCGCATCCTTTGTGTAAATATTCGACAAGCGTCGTATCTAGCTTGATGCTGTCTACTTCTAAGTAAATAGATACGCCACTAGAAAGGTAGGTACTAGATAATCTGGTAGAATATGGAACAACGAAAAAACAAAAACGATTTACTTAGCAGTTGTAAATGATTAAATCAATAGTAATTACAGCCCCTCAAGGTGTCAAAAATATCTTTAAATAATATCGGTATCGTTTTTGGAAAATGATTACTATTTCAAAAACAGTGAACTTGCGAAAGTTCAATCAGCCCAGAACAATAAGTGGACAAGGTCATGGTATTACCCCTATAGCAAAAATTGAATAAGGAGCAAAAGTGAGATTTTTCTGTATGACGATCAGTTTTGATTTTGCCCGGTACGAGGAGCTGAAGAAGCAGTGCTGGCAATTGAAGAAAGATGGGTTCAGAAAAATTAAGATTATTGAGTGATTAATTATTTATATGTTATTTGAAATGGACACTTTATCGTATACCTAAACAAACGGAAAACACTTTTCCATTGCTACCTTTTACCTGCACCTCAAAATTACTTTCTTTGCTAAAGATTATGTAACGTAGGTTGTTCGGGAAGAATTGCTTGCCTAAAAAGCCATTCTAATTTTTAATTTCTAATTTTAAAGGAATTAAATTATGAACATGAATGGCATGAAATTTTTATAATCGATACCAAGGTATTAAGGCATGATCAATGACAATGCAGTTCACCATTTATGTTGTTGTGACAGTGCTTGTATTTGTTTTTATTTTATGACACATTTGTATTTGTTTTTATTTTAGTGTTTATTCTGGTACTCGTAATAAAATGCTCTATTAGGAACTAAAAAATATACAGGGTATTTCCATACAAATTTTAAACCGGTAGTTCAAATAGTTAAAAATTTTAAAAGTAAATACGCAATTTACAGTAATATTTACCCCCGAAATTAAATTTTGATATCTTTAAAAATTCCAGAGATATTTACTTGGTTCCACACATTTGCCCACCGCGTATAATCGTACGTATAATCGTACATATAATCTGAATATTCGTAAGTACACTTGGAGAACCCAAATCACCACAACACATTTTAAAAGACCTGACGATCGTTTTACTAACCAAGTTAGCGTCATCAGAGGATGAAACATTCTGAATACTTAAAAAACTAACATCAACTTATATACCGGATCTCAGGTAAAGAGATCGAACCGAGATGAGACACTAGTCGTAGGAAAATTCCAAAGTGTATTGTATTTTTATCGCCTGACAAGGTCTTTGCGCTATCCCTACTGCTTTATCTAAAAGTGTCCATCTGTAATAGTCTTGAGAAAGTTCAACGACGGCTAAATTAACAACGATTCCTTTGGCGGTAATAACTTTATACTTGTGTTATCGGTAAAAACGTGCCGAAAACGCGGGAATTTTATTTAGCAAAGCAATCGATCAAGTGAGTCGTAATTGGCGCTGGTGCAGTGTTCATACATTTTTTGTTGTAACAATATTTCGCAATATATAGGCTCTCGAACCTATTTAGCTGTCCTGGTTTTCTAACATTTTTTATTAATTTCAGATTATCTTAATCAACGTGATGATTATTATCCCAAAAATGTCGGGCGACGGTAGACTTATCTACAGCACCGTAACGTAATTACGATATGTGTTCTTTGAATCTGATTCCAATCGATCTTTTTGTTTGTCCGACGTATTTAAGATTACAATCTTTACAACTTATTTCATAAATCCCGACATTTTGTCTGCGCTATCCTTGTTTTTTGGGTTACCTAGCAAGTTTTTTAAGGTATTTGTTGTTGAAAATGCTAGCTGTAAGTCGACTTTTTTAAAAATGCTGTCTAGACCTCTCGTGATTTTAGGTTCAAATGGTAAGCAAACAAAGTTTTTTTCCGGTTTTTCTCTTCTGAACATAGTTGATTCCGTCAACATTTTATTTGTTTTCTGTTTGTTGATTAATTTTTCCACTAGGCAAGCAGTGTATCCGTTATATTCGGCCACGTTCTTAATATAATTTAATTCTTTGGTAAAGCTACTTTTGTTTAAAGGAAAATAAATTAACCGATTTACTAAAAAATTCAGACTGGCCATTTTTTGTGCGTACGTATGATGTGAGTCGCTCGGGATGTAGCTTAAGGTAGTGGTTTCTTTTCTATAGACATCGAATTCTAAAGCGTCTTTATTCTTGATAACTAGTACATCTAGAAAGGATAGTTTACTATTAACTTCTAATTTGTAGGTAAATTTTATAGAATCAAATTTATTTTTGAATTTGGCAATAAAATCTTCTATTCTGCAAATGTTTGTGTTAAACACCGCGAAAATATCATCCACGTAACGACAGCACACTCTAGGAAAATAACCAGTTTCGCTTTCAAGATCTGTTTCAAATCTGCTCATGAAAAGGTCTGCAATAAATGGCGATAGCGGATTGCCCATTGCCGTGCCTTGTGTTTGTTGAAAAAATTCATTGTTGAATTGAAAAATATTTTGTTTGGTGCAAAGGTGTGTTGGAGTTAAATACTCTTTGCAGACATGTTCATTTATGTTATTCATTTTTAGCAACTGCTCTAATTATGTTAAAGTTTGCACCGTGGGAACGCTAGGAAACAATGAGGTTACATCGAACGAAATTAAAACCTCGCCTTCGGTCAATTTAACCTATTTGATCTTATTAATAAATTCAAGAGAATTTGTTACTGAAAACATTTCTGTTTTACAGGAAAGCCTTTAAACTCATCTGTCAACCACTTAGCTAAATTATAAGTCGGGGAGTAGCCGAAACAATAGGTCTAATTGAATTTCCCGGTTTATGAATTTTTGGGAGACCATACTTCTTTGGAACTTTCGGATTAGAAACTTATAACTTTCTTCCTAAGTCTTTTGATATGAGATTGTGACAACTTTTTAGACTATTTTTAACGTCCGAAATCATTTTTGCTAGCATTTTTAACAACAAATACCTTAAAAAACTTGCTAGGTAACCCAAAAGACAAGGATAGCAAGGACAAAATTTCGGGAATTTATGAAATAAGTTGTAAAGATTGTAATCTTAAATACGCCGGACGAACAAAAAGATCGATTGGAATCAGATTCAAAGAACACATATCCCAATTACGTTACGGTACTGTCGCCCGACATATTTGGGATAATAATCATCACGTTGATAAAGATAATCTGAAATTAATAAAAAATGTTAGAAAACCAGGACAGCTAAATGGGTTAGAGAGCCTATATATTGCGAAATATAGTTACAACAAAAAATGTATGAACACTGCACCAGCGCCAATTACGAGTCACTTGATCGATTCCTTTGCTAAATAAAATTCCCACGTTTTCGACACGTTTTTACCGATAACACAAGTATAAAGTTATTACCGCCAAAGGAATCGTTGTTAATTTAGCCGTCGTTGAACTTTCTCAAGACTATTACCGATGGACACTTTTAGATAAAGCAGTAGGGATAGCGCAAAGACCTTGTCAGGCGATAAAAATACAATACACTTTGGAATTTGCCTACGACTAGTGTCTCATCTCGGTTCGATCTCTTTACCTGAGATCCGGTATAAAAGTTGATGTTCGTTCTTTTAAGTATTTAGAATGTTTCATCCTCTGATGACGCTAACTTGGTTAGTAAAACGATCGTCAGGTCTTTTAAAATGTGTTGTGGTGATTTGGGTTCTCCAAGTGTACTTATCAGTGCTCATCACAGGTTCCAATTTGCACTAACTGAATATTCGTCTTTGTATATAATGCAAATTAATTGTTTTAGGTCGAACGATAAAATTCCAAATTCATTGAAACTTATGAATTTTACTCTTTCAAAATATTATATACAAATTTTAACGCAGCTGTTACAGAAACATAATCACCTTGTATGACCCATCTGTTTTATTATACCCGTTCTTCGCTTCATCCTCTTGAATTCTCTATAATATCACTACTCGTTTACTACAAAATATTAATCTAGAAAGACGTAATTAAAAAAATAAAACACCATAATATATTCTGTTCGTGACTCTTTCCAAGAATCCCTATTCTATTTGGTAAGTCCTTTAGCCGTATAGTACATTTCGACGGTACGTTTATTGATAGTCTTTACTTAAAAAAATCCCTTTAACGGTAAACCTTATTTTGGTAACTGTAAAGCTTCTAAAATCCCTTTGTACATTACAGACTAGTTAAAGAGTCTGAAACCTACTCGTGCATTTTCCTTTCCTTATATCATTCAAGTTCAATTTAATGCATCTAGTTATCCATAAAGAGAGTCTCAGCGAGATGAAGGTAGATGGAGATAAATAAGTTAATGTTCTAACTTTTTAAGAGCCTGAATATTTCATAAGCACGTTATATTTGCTTAATTTGGTCTAAAGGAAATCTGGTTAACATTCCTTTAATCCCGTATAGTAAAAGCCGTTTAGAGCACTCTCATCACTACAGAACTTCCTAATAAAGGTTGAGTATGCCAGTCCGTATACCTGCCTGCTTTTGCAATATTTAAGAGCGAGACGAACGGCGAATAGATCAAAGCTTTGCTTGGTATAACTTATACATACTTTCTTGGAAAATATATGTTCGAAATTGTAGATGTATCGCAAACTTTGTTTCAGGTCTGGTAATGGAGACTGTAACAGTTAGATGTCGTTGCGCTAGTTCTTAATTTGCAACGTTATTCTATACTTCTATTCACATACATAAAAAACCTGAAATTTTGTTAATATCTTTCCAGTTATTTTGGCTTATATAATTAATATTTTATTTGTGGTTTTAATAAATTTTCTTAAAACATTCACTAATGAGAAGATCTCGACGTCTGATTTTGAAAAAATTCTTTAAATGAGCGCGAAGTAGGCCCCATATATATATATATATATATATATATATATATATATATATATATATATATATATATATATATATATATATATATATATATATATATATATATATATATATATATATATATGAGACATACTTGGTTCTCGGGTTGAACCGCGTCCAGAGTTTATGAAAACTCGACGTTTCGGCTCTTCAGCTCCTGTTTTGGAGCCATTTTCAAGAGGTAAAGGAAATATATAAGGACGCTCTAAGGCCTCAATCTGCCTACTCCTTAGAGCGGTGGACAAAGGTGGGTTGGGTTGGTTTCAAGAGGTAAAGGAAATATGTAAGGACACTCTAAGGCCTCAATCTGCCTACTCCTTCGAGCAGTGGGCAAAGGTGAGTTGGATTGTGGTAGCTCGATTAAGGGGCCTCAAAAAATTGTGGGAAAGCCGTCAGTTGCAAAATAAAACTCTTTATTATATGCCGAGCTTTCGGAAAAAAATTATTCCATTCTCAAGGCTACAACATGGAAAGAAAAAAGTTTGCAATTTATATAGGAAAAATATAAAAGTTTAAAATACTTACAAATAACGTGAGTTTACTAAACTAATTATTCAATAACAAACATGAAAAAACCTTTTAATAAATTTGAGTGAAGTCGAAAAATGCCAAACTGACATATAAAGCTAACTATTGTCTAATTGAATTTGTTTTTTTTTTGTCTAGGAAATATAAATAGGGGTAGTGATGCTATTATATTTCTTTAAGTTTATTAAATTGTCGTTAAAAATAATTACAAATTCTTCTAAACACATTCTTTTATTACTTAAGGTTTCACAGTGTAAAATAGAAACATTACTAAAATTTATATTTTATATATATTATATATATATATATATATATATATATATATATATATATATATATATATATATATAGATATATAGTTAGCCAAAAAAATCAGACCAGTTTTTTCGGGAAAATTTTTGTATCTTCGGAAATAACAAAGCTATAGCAACCAAATTTGGTACTCAGGTTGAGTTTTTACTACCTACTAACATTTAGATCTCTAGGCTACAAGAAAATAAGTTATACACCTTATATTTTTGCATTTTTGCATTTTATATCGAAATATAAGGCATGTTTGTAAGAAAAAAATTCGGGACGCAGCAAGTGCATTATAGCGAATTTTTTTTAATGCTTCTAATTCCAATAACTCAATTAACTCAATGTTCGTTGCCTAGGAAACCAGTTTTTGCGGGAACATTTTAAGTTCATTTTCGGAAAGCTTTTGTACATTCTCAAACAACAAAATTTTATGAAATCTGGTACATTATTTCTACTATATAAAGGTTAAACTGGTAACCAAATTTGATGCCTATTTTCATTAAAAAAGCACGTAGGTATTTGCTATTAAAAATATTTTTATAAAAATTCACTACCATAACGCACTTGCTGCGTTCAGACTTTTTGTAGTGTCTAGTTGCGTATAAGTGGCATGACTCAGGAGTCCGCCATTACCGTCCGTTGTAGCATGTAGCCGCCGTGGTACATACAATGGCCGTAATCCCAAGTCACTGCTCTGCTGCAAAGACTGCCCAACAGGCCGCCACTTAATTGCCTATCCGCGCCACGAGAAGGCAAAACCACTGCATGATGCACTTGTGGAATGTTTCCAATGACGGAAAAATATATAAAAAGATAAAAAGTAGGGTAAATGCAAGCAGAAAAATGCTGCGAGCTATGCCCACTGTAAATAGGAGTGAATGAGTATCTAAAGAGGCCAAAATGGCTGCATATAACAGCGTACCGGTACTTATTGTCTGAAAGTTGAGTGTGTCAGGCAAATCATGCCAGAAAATTGAATGCTGTTGAAATGGACTACCTGAGACAAGTGACGGGTAAATCAAGGAAAGACAATGTTAGGCATGAAATCTTAGCGAATGTAACGTAGAAAACTCCATTGAAAGAAAGACTGAGAGCGGCGCGCTTAGATGTTTTGGATATATAGAACAAATGGTGTTGTGTTCTAGTATTGTCGAATCCTCACACTTAACATCTCCGAGTCCAACCCTGCCCCTTATTAGCCTGCAACTTCCCTTAGTGCCTAACACAGCCACCATAGTTGCAAGTGCCGACAGTGGCGCCTCTGTGACAGGTGTGATCAAGCGGCAACAACCGAGAGAAGCAGCTACAGAATAGCCCTGCCCTAGACTCGATAACTTCCTCGTCACCCAGCGTTCAGTAAGGTCATGGCAATCCCGGATGGGCCGTGAGCGGTAGTCAAACACAGCATAAAAGTTGATTATGCTGTGGTCATACCCAGGTTAACTTCGACGCCGTCCAGCGGTCACAGGGCATCAAAGGAAGATCGCCTGACCCGCGACCCGTAGTCAAGACATCAAAACACATGGCTCTCACATTGACACGTGGACAGGTCAGTGAGCCTTGTTGTGAGAATAACCAGTCTTCCGACGAGCAACTGACCCGTGATTAGAAATCACTTCAACCGCGGCATCAACACACTGCGATCCACATCTTTCACCTGGACACGTGAAATACCTTAGCCCGTTTAGACGCCACACCCAGCTACCAGAGATATCATCCACGTGCTGCTGGTTTCGACAAGCTACCCATCTGCAATCGTAAGTCACCTTTTATTGTAGTGATAATTATTGGTGATTTATATGTAATTTTGTAACTCTGTCATATTAAATTGTTATTGTTTTACCACGTGTATTCGTATAAATCTGCACCCACAAAGAAGAATTCATCTGGTGTTTCTCAAGTTTTGAACGGGTATAATTAAAACAACTATGCTAGTCTTTCTAAACTAGTAGTGCTAATGCACGAAATTTAGTTTAATTCAGACATTTAGTATTTCGCGCCAATACATTTAGCTTTTTTCTGGATAATGATAGAATGACAAGTTGAATTTTTAGAGAGCATGCAAATGGTAAGAGAGAACTTGGAAGTAGTCTTGAGATATATCAAACTATTTTGACAGATGTCAAACAAATTGATTTGCAGAACACCTCTGCCCAGAAAACCAAAACTCCTCTTGTTATGGAGAGGCTAAATATTAATTCTCTTTGTAATTAAGTCATCGACCCAAAATTCGTTGCATGAAAAAACTATTTCTGGTGAAAATACATTATCACAGCGATATGAAAGTTATGATGCAATTTGCAGAACTATTTTGAACTATTTCAGTCGCAAGGAATATAAATTTGAAACTTAGCGGTGTTGTATAATTTGACATGCACTTTAAAAAGAGTCAACAAAAATTGGGGTCGTCATTTTAAAAAATTATCAATGACGTCGTACCTTCAGTTTGGGATACACGGTAAAATATTAAACAAAAATACCGCAAGAAGTGCTAATCAATGTGTCCCAGCATTTTTTAAGAAAAAAAGCTGTATTTCATTAACTGAATTTATTCCAAGCTACAAAACCACACTGTATGTTATATAAAGGGATAAGGGAAACAACGTTTGCTCCTGTCTTGTTTAATTCCTACTGTGCAACGCTAATCTATGTGCTTAGATCTTATATTTATCAGCTAATTTAAATTGTAGTGGTCTGACTTGAGTAGGTATAGACGGTATGTTCTGGGACTGCCACCTGCCACGCACCAACCGCTTCCCAGCACCTGGCTGACCCGACTCGACCCGCCAGCCGCCACATAGCTGATGAGGGTGTAACCCGGAAAGCTTACAGGTCTAACCTGAGATGACGTAATCCAATATGGCGGCCAAAATGGCGACCATTAGCGCAAAAATTTAAAACATATAAAATTTGAAATGACCTTTAGGCTAACCTGACATAAGCTGATCGATCCTGACCACCAATGACGTAATCAATATTGGTGGGTAGCGCATGCGCACGGTAACTTCTTTTGTTTTTAGCTTAGAGGTATGGTGTTTGGTGTGATTTTATTTGTATTGACAAACACTATTAAAATGTGGCAGTAATCGCGTGTGCACATTAACTTTTTCGTTGTCGGCTTTGAGGTATAGTGTTTGGTGTCATTTTATTCGTCTTGATGAGCAGAATTTAAATAGTCAGTTGAAATTAGTAATATCTGACATATCGAAAAGCCTTACATCTTAAACTGGAGCTGGCAACCAGGCTCGATGATCTCATCTTGTGAAACGAAATATAAAAGGTTGAGAATTTCGGTTTCATTATTTACTTTTTAAGCTGAAGCAGAACGAGTACAATATGGTGAACACTGGTGTAAAATGAAAATATGTCAACACAGAAAAGAGTGGTGGCGGTAAAAAGCTTAAAGTGTTACAAGACGTCTTGCTGGCTTCTAATGTAGTTGAAAGTATTACTCCAAAGAAAGAACGTAAAACACTCGCAAATATCATAGTGAACTATGTACAATATATCCAGCAGAGGTTGATGAACAATGAATCAAGCTATGGACGATATAATTAATGCACCACATCCTACAAACATACAAACAGCGAGACACCAACCTACACAAGAAGATATATTCAATCAGAAGTTGTTGGAAATCGAGAAGGAAAGTATCGAGAAAAAATTAAAAGCAAAAGATTGTGAAGTTCTGTGTCAAATAAACTTTTCTCTTACATTAAACGATGAGAAACTGCTTACCGTAGGTGTTGATCCAGTATTAAAGTGATATTTATAGTTCTAGTGATATTATTTCTGAAAAACTGTAATATAATAAAAAAAATTGTGTGGACATTTAAAGAATTTTTAAATATACTACCTATAATAATTTACAATACGGAAAAAAATTTGACAGAAACTACTGAAGCATATACTTTAACCAAATATTTGGTTAAATTGCAAAGAAAAACAGTGTGATTTATGTTTAGACTCTCTGGTAATGAATATATAAGTAATTTTAATGTCAATTCATTCTCTTAAAATACTAGCAGACATCGGTCGTGTAGCTAAAGACCTGTTGTTAGAACTAAGCTTTAAAAGTTTTTTTAAATTTGGATATGTTTGTTAATGATATATGGACTGAAGTGGCTAAATTGCGAGATATATCAAAGCTTAAATGTACCTTTTTGTAGCAAGAGAGAGATATAACGACAATTTAAGCATGGTATGTCAATTATTACAAAATATAAACATGTACTTAAAATATATGGTAAGCTGTAGCAAATTTTAATGTAGTATTTATAATGTAACATTTATTTTTTTTATTTTAGAGAAAGAAAATTATATCTCGACTACTAAGGTCTTTGACATATATAAATTATATAGAAAATTATTTTAGTTACAATGTAGGTGCATTAATAATATATGTGTTCCTGAACCAGTAAATTATACAATACAACGGTTACAGTTATATGTGCTTATATAGTTCGCTGGATTTTAAGAAACTTATTGTGTTTTCTGGTGCTGCTGTTACCTTGGATATATTTTCGCCTAAAAACAACATTCTTTTGAGTCTGTGTCTGTGACAACATGACTTGCTGCAAGGCTCAGATTGCAGGTATCACAAACTGGTCGAATTTGTTATTCCAGTTGTTTGTGAGTGCTGCGTGTCTTATCCGGAGTCTTCTCAGCATGGCCAGGGATTTTCGATTTAGTATAGGTGGTTGGAATGACTCAATGGTTGGTGCTAGTTCGTGTAGTTTGGTGGTTTGATTATTATTTTCCATTTGTCGTAAATTACTGCTTTAACGTGTGGTCTTAGTAGTTTGTGGTATTGGCTTCTTACTGTCGTGCCTTCCGTGACCGCTCATTTAGCAGCAGTATCTGCCAGCTCATTGCCTATAATGCCGGAGTGTGAGGGTACCCAAACGAATGTAATGTGTTGGCGTTCAAGATCGTGAGCAGTATTTTGTATTTCCCTTGCTATATGATTCTTGGTACATATGCTACTTATTTCATTTAATGCCATTTAGAGTCTGTGCAGATGGTTATTTTCGTTGGACAGTTGGAAGTGTCTTTTATACCCTTTATGGCTTGCAGAATTGTAAAAAGTTCAGCTGTGCCAATACTGATGTCCGCGGGTAATTTAATAAGTTGCTCAGATGAGGGCAATGTCACTATCGCTCCACCCACCCCATGTGGTGACTTAGAGGCATCGTTGTACATTACCAGTTGCGGATTATATTCCCTTAGTGTTTCTGTAAATATTGTCTGCATCGCTGCATTTGGTGTTTTGACTTGTTTAGGTGTCACTAATTATGTGTTACTGTCTATTTCTAATTGAAGACATGGGGTGTATTTGATTTCGGATTTTCAGTGGTTCTTGTGACATCTGTTTGGTAGATGTCTTTTATTATTTCTGTAACATTTATAACGTGGTAGAAACTAAAATAGAGTAATTCTTAAAAATATATTAGTTTTACTAAATAATTTCAAATGTAAAAGTGACAACGCTGTTTATAATTCAACAACATTATATAATTACTTGAAACTCTGATAAGTAATTTAGTAATCTGGCTGATTTCTTATTGGATGAACAAAACAGAGGCATATTTAATTAGGAAATACCTAACCAATCACTTGTTTTTACCAACAACCCCTTCTGTACAAACGTTTATTTAAAATAGAAGCAGTAGCAAATGTAATGTATTTTCTTTAACCTTCTTATAGGCATAAACCGCTCATTTGCGTGCTATAGAAAAACCATTTAAACAGGAACCTATTATTGCCAGAAATAATTCTCCAGTCAATACTAGAATATCACCAATACAAGTATTTCCCTTACATTCAATCATTGCATTCAATAATTCATGTTTAATGGGGGTCTATGGCAAGAGGGTTGACGTGAGAATTAGTCATAAATTATTCGGAAGCGATTTTAGATGTGAAGAATTATTTAAAGCATGTGAACGTAGACAATACGTTGACGATTTATTGGTGTTTGTAACACAATTCGATTAATCAATTTAACGTTTTACGGTAGTCCTGAAAACAAACATACTGGCGCAGGCTCTTCGTTTAATTTCGGGTCGTTGTGTTGTTTCTGTGTTTTTGAATTGATTCCTGTTGCAACCATTAACGAAATGACTAATTTTGCATTTAACATTGATAAATATCTATTTACCAAAAAACACGGATGCAGTGAATAAGTTATGGTAAGGAATATTGGTTTATTTGATTTTATTTAGAACAAACTTGTCATTGAGTTAATAAATACAGTGTCCCCTTTAAAACGGAGCACCGTAAATATAATATTCGACGATGATTTTTTTTTTTGAAAATCCCCTAAAACACGTTAAGGTATTCACTTTTTGTGACCAATTACAAACCAATTACAAATTGCAACTTCAACCCGCTCGCGAAAGTGGAACTCACCCTTAAAATATTGAATAGAACATAGGGAATGATACCCCATTTAAAAGTGCGTTGAATTATCTTTAAAGTAAAACCTCGTTTGGAAAACTCGGTTTAGTGTTTTCAAAGAAAATCCTATACTTATCCAAAATTCTGGTAATAATAGAAGCACATTTCATTGATATTGTTAGTAATGTTTAATCCCATAACAATAGAGCAAATGCCGCAGGTTGTTCATTGCCGTTAAAACAAAGTCAACAATTCATACAAAACGTTATTGAATGACGATGAATGGAGTTGTATACAGTATAGAAAGAATGAAAAAAGTCTGGACGCAGCAAGTGCGTTATGGAAGTAAATATTTTGAAATTTGTCAATTAAAGTTATAAAGGAAATTCAAAAACTTCGCCCGCAATAAAAATACAATGTACAGAAAATTTTCCTGCGACTTAGTATCCTTCTCGGTATCAGTCTTTACCTAAAACTCAGTATATAAGGTGATGTTTATTGGTAAGCAGATTATAATTTTTTCATCCCCTCATGACGCTAACCTTCTTAGTGAAACAATCGTCAGATCTTTAAAAAGATGTGATGTGGTGATTTGGGTTCTCCAAGTGTACTTATCAGTGCTCATCACAGGTTACAAGCTTCACTTAGTGAAATAATCAGTTAATGCAATAAATTGAACAGCCCTGTGTTAATATTTAGTTGTTATAAATGTTGTGATTTGTGATTACTCTCGAAGGACCTTGTGATTTGTAATTACTGGATGAACTGTTGTGATTTAAAATCACAAGGTCCTTCGAGAGTAATCACAAATCACAACATTTTGGTCAAATTCGAGCCGGATACTCAGCCACCACAGGAGCCACAGTTGCAAAGGGTCAGTCAGTCACATCCAGGAGAAGAGAGATGATAAGGTTAGTGGGTCATATCCTTTTTCCCTTAATCACATTTACCTTATTTATATTGTATATAGCATAATTATTTCATTTCAAATTCAAAAAATATTAGTCATATACTTACAATGCCAGAAGATCAAGTAAACGAAAGGTCAATTTCATCTGCTTTGTCAGAGCTTATTGTTAAAAGAGGTCATTTAAAAGCACGGCTTACAAAATTGGCAGCGTTTCTTAGTAAATTTGAAAATCGACAAAATATAACAGAGTTAAAATTACGTTTATCCAAATTAAAGTTGATAGAATCGGATTTCGAAATGCTGCAGACAGAAATTGAATTACTAGATTCGGGAAATATCACTTATCATTTAGATGAAAGGGATAACTTTGAAACTTCGTATTTCAAAATTGCGGGAGAATGTAAAGACATCATAGAGTCCTCGGTACATATGCAGGCAAACAATTCCAGTAATCACGTTCAGAATTCCCTCGATGAATCTGTCACACTTAAAATTACCAGAAATCAATTTACCACACTTCAGTGTGTCCTATGCAGAATGGACAACGTTTTATGATAGTTATGTTTCATTGGTAGAAAGTAAAAAACAATTATCAAAATCGTGCCTTGTTAATGAAGCGCGACAAGTTGTAGATGAACTTAAAGTCACCTCAGAGAATTACGAAATTGTCTGGAATTTTCTTAGGGACAGGTATGAAAATAAAAGACTTATTTCTCAACACCACATTAATGCACTGTTTTTAATTTTTTTATTTTTATTTTAACAACACACCACGAGGGCTTACAGCCTAAATACTATCGTACCGTGGGTGTTGACAAGGAGGAAAGAGGCAACTTGTTAATTCTGGACTTTAAGGTTTGGAGGTTCGAAGGAGAAGGAAAAACATGTGTCGGCAAGGAATTCCACAACTTGGAAATCCTCGGGACAAAAGAGCGCGCATAACAAGATGTTCTATGTCTGGTGACCTGGACAGTAAAAGGGTGCATTCGCTCTGTTCCCCTGGTAGATCTGTTGGGGACAGCAGGTGGGGGAACTATGGAGGAAAGCTCGTCTGAGCAGTACCCGTGCAGATATCTATAAAAGAAAGAGAGGTCACCAACGGTACGTCGGTGGACAAGGGATGGCAGCCTTTGGGTGAGGGTAGGGTCACCGATGAGACGTATAGCTCTCTTTTGAATGGAGTCCAGGATAGCGAGTGTAGAAGCGGCAACTGCACCCCAAATGTGGGAGCAGTATTCGAGGTTTGGCCTTATTTGTGAAGTATATAAGGTATAGAGATTAGCTGGTGAAAAGTATTTGCGAGCCCGGGAGAGGAAACCTAATTTCTTAGCAGCCGCTTCCGTAATTGATGTGACATGTTGGTGCCAATTGAGATTTCGATCCACTGAAATGCCCACAAGTAAAAAGGACTAATTACTTTGAATAACTTGGGTGTTTATTGTGATGGGTCTAGGGTTGGTGTATCTCTTATGAGAAAGAAAGCAAGACTGAGATTTGGTGGGGTTGAATTGTACAAGATTTCTACTTATTCAATTTGCAAACAGTTATTAAAGATTCTTCTAGCTCTCTTCGCCAATTATTAGACAACATAACGCTTCACCTGAAATCTTTATCAATATTGGGGTTACCAACAAACCAATGGGATTTCATCTATTTAATTACGACAAATTTCGATTTTTCAACTAAAAGGGAGTGGGAGTCGCATTCAAACGCGAAAGAATTTCCCACAATGGATGAAATGAAAACATTTCTTGCGCAACGGTGTCAGGTGTTAGAGTCTTTGCAATTTGGAAAAAACAATATTCCCACACAAAATTCAAATAATTTCCCAGAAACCAACACAATTCACATTCTTTAAGTGCAAATGTTGTACAATCACAAGATAGTTAATCTTGCGTAATATGTAAGAAATCGCATAATATTTACAGTTGTGAAAAATTCATTGCGATGCCAGTCAATAAACGTATTGTTGCGTTTTCTCCGGGTTCTGGATAAGTAAGTCTTTAAATTTTAACAAAACAACTTTATTTACTCTCTGAATATGGATACAATATAAGTTCTAGAATCTCTCTCACAAAACACTTAATTTATCTGGCCTTACAATCACTAATTTGTACAAAAGTCACTAATACACTGAAACTACAGTCGCTACTATATAACACTTCACACTAGTTACTGCTTCTTCGAGTCAGTTCAACATTCTCTAACTGAACTCCTGCGCTGGCTTACTTCCATCTTTATATAGCCGTCGCACCTTCCAGTTCGTTCTCAAGCGTTCTATTCCAGAATGTTCCAGGACCTTCTTTTACTAGAAGGTTCTGTGAATACAGATCGGTCCCGTATGTATACAGGGGGGTGTATATACAGGTGATCCAAATGTGGTCATCACTCCTATGTTACACAAGTGGTTTTTCTCGAACTATAAGATCTCTCTGCGTATACAGGGTGTAAGGGTTCTCTGCGTATACAGGGTGTATATACAGCGTGTTCGGAATGCGCAGACCTCAGTTATCCGTTCCGACGGGGTAAAAGTTGGTAACTTCGTTATTTTTGGTCCTAGAGGGTTAAGATTTCGTCTGTGGGGGGTCACCTCAGGCACCCCTAGGGGGGGAGGCGGTGTTGCCAGATTGTGCAAAAATTCCCAGATGTTGGGGAAGTTCTGGATATGTGGCAACACCGCACCTACATCTATTGTAGTGCTTTGTAACAGTATTGACGAGATCAAAGAACACAATTTATGTATTAATTGTTTAAAAAACAAAAATCACACTCAGTCAAATTGCTTTTATGGCGCATGTAAACATTGCTCTAAAAAAAACATAACTCATTGTTTCATATAGACACTGCACAGAGCAGCTAGGGTTTTAACAACAATAAATATCCACGATTCAAATGCTGCACGATAATAAGGCAATGTTCACAAGTGAAAGTTGGCAAATTTTGATAGTTACTTTCAGTTTCATTCGCACCCCCTCACCAGAACACTTCTTCCAGCAAATAACATTTCCTGTATTTCTAAACATTATCTTTTTTATGGAATCAATTTTAATAATGCTAATGAGTAAACTAATTCAGTTAAAAAAATGTTCGGGACGCAGCAAGTGAATTATTGTAGTGAACTTTAATAAGAATTGAAGACTATTAGTAAGGTATATTATTAAAACTAATTCTTTTAGTTTAAATGGACCTGAGAGACCGGTTTTGGAGGTCCCAGTTAGCGATTATTTGAATAAGTTTCTATTTTCTATGGAGCTAGAAATTTATAGACTGGAAGAGATATATAATAGTACTGCAAGTTTCTCTAAAAAAATTGCGTTACAAATTTCATTAAAGTCACAAAAGTTTTCTAGAAAAAACATTATTATTTACACAGGGAATGTACCTGCCAAATCATAAATATGGCAGGTATTGTTTCTTTTAATTGCTTGGATGGTTTTGTTTTAGTCAACCCAATCGAACTACTGTTTGTAAAGAAAACAACAAAAAGTGTTTTTTAAACGCAACGTGTAGTTATCCGCGAAGCTCATTATGTTATTTTTCTTTAATTTAGTACCCAGGCTGCGTTTACACAGGTGTTACTATGGTTCAACATTGAAGATTCTAGCTTAATAGGAAATTGAGTTATCGGATTTCAAATATTTTTACAAAAACTCTTTACCATAATGTATTTGCTGCACCCAGGC
Organism: Tillus elongatus; assembly: GCA_964006375.1. Classification (NCBI taxonomy): domain Eukaryota; kingdom Metazoa; phylum Arthropoda; class Insecta; order Coleoptera; family Cleridae; genus Tillus; species Tillus elongatus. Next base: position 182,332,874 of record OZ023265.1, read on the forward strand.
CTTTTTCAACACTTACTTACTGTTGCTGTGTGCACACTTTTTGAAAATGATAAAATATTGTAGCTCTCTATGTAAAACTGACAAACAGGGCAACCTAAAAAATATTTTAAACAAATAAAATAGGGTAACAATTTAAACATAAATAAAAGCTTGGTTCGCTGCTTTGTTGCAGAGGCCTCCTTTCCCCTTCTGTATGCATACAACCACCCTCAATTCATAAACAAAAACAATGTGAACAAGAAAAGTGTCTTGGGAACAACCCGTAAGAAAGTTACGGGACCTGCGGTAAATATAGGGGTTCTGCGCGGGATAAACGATAAAGAGTTTTAAGGAGGTATAGCTGCAAAATGGGATAAAGGCAGCTTACATAGGTGCAAATGAGCTTGTTTTTTCGCAGTTTTAGTTCACATTTACTTTCTATCTTCTTTCCCCCTCAACACCACTATTCACTCCTGGTCCCGTAACTTTCTTGGTTTACTTTTTATCTTCTTCCCCGTTCAACACCACTATTCACTCCTGGTCCCGTAACTTTCTTGGTTTACTTTTTATCTTCTTCCCCGTTCAACACCACTATTCACTCCTGGTCCCGTAACTGTCTTGGTTTACTTTTTATCTTCTTCCCCGTTCAACACCACTATTCACTCCTGGTCCCGTAACTTTCTTGGCGGCTGTTTGCGAGAAATATTTCTTGTGGTTTGTGCATCCCAAAGGAGATTTAAGGATGTCTCTGATTTTTTTCTAGAAAACCCCCGTATGCTAATGAGAAAATTTACCGAAAATTAAATTTTTATTTTTAAAACGAATGTACCTGCCAAATTATAAACGTGGCAGGTATTTTTCCTTATCAGTCGCTTGGATGATCCGTTTTAGTCTACTCAATCGAAACGGTTTCTGGAAACAAAATAACTAAAATGGTTCTCTAAAACAAATGTATCGTTTCCTGTGAAGCTGATTGTGTTATTTTTAGTACCCACGCTGTTTTATATGGGTTTTAGTATTATCAAAACCGAAGATTCTAGTTTAATGGGAAATTGAATAATCACCATTTGGAATATTTTTCGAAAATTCGCTACCATAACACACTTGCTGCACCTAAACCCTTTTCAACATTTATTTACTATTGCTGTATCTATGCTTTTGGAAAATGAAATAAATAAATATATACAATACAAAATTTTGAAATTAAAATTTTAATAATATACACAACATCTGTTTATTGGTATAATTTAAACTACTGTATGATATTATGTAGTTTCATTTACCTCGAATTTTCCATATACGACATGAAGAGTAGTAAATGATAATTAAAATTCGCTAAAAACTAAAAGTAAACAATAAATACCCTATTCCAAGATTCAAAGGTATTAGCTGAGTCTTATTATTTGTTTATGACGTATGCAAACAAAGAAGAAGAAGAATATAACCTCGAATTCGACTTCCCCTACTCTCAGTTTGCAAAATAACAAATGACAATGACAAATAGCTAACTGGCGTTGTCAGATTTGACTAGGAGAGGGCGATGGGTTTTAAATGCCTTGTTGACTGGGAAGCTTATTATTTATAAATATTATTAAAACTTTTTCTAGATTGCCTTTAAACAAATTGAATAACTTTCATTAAAAATTTTATTTATTACTAAATATTTTCCTGGTATTTAAAAATTCAGATGACAGTGTTGGCAAATGGCAACCCCGCTGATTGTTTATTGTGACATATTTTTGTAACCTGTTCGTTTGAAGTTTAATTTAAAGCATTTGTTTGCAATAGCAGCATAATCCTGATATATCTGTCTGACCTTGTCTAAAATTATAGGCACCCATTCGGCTGTAATTTCAGGTTATATCGTAAATTATTTTATTTTTTATTTGGTTATAACTCAGAATTTGCTAAACCGATTAAATTAAAATTTGGTAGAGAGGACCACTGATATGATACTTTTCAACTGACCTTGTCATTGAGTTACTAAATACAGTGTCCCCTTTAAAATGGAGCACTGTAAATATCATATTCGACGTTGATTTTTTTTTGAAAATCCCCTAAAACACGTTAAGGTATTCACTTTTTGTGACCAATTACAAACCAATTACAAATTGCAACTTCAATCCGCTAGCGAAAGTGGAGCTCACGCTTAAAATATTGAATAGAACATAGGGTCGACTGATACCCCTTTTAAAAGTGCATTAAATTATCTTTTAAAGTGAAACCTCGTTTGGAAAACTCGATTTAGTGTTTTCAAAAAAAATCCTAAACTTATCAAAAATTCTGGTAATAATAAAAGCACATTTCATTGATATTGTTAGTAATGTTTAATCCTAAAACAATAGAGCAAATGCCGCAGGTTGCTCGTTGCCGTTAAAACAAAGTCAACAATTCATACAAAACGTTATTGAATGACGATAACGCCCTCGTGGCGCAGGTTGCTAAGTGCCAGCCTGCTAAGCGAGAGGTCCGGGGTTCGATTCCCGGGCGAGCCAACGAGAAGTTGACTTTGTAAGGAGATTTAGTAAAAATAGTGAATGATGGGAAATGAATGTGCTAATGGCCTGAGATGCCGCAGCCAATATTATTATTAAAAAAATGACGATGAATGGAGTTGTATACAGTATAGAAAGAATCAAAAAAGTCTGGACGCAGCAAGTGCGTTATGGTAGTGATATTCCGAAATTTGCCAATTAAAGTTATAAAGGAAATTGAAAAATTTCGCCCGCAATAAAAATACAATGGACAGAAAATTTTCCTTCGACTTAGTCTCCCCCTCGGTATCGGTATTTACCTAGAACTCAGTATATAAGGTGATGTTTATTAGTAAGCAGATTATAATTTTTTCATCCCCTGATGACGCTAACCTTCTTAGTGAAACAATCGTCAGGTCTTTAAAAAGATGTGATGTGGTGATTTGGGGTCTCCAAGTGTACTTATCAGTGCTCATCACAGGTTACAAGCTTCACTTAGTAAAATAATCAGGTAATGCAATAAATTGAACAGCCCTGTGTTAATATTTAGTTGTTATAAATGTTGTGATTTGTGATTACTCTCGAAGGATCTTGTGATTTGTAATTACTCGATGAACTGTTGTGATTTAAAATCACAAGGTCCTTCGATAGTAATCACAAATCACAATATTTTGGTCCAATTCGAGCCGGATACTTAGCCACCACAGGAGCCACAGTTGCAAAGGGTCAGTCAGTCACATCCAGGAGAAGAGACATAATAAGGTTAGTGTGTCATATCCTTTTTCCCTTAATCACATTTACCCTATTCGTATTGTATATAGCATAATTGTTTCATTTCAAATTCAAAAAATATTAGTCATATACTTACAATGCCAGAAGATCAAGTAAACGAAAGGTAAATTTCATCTGCTTTGTCAGAGCTTATTGTTAAAGGAGGTCATTTGAAAGCACGGCTTACAAGATTGGCAGCGTTTCTTAGTAGATTTGAAAATTGACAAAATATAACAGAGTTAAAATTACGTTTATCCAAATTAGAGTTGATATTTCGAAAAGCTGCAGACAGAAATTGAATTACTAGATTCGGGAAATATAACTTATCATTTCGATGAAAGGGATAACTGTGAAACTACGTATTTCAAAATTGCGGGAGAATGTAAATACATCATAGAGTCCTCGGTACACATACAGGCAAACAATTCCAGTAATCACTTCAGAATTCCCTCGATGAATCTAAGTCACACTTAAAATTACCAGAAATCAATTTACCACACTTCAGTGGGTCCTATGCAGAATGGACAACGTTTTATGATAGTCGTGTTTCATTGGTAGAAAGTAAAAAACAATTATCAAATGTAGAAAAGTTTAATTATTTAAAATCGTGCCTTGTTAATGAAGCGCGACAAGTTGCAGATGGACTTAGAGTCACCTCAGAGAACTACGAAATTGCCTCGAATTTGCTTAGGGACAAGTATGAAAATAAAAGACTTATTTCTCAACACCACATTAATGCATTGTTCAATTTGCAAACAATTATTAAAGATTCTGCTAGCTCTCTTCGCCAAATATTAGACAACATAATGATTCTACTCAGTAAGTGGTGGACGTGCTGCTACCTAGTTGCGGAGCCAGGTAGTATGCTGTCACGCCAGCTCCAAATAACACAAAGTGTTAAAAAAAATAGAGACTGGATACAGCAAACTAACAATTTAGAAAATTGTCAGCCCTGACCCATTTTCACCTGAAATCTTTATCAATATTGGGGTTACCAACAAACCAATGGGATGTACTTATCATCTATTTAATTACGACAAAATTCGATTTTTCAACTAAAAGGGAGTGGGAGTCGCATTCAAACGTGAAAGAATTTCCCACAATGGATGAAATAAAAACATTTCTTGCGCAACGGTGTCAGGTGTTAGAGTCTTTGCAATTTGGAAAAAACAATATTCCCACACAAAATTCAAATAATTTCCCAGAAACCAACACAATTCACATTCTTTAAGTGCAAATGTTGTACAATCACAAGATAGTTAATCTTGCGTAATATGTAAGAAATCGCATAATATTTACAGTTGTGAAAAATTCATTGCGATGCCAGTCAATAAACGTATTGTTGCGTTTTCTCCGGGTTCTGGATAAGTAAGTCTTTAAATTTTAACAAAACAACTTTATTTACTCTCTGAATATGGATACAATATAAGTTCTAGAATCTCTCTCACAAAACACTTAATTTATCTGGCCTTACAATCACTAATTTGTACAAAAGTCACTAATACACTGAAACTACAGTCGCTACTCTATAACACTTCACACTAGTTACTGCTTCTTCGAGTCAGTTCAACATTCTCTAACTAACTGAACTCCGCTGGCTTACTTCCATCTTTATATAGCCGTCGCACCTTCCAGTTCGTTCTCAAGCGTTCTATTCCAAAATGTTCCAGGACCTTCTTTTACTAGAAGGTTCTGTGAATACAGATCGGTCCCGTATGTATACAGGGGGGTGTATATACAGGTGATCCAAATGTGGTCATCACTCCTATGTTACACAAGAGGTTTTTCTCGAACTATAAGATCTCTCTGCGTATACAGGGTGTAAGGGTTCTCTGCGTATACAGGGTGTATATACAGCGTGTTCGGAATGCTCAGACCTCAGTTATCCGTTCCGACGGGGTACAAGTTGGTAACTTCGTTATTTTTGGTCCTAGAGTGTTAAGACTTTGCCTGTGGGGGGTCACCCCAGGCACCCCCAGGGGGAGGCGGTGTTGCCAGATTGTGCAAAAATTCGCAGATGTTGGGGAAGTTCTGGAGATGTGGCAACACCGCACCTACGTCTATTGTAGTGCTTTGTAACAGTATTGATGAGATCAAAGAACACAATTTATGTATTAATTGTTTAAAAAACAAAAATCACACTCAGTCAAATTGCTTTTATGGCGCATGTAAACATTGCTCTAAAAAACATAACTCATTGTTACATATAGACACTGCACAGAGCATCTCGGGTTTTAACAACAATAAATACCCACGATTCAAATGCTGCACGATAATAAGGCAATGTTCACAAGTGAAAGTTGGCAAATTTTGATAGTTAGTTTCAGTTTCATTCGCACCCCCTCACCAGAACACTTCTTCCAGCAAATAACATTTCCTGTATTTCTAAACATTATCTTTTTTATGGAATCAATTTTAATAATGCTAATGAGTAAACTAATTCAATTTAAAAAAATGTTCGGGACGCAGTAAGTGAATTATTGTAGTGAATTTTAATAAAAATTGTAGACTATTAGTAAGATATATTATTAAAACTAATTCTTAAAATTTAAATGGACCTGGGAGACCGATTTTAGAGGTCCCAGTTAGCGATTATTTGAATAAGTTTCTATTTTCTATGGAGCTAGAAATTTATAGACTGGAAGAGATATATAAAAGTACTGCAAGTTTTTCTAAAAAAATTGCGTTACAAATTTCATTAAAGTCACAAAAGTTTTCTAGAAAAAAATATTATTTACACAGGGAATGTACCTGCCAAATCATAAACATGGCAGGTATTGTTCCTTTTAATTGCTGGGATGGTTTTGTTTTAGTCAACCCAAACGAACTAGTGTTTGCAAGCAAAACAACAAAAACTGTTTTTTAAACGCGAAGCTCGTTATGTTATTTTTTAAAATTTAGTACCCAGGCTGCATTTACATAGGTGTTACTATGGTTCAACATTAAATATTCTAGCTTAATAGGAAATTGAGTTATCGGATTTCAAATATTTTTACAAAAACTCTCTACCATAATGTGTTTGCAGCACCCAGGCCCTTCTCAACACTTATTTACTGTTGCTGTATGCACACGTTTTGAAAATGATAAAATATTGTAGCTCTATGTAAAACTGACAAGCAGGGCAACCTAAATTTCATTTTTGGAAAGATATTTTAAACAAATAAAATAGGGTAACAACTTAAACATAAATTGAAAAGCTTGGTTCGCTGCTTTGTTGCAGAGGTCCCCTTTCCCCTTCTGTATGCATACAACCACCCTCAATTCATAAACAAAAACAATGTGAACAAGAAAAGTTTCTTGGGATTAACCCGCAAGAAAATTACGGGACCTGCGGTAAATATAGGGGTTTTACGCGGGATAAACGGTGTTTTAAAAAGGTATAGCTGCAAAATGGGATAAAGGCAGCTTATAGAGGTCCAACTGAGCTTGTTTTTCGCACTTTTAGCTCACATTTATTTTCTATCTTCTTTCCCCCTCAACACCACTATTCACTTCTGGTCCCGTAACATTCTTGGTTTACTTTTTATTTTCTTCCCCGCCCAACACCACTATTCACTCCTGGTCCCGTAACTTTCTTGGGGGCTGTTGGCGAAAAATATTTCTTGTGGTTTGGCATCCCGAAGGAGATTTAAGCATGTCTCTGATTTTTTTTCTAAAAAACCCCCGTGTGCTAATCTGAAAATTTACCGAAATTTTTATTTTTATTTTTAAAACGAATATACCTGCCAAATTATAAACGTGGCAGGTATTTTTCCTTATTAGTCGCTTGAGTGATCCGTTATAGTCTACTCAATCGAAACAGTTTCTGCAGACAAAATAACAAAAATGGTTCTCCAAAACAAATGTATCGTTGCCTGTGAAGCTCATTGTGGTAATTTTAAATTTGTAACCCAGGCTGCTTTTATATAGGTTTTAGTATTGTCAAAACCGAAGATTCTAGTTTAATGGGACATTGAATTATCACCATTTGGAATATTTTTACGAAAATTCGCTACCATAACACACTTGCTGCACCTAAACCCTTTTCAATATTTATTTACTGTTGCTGTATCTATGCTTTTTGAAAATGAAATAAATAAATATAAACAATGCAAAGTTTTGAAATTAAAATTTTAATAATTTACACAACATCTGTTTATTGGTATAATTTAAACTACTGTATGATATTATGTAGTTTCATTTACCTCGAATTTTCTATATACGACATGAAGAGTAGTAAATGATAATTAAAATTCGCTAAAAACTAAAAGTAAACAATAAGTACCCTATTCCAAGATTTTAAGGTATTAGCTGAGTCTTATTATTTGTTTATGACGTCTGTAAACAAAGAATAAGAAGAAGATAACCTCGAATTCGACTCCCCCTACTGTCACAGTTTGCAAAATAACAAATGACAATGACGAATAGCTAACTGGCGTTGTCAGATTTAACTAGGAGAGGGCGATGGGTTTTAAATGCCTTGTTGACTGGGAAGCTTATTATTTATAAATATTAATAAAACGTTGTTCTAGATTGCCTTTAAACAAATTGAATAACTTTCATTAAAAACTTTATTTATTACTAAGTATTTTCCTGGTATTTAAAAATTCAGATGACAGTGTTGGCAAATGGCGACCCCGCTGATTGTTTATTGTGACATATTTTTGTAACCTGTTCGTTTGAAGTTTAATTTGGAGCATTTGTTTGCAATGACAGCGTAACCCTGATATATCTGTCCGACCTTGTCTAAAATTATAGGCACACATTCGCCTGTAATTTCAGGTTATATCGTAAATTATTTTATTTTTTATTTGGTTATAACTCAGAATTTGCTAAACCGATTAAGTTAAAATTTGGTAGGGAGGACCACTGATATGATACTTTTCAACTTACCTTGGATTTGGGTTCTAGGGGCCCTAATTCGGGCTCATTTGAAGAAAATTTTCGAAAATTTTATCATCGATACCTCTCTATTAGTGAATTTTCTTAATGAAAATTCACTAAAAAGTATTAAAGGCGTCGAGCCAAATAATTTATTTTTAATGAAGTTCGACTGATTTCGGTAGTTTTATGAAGCACATGGCACAAAATTAGATACTATTTTGTCTTAATAAACAAGAACATTTACATATAAATAATCTACTAAGTATTTGTATCTCCAGGAAGACGCAACAAAATACGCACATTTACGTATTATTAGCACTAATTACAATTAATCGTTAGTAATCTAATATTTCACCGAAGAGATCAATTTGCTTCATTCCTCTCATTAGGAGCCGGTGTATCGACTTGAGAATTTGTTAGATCTCCTTATTAACTTAATTAGGTAATTAGACAGAAATTATTATTAGCTGCCTCTTTACCTTAAAAGTTCTGAAATGCTTTGAATACCTAAGACATTTATTCTTGGTTCTCTCTTATAAGATATCATGAAAAATTTTCGATTTGTAATCCTTTATTTTCTACCTTCTGTTATGATATTTATCTTTTCAGAATTTCCGAATTCCTTCTACCCTGCGGAGGAGTTTATGATTGGACTATAATGCCTCGACATTTTATTATTATTATTATTATTATTTTAATTTCAACAACACACTACGAGGGCTTACAGCCTAAATACTATCGTACCGTAGGTGTCGACAAGGACGAAAGAGGCAGCTTGTTAATTCTGGACTTGAAGGTTTGGAGGTTCGGAGGAGAAGGAAAAACATGTTCCGGCAAGGAATTTCACAACTTGGAAGTCCTCGGGACCAAAGAGCGGGCATAACAAGATGTTCTGTCTCGTGACCTGGACAGTAAAAGGGTGCATTCGCTCTGTTCCCCTGGTGGATCTGTTGGGGGCAGCAGGTGGGGGAACTATGGAGGAAAGCTCATCTGAGCAGTGCCCGTGCAGATATCTATAAAAGAGAGAGAGGTCACTAACGGCACGTCGGTGGGCAAGGGATGGCAGCCTTTGGGTGAGGGTAGGGTCACCGATGAGACGTATAGCTCTCTTTTGAGCCCAGGATAGCGAGTGTAGAAGCGGCAGCGGCACCCCAGATGTGGGAGCAGTATTCGAGGTTTGGACTTATTTGTGAAGTATATAAGGTATAGAAATTAGGTGGTGAAAATTATTTGCGAGCCCGGAAGAGGAAACCTAATTTCTTAGCAGCCGCTTCTGCAATTAATGTGACAAGTTGGTGTCAATTGAGCTTTCGATCCACAGAAATGCCAACAAGTGAAAAGGACTCATTACTTTGGATAACTTGGTTGTTCATTGTGATGGGTCTAGGGCTGGTGTATCTCTTATGAGTAAGAAAGCAAGACTTAGTTTTGGTGGGGTTGAATTGTACAAGATTGCTACTTCCCCAGTATAATATTTTTTGGAGATCCACGGAGACAGAACCCTCCATGAGTCTGCGATCCTCATCCAATTGGGCTAAAGAGCCAGGCTTAGAATATTGTATATTTGAATGGAGGGTGCTGTCGTCCGCGTAGCTGTGAACTGGGTTGGATGTGCTCGAGAGGAGGTCATTGATGTGAAGAAGAAACAAAGTAGGGGCTAAAGCTGAACCTTGAGGAACTCCTGCGTTAATTGGATACAGTTTAGAGGAATGGCCATCCACAACAACAGATATGCTCCTGTTGGAGAGGAAATTTGCTGTCCACATACAGAGTTTTGGTGGTAGGCCATAGGCCGGAAGTTTATTAAGCAGCGCTGCGTGCCAGACCTGGTCGAATGCTTTGGATATGTCTAGAGCAACAATCTGGGATTCACCGTGTTGTTCCATAGACTTGTTCCAAGAATGGGTGACAAAGGAAGGGAGGTCGGCAGTCGATCTGCGCTGACGGAATCCATACTGCCTGGCGTGGATTAGACTGTGTTTTTCAAGAAATTTTAGTAATTCGGTGTTTATATACTTTTCCATCACTTTAGAGACGACTGAAAGGAGAGAAATGGGCCTGTAGTTGCTGGGAAGCGCTTTGGATCATTTCTTGCTTGGGGATGGGTTGTACTCGAGCAGTTATGTTTAACATTCAAGGCTATGTAAGCCACACATTAAGATTATTTTCAGTAATTTAAAAATATAGTAATAATTCGAATATTCTTATACCATCATACCTGAACCACTTGTAATATAACAAATTAGTCATAGCGACCTTGCAAGATATACTCTATTGCTGATGGTGTCAAATATATTCCCACATTTGATTACTCCAGCAAAAAAGGTTTGGACGCAGCAAGTGCGTTATGGAAGTGAATTTTCATAAAACTGTTTTTAATAGCAAATATGTCACTTTAATGCAAGCAGGCATCAATTTGGTTACTGATATAACCTATATAGTAAAAACAATGTCCCATGTTTTATTAAAATAACTCGTTGCTTAAAAATGTACAAAAATTTTCCGAAAATAATCTTTAAATGTTTCCGAGAAAACTGGCTTCCTAGCCTAGGATATTAGCAAATTGAGTTATTGAAATTTGAAACATTTAATGAAAAATCGCTACCAAAACGCACTTACTGCGTCTAGACAAACGCACAATTTTTCAATAAAAAATCAAAAGTGCAATAATATAAGGGTCTTCGAAAAAAAATGTAGGTATCACCAGCGACTTATGGGCTAGCCTGTGATTGTCCAAATAAATCTATAAGATGCAGGTCAAGACACCCTATAATTAACGTATACAATTCTTTCTCGTATTTTGTATAATAACAATCATATTTAGCTTTACCGTAGAAATACGTCACCCTGTATATATGTAAACAGACTGCCACAGCATCAGAGAAAGGGTATATTTGAAAAGAATTTTCTGGAAATATTTTAGTAAGATGAAGGACAATGACTTCTGAAGCTGAAATTTAAGGGTTTGCGAAACACTCTTCATGTGAGGTTTTCTTTACATAACGCGTATTGGTTTCTGGTTCTTTGCCTAAATGTTGCCAATTTTGACGTTTGAAATCGCGACTTTGACGTTTTGAGAAAAACCCCTTTTCTTAGATCACTGTAACTTTTCCGTTAAACGTACATAGCTGAATTTTGGCGCATGGCTTACGCTTTATGATAAAAAGATGCTTACAAAATTGGTGGCGCTTACTTTGTTATATCCAGAGATATACATTATTTCCGGAAGAAAACACAAAATTTTCGATCCACCAGAAAATATCTATGAATTACGAAACAGAATTACTCAGTTTCAATTTTTATATGTTTATATATATATATATATATATATATATATATATATATATATATATATATATATATATATATATATATATATATGTATCACACCGATAACTCAAAAAATCATAGGCCTATTTTGATAAAATTTGGCACATACCTTGCTTTTGTAAATGGCTTGGATAAGTTCGTTAGCGAGGAGAATCAGACAAGGTTTTCCGGGAAAATTTTGAGTTTTCATTCGAAAAAAAATTATATCTCCGGAATTAACAAAGTAAGGGCAACGAAATTTGGTACGCGGGTTTATATCAAAATACGTAAGCTACCTACCAAAATTTAGCTCTGTAGGTTGAAGGAAAAAAAATATTGGGTTTTCCTCAAAACGTCAAAGTCGCGATTTAAAATGTCAAAATTGATAATATTTAGGCAATGAACCTGAAATTAATTAGAGCTATAGAAAGAAAATGTCTCAAGAAGAATGCTTTACAAAGCCTGAACTCTTAGTTTCAATCGTCATTGTCCTTCATTTTACTAAAATATTCCCAGAAAATTCATTTAAAATAGACCCTGTCTCTGATGCTTTGAGAGTAATGTTGGCTATAGAGTTTATCGTTTAATGGTATATCATTTTTGTCAAATTTTCCTAAAAAATCATTAAAGCTCAATATATCCGTTATTATGCAAGTTACGAAAAAAAAATGGTATACATTAATTATAGGGTGTCTTGAGCTACATCTTAAAAAATATTTCCACAATTACAGAGTAAGTCGTTGGTGATTCAAATTTTCTTTTTTTTTTTTAATCAAACACGCCCTATGTTTTTGCATTTTTGCATTTTCCATCGAAATATAATACATCTTTGTAAGAAAAGAAATTCGGGACGCAGCAAGTGCGTTATGGTAGCGAATTTTCATTAAATGCTTCAAATTTGAATAGCTCAATTTGCTATTAACCTATAAGGTTGACCAGGAAACGAGTTTTTTCGGGAACAATTTAACTTTCGGAAATTTTTGTATATTTTCAAACAATAAAGTTATTTTAATGAAACATGGCACATTGTTTCTACTATATAGATTGATGCCTGCTTTCTTAAAAAAATATGTTTGCTATTAAAAATATTTTTATGAAAATTCACTACCATAACGTACTTGCTGCGTCCAGAAGTTTTTTTCTTTTGCTTGTGTATTTCTTGAATTTGTAAATGGTCACTACCACCGTTTAATTGTGTTATATTAAGGATCGGTTGAGTGGAAAAACAGAAATATTTCTGAACTCTGCCGTTTGACATTATTATTATTATTATTATTATTATTATTATTATTATTATTATTATTATTATTATTATTATTATTATTATTATTATTATTATTATTATTATATATAACGATGTCCCAAGAAATGTTTAGGCTTGCATATTTTTTGAGGTTTAAACTTAATGTGTTATTTAACTTGACAATATATAATATCAAATGTGTCACTAGATATATGATCTTTTACGTACGAAACGAAACAGAACAACAAATGACCATCAGGACTATATAGAACCACCTACCTATAAATGCCAACCAGTCGCTCAACAAAATACGTTTACTTTAATAACTTTTTAAAGACGAGCGCTTGTCATTCTCAGGATTTACTGCATATGGGAAAATAATATTGCTGATTATGAACCAAAATCAATTAATTTTTTGCTTCACATAAAGAAAATACCTTTACATTATATGAGGCCACAATCCGCATCAGGTTCAATAGGCTGGGACGTTATTCATAATCTAGTGAAAAATAAAGGGATTGGACGCAGCCAGTGTGATATGTAAGCGACTTGATAACAACCATCTAAACCAATTTCCGATACAGCTAGAATGTTTAGTGTAGCACATAGTGAAAGCCTATATAAAACAACAAGCGAACTATAAATTAAAGCATTTTCATTGTTTTGTTTAAACTGGTCAACAAGAAGATTGGCATATTTTGTCCAAAATTCAACACTTTTAGCGAATTTTCATTATGAAAAAATCGCTTGGAGAGAGGTGACGATGAAAAGCTGTTGGAAAAATTTCTTCAGGTGAGGGCGAATTTGGGTTTATATATGTAAATAATAATAAAAACTCGAAGACGCAGCAAGTGCGTTATGGTAGTCAATTTTCATAGAATGGCACCAAATATTTTATTATAACTTTTTTTTATGGTAGCATAGAAATCTAAATTTCTGTGTATGGTTTACCTTTTATATCGTAAATCTACCTACCAAATTTGGTTATTATAGCTTTTTGATTTTTTGAGATAAAAATTTTTTTCGAATGAAAACTCAAAATTTTCCCGGAAAACCTCGTCCGATTTTCCTGACTAACGAACTTATCCAAGCCACTTACAAAAGGACGGCCCATTATTTTTTGAGTTATCGGTGTGATACATATATATACATATATATATATATATATTTATATATATATATATATATATATATATATATATATATATATATATATATATATATATATATATATATATATATATATATATATATATAAACATATAAAAATGGAAACTGACCCCGGATATAGGTTCTAGGGGTCCTAGTTCGCGCTCATTTACAAATTTTTTTTCAAAATTCAAAAGTCGGGATCTCTCCATTAGTGAATTTTTTCTACGAAAATTCACTAATAATAATAATTTATTGAACAAATATACATTTCTCACAAAATAACTTACAAGACTAATCAAGAGTCTGGTTGTTCAATGACGTTAAAAGTCACCAAGTCGAAGACTTGTTGGTGATACTTGTAACATCATTCTCTCTAAAAATAAGCTAGTGCACACTCTGACACTGTAAAGAAATACAAACAAAAACCAAAACTGCAGACGAACTCCAGCGATTCGCGGAAAATATAAAAAAACATAACTATGCTTTTTCGACTATAGATAAAATCTCTTTTCCCAAATGTTCTAACCCACACTATGGGTAACCTACACACACACACATGCGCGGGCGCACAGGTCAGACGCCAGGCACAAGAAACAACAAAATACAAAGGAAAGACCACTACACCAGCATATTAACCTCTATGACCATGTGGATTACTTCACGATCTACACCAACTATCCACTTTTTAAACCGACGTTGAAACCTCAAAGTCCATGATGCTGGCGAATTTGGCCTGGTATAGAATTATATATTCTTACGCAAAGGTAAGCATAGGAACGCTGTGCAATTGTCTTCCTAGCTCTTTCCGTTTTAGATGCGTGTGCGCAGTGTCTCGTATTATAGTTGTGACTCAACTCCTTCAATTCACATCGATGAATATGCTGGTATACAGCAGCATTAAAGTAGAAAAGCTGCCCAATACCCAGCAGTTTTGTCTCAGCGTATAAAACATCCGTAGCATATGTGTGTTCTTTACCATAAATCACCTTGATGAGACAATTTTGAGCAATCTGTAATTGAGATATATGACACCTTGCAGCACCACCCCAAGCTTTTATAGCATATCGTAAATGACTCTCCACTAAAGAATAATACAGAGTCCGCAGGTGTTTGATGTGTAGCATCTCTTTCAATACTCCAAATTTTACCATCACAGAGCGAATCTTCTTAGTTACATTTAAAATGTGGTGCTCCCATTTCATGTGTGAATCTATAGTAACACCCAAATAGACCGCTGGTTCACACCCTTTATCTTCATGCCATCACATATTTCCAAGGTGGTAAAAGTTGGCAAGTTCCTTTCGTAGCATAAAAATGGTATATACACTGTCTTCGCCGCATTTACAGTTAACAATCGGTTCTGAAACAATTCCAGGATTTTTCGAAAATCCGATTCAACCGTAGATTTGAGTATATCCCATGATGCTGCGTTATAAAATATAGCAGCATCATCCGCGTATCCAACTACCTTTCCTAACGATCTAACATAAAAAAGATCGTTTATATAAATATTAAATAATAAGGGTCCTAGAATGGTTCCTTGCGGAACACCACAGTTCATTTTTACCACAACACTCAGAACACCATTCACACACATCACCTGATATCTGTCAGACAGATAGCTTTGCAATAGCTGTTGTTGTCTCCCCCTAAACCCGATTTTCTCCAGTATTTCAAGCAATCTTGTGTGATCAACCGCATCGAATGCCTTTTTTAGATGCACCAAGACACACAATGAAGGTTTGGTGTTATCAACACTGTGATATATACTACTCGTCAGTTCAATTATGGCATCCTGCGTAGATGTCTTTGTCCTGAAGCCATACTGCCTCTCCGATAATAATCCATATTTATCTAGATAACCATCGAAGCGTTTTTTCAGGAGACACTCAAAGACTTTAGCAATACTGGAAATCAGTGATATCGGTCTATAGTTAGCGGTATCCAGCACATCTCCCTTCTTAAATAAAGGTTTGATAACACCCATTTTAAAAGCTCTAGGGAATATGCCCTCGTCTATACACCGATTTATAATAAAAGTCAGAGGAGTGACAATCTCATCCATTATTGCTTTCAGTGTCTCTGCCCTTATTCCGTCGTACCCGGGTGCCTTGTGGTCCTTCAGTGTCTTCACAATTGATTTAATATCATCCTCTTCTGTTCGCAATATCACCAATGACTGACTCACCCGCGCAGACGACACCAACTTATTGGAGACAGATATCCTGCTTGCCAAATCATTTCCCACACCGGAAAAATATTTATTAAATTGATTCGCAATCTCAAGATCAGTCTCTAGGATAGATCCATGCTCATCTCGAAGCTTAGTGATTCCTGCCTTCGCTGCTGTCTTTCCGCCAATATCATTCACTATTTTCCACAAACCTCTAGAAGTATTTTTGCATCCGTCAATGATCCTACCGTAATGTTCCTTCTTGGCCGTTCTTATTATACCATTTAGTCTGTTTCGATAATCCTTATATTGCTGAGCAAGTTCCTGATTATCTGGTTGCATCTTGAGCTTCCTAAATATTCGGTTTTTTATTCATGTATATGTATATATATATATATATATATATATATATATATATATATATATATATATATATATATATATATATATATATAAACATATAAAAATTGAAACTGAGTAATTCTGTTTCGTAATTCATAGATATTTTCTGGTGGATCGAAAATTTTGTGTTTTCTTCCGGAAATAATGTATATCTCTGGATATAACAAAGTAAGCGCCACCAATTTTGTAAGCATCTTTTTATCATAAAGCGTAAGCCATGCGCCAAAATTCATTCTATATATATATATATATATATATATATATATATATATATATATATATATATATATAGATATATATATATATATATATATATATATATATATATATATATATATATATATATATATATATATATAGATATATATATATAGATATATATATATATATATATATATATATATATCCTCGGTGGTTCAGAGGCAAGAACGTTTGCCTCTGAACCGAAGGGTACTGGGTTCGAGCCCAAGGTTCTCCTTTCACTTTTTCAGTACAAACTGCAACATTAACATCAACCGTGGTTATGGCATTGTATTTGAGCAAGTTGAAGGTCTGCACGTTCCGCCCTTCGGAGGGGGCGTAAATCCGTCGGTTCCATGTCCATGCGATGTTGGGCACGTTAAAGATCCCTACCATCCTTACAGAAAGGCAGGGGTTCGGCAAAATTTCCAGGATGGTGGGTCAAACTGCTCCCTGGCGTGGGTGATTAGCCATAGTCGCGGAAATAGCCCGACGTTAAAGAAACAAAACACACACACACACACACATATATATATATATATATATATATATATATATATATATATATATATATATATATATATATATATATATATATATATATATATATATATATATATATATATATATATATATATATTTCAACTGATTTGAACAAAACTTGGCACAGATCTTCACTGTATTAAGACCGCGGACAAGTTCTTATATCAGATATAATGGAAAAAAATATCCCCCAAAATTATAAAAAAATATTTTTCTAAACGCTATATTTTTGTAAGTATCAGAGTAACCGGAATGAGACTTTACATGTGGCTAGAAGTGGTGTAAATAAACCTATGTTGTGAATTTTAAATAATAATAATAATAATAATTTATTGAACAATATACATTTTCTTTACAAAACAACTTAAAGATTAATCAAGAGCCTGGTTGTTCAATAACGTTAAAAGTCACCTAAGTCGAAGACTTGTTGATGATACTTGTAACATCATTCTCTCTAAAAAAAGAGCTAGTGCTTGGTGATACTTGTAACATCATTCTCTCTAAAAAAAAAGAGCTAGTGCTTGGTGATACTTGTAACATCATTCTCTCTAAAAAAAGAGCTAGTGCTTGGTGATACTTGTAACATCATTATCTCTAAAAAAAGAGCTAGTGCTTGGTGATACTTGTAACATCTTTATCTCTAAAAAAAGAGCTAGTGCACACACTCCGACATTGTAAAGAAATACAAACAAAAAAACAAAAACCAAAACTGCAGACGAACTGCAGGGATTCGCGGAAAATATAAAAAACTATTATTATCCTTTTTCGACTGTAGACAACATTTCTTTTCCCATATGTTTTAAGCCACACTATGGGTAACCTACACACACTTACACATGCGCGGGTCCACAGGTCAGACGCCAGGCAGAAGAAATAACAAAATACAAAGGAAAGACCATTACACCAGCATATTAACTTCTATGACCCTGTGGATTACTTCACGATCTACTCCAACTATCCACTTTTTTAAACCGAGTTTAAAATCTCAAAGTCGATGCTGCTGGCGAATTTGGGCTGGTATAGAATTATATAATCTTACGCAAAGGTAAGCATAGGAACGCTGTGCAATAGTCTTCTTAGCTATTTGCGTTCTAGATGCGTGTGCGCAGTGTCTCGTATTATAGTTGTGACTCAACTCCATTAATTCACATCGATAAATATGCTGGTATACAGCAGCGTTAAAATAGAAAAGCTGCGTAATACCCAGTAGTTTTGTCTCATCCTATAAAACATAAGTAGCATATGTTTGTTCTTTACCATAAATCACCTTTATGAGACAATTTTGAGCAATCTGTAATTGATATATATGGCACCTTGCAGCACCAAAACTTGGTATACATAATTTAGAGTGTTTCCGAATTAAAAATAAAATCTCAAAGACATGGGTTGAACCGACTTAGTGGTTAAAGTCGAATGCCTGACAGACAGATCAGTTAACTGCTACGCGTAGATTAATTCATACAACAGGTATAAACCATACATCAACGGTAACCAAACAAAATAAATAACAGGCATAAAACATACTACCCGAAACAACAATCCTAAAATCTCGGCCACAAATATCGCAAATTACCGACGACATGAAATTAAAAATTTGCCAAGTGACTGTATTTGTAGCTTGATGAGTGGCCCCAAATACAGTTTTATCAGAGCATCGATATCTGGCAACATTCAGGCAAAGAACATGGAACAAATACGGATTATGTAAAGAAAGTGTCGCAAAAGTGCGAACCCTTAAGTTTCAGATTTAACCGCCACTGTCCCTCATTTGACTAAAACCTCCACAGAAAATTCATTTCAAATAGGCCCTTTATCTGATGCTTTGGCTGTAGGTTTAGTTTACTTGACGCTTTGGATGTGTGTTTAATTAAGTTTATGGTCCAGCGGTCTATGATGTTTATCTAATTTTCGTAGAAAAAAATCGTTAATGAGGAGACCGCGACTTTTCAGTTTGAAAAAGATATCTTCAAATGAGTGCAACCTAGCGCCCTAAAATCCATATCTGGGTTTACTTTCAGTTTTTATCTGTTTGCATACATAGTTACAAGGTGACGCATTTCTACGGTAAAGCTCAATGTAATTGTTATTATACAAGATACGAGGAAAAATTTTAAAATTAATTATAGGGTGCCTTAAGCTGCATCTTAAAAAAATATCTTGACAATCACAGGGTGGCCCATAAGTCGTTGGTGATCCCTACAATCGGTTTTTTTTTCAAACACGCTTATATTACTGCATTCTTGGATTTTTTTATAGAAATATGATTCGTGTTTGTAAGGAAAAAAACGAAACGCAGTAAGTGCCATTTGGTACCGAATTTTCATGAAATCTTTCAAATTTCAATAACTGAATTTGCTATTAACGTAAGGTTTGTTGGCTAGGAAAGCAGTTTTCTCGGAAACACTTTAAGCTTATTTTTGGAAAATTGTTGTATATTTTCAAACAATAAGTAATTTTGGTAAAATATGGTACATATGGTACTGAATAGGCTGTACCGGTAACCAGATTGATGCCTACTTGCATTAAAGTGACATATTTGCTATTAAAAACATTTTTATGAAAATTCACTTCCATAGCGCACTTGCCGCGTCCAGACTTTTATTGTTTTAAATGTTGCATTAAAAGAACAGCTACTAACCCAGAACATGCTTTTAAAAAATTCTCAATTCTGATACCTACACGGATTTATCAAGATGCAAAGTGAACAAGGCACACATTACCGTAATTAATCTGCAAAGAGTCAAATAGAGAGTCAATGGCTGAGGAAACAAATGATTGTTTTGAAAGTTCTCCAGGAACAACTGGGAATACCGAGAGTGAGCCATAATCGTAGGTTACACACACCACAGTCCTTGTCGGTACTAGTCCGAACAAGCTTTCTGCTCAATTTAGTTATGTTAGTTCAAATTCTAATTAATTATTCGGAGTTAGTCAAACAAAGAGGTCATTTCATGCGTATATAGCGGCTGTTCTAAACTATCAGAGGTATTACAGCTAAATGCCGTTTTAGCCACAAGGGGAGGCCTCAGAGTGTGAAGGTTTTAGATGGGTATAGATATATAACATTTATCAAGAAATAAGCTCTGAACGAGGAAGTTATGTAAATTACTGCTAGCCTAGTTTCTCACTGATTAGCAAATATGATCTAATGGATTATGCTGTTTGACTAGAAATATCAATGTACCGATAACAAATAAAAGTAACGTAGATTTTCAATCACTAATTAGAAAAGTAATAACGACCCCTGGTATCACAACATAAAAAATGCATTTGAGGGTAATTATAGCGGTATTAGAAACTTAACCCTAAGATATTTAGTGGGGCTACACTTCACCCCATGAGAAATTTTAATATTTACACCCTTTTTGTGCACAAGTTGACAACATCGCCGAGTTTGATATGTTCTTTTTAGGTTAGAGTGTGTATGTAGTTGTGGGTCGCAAGGTTTTTGGCCGATTTTCGTAGAAAACATTCGCTAACAGACATCGCGACTTTTGAATTTAGAAAAAATGTCTTCGAATTAAACATGACCTAGGCCCACTAGAAATCATATCCGGGGACAATTTCAAATTGTACATGTTTATATATACAGCCTGTCCCGCGTAGATCTTCCATTAGCCGTTTCTGGAGTACGGCTCACAATTGAATTCTGGAAATTCACGCACGTAGGTTTCTCAAAATTTACAGTTTACTGAAAATATTTACGCTAGTATGGGATTTCCGGTTATACGGGTTATCCGGTTATCCGGTTATACCGGTCTCCTCATCAACGAATATTTTCTACAAAAATTAGCTAAAAATTATAGACCGCTAAACCATAAACTTAACTAAAACTACTGCCAAAGCATCAGAGAAAGTGTCTATTTGAAATTAATATTCTGAAAATATTTTATTAAAGTGAAGGGCAATGATGATTGAAGCTGAAACTTAAGGGTTTGCAAAACACTATTTACCTAATCCGTATCTCTTTCAGGTTCTTTGCCTAAAAGTTGCCAATTTTGACGTTTAAAATCACGACTTTCTACTTTTTGAGAAAAACCCCAATTTTTTTTAATACCTCTAACTTTTTTGTCTTTAATATTACAGACCTAAATTTTGGTAAATGGTTCACCCTTTATATATATATATATATATATATATATATATATATATATATATATATATATATATATATATATATATATATATATATATATATATATATATATAATTGAAACTGACCCTGGATATGGGTTCTAGGGGGTCTAGTTCGCGCTCATTTGAACAATTTTTTTCTAAATTAAGAAGTCCGGATCTCCTCAATAGTGATTTTTTTTTTAAAGAACATTCACTAAAACAAGCACTTGTGAAGCCACGGGAAAAGTCTACGACTGTATTAAAGATGAAACAGTTTCACTAAGTTAGGGCAAGAACAAACAACCGGATATGCTATTCAAATTGAACTAAGTCTTAAAACTTTCATCTCCTCTTTATCAGATTATCGTTTATACAAGAACACCGCTAAAAAAATTATCGGAATATTTTTTGGAGATCCACAGCGACAGAGCCCTCCATGAGTCTGCTATCCTCATCTAATTACGCTAAAGACACACGTATAGAATATTGTATATTTGAGTGGAGGGTGCTGTCGTCCGCGTAACTGTGAACTGGGTTGGATGTGCTAGAGAGGAGGCCATTGATGTGGATAAGAAACAAACTAGGTGCTAAAGCTGAACCTTGACGGACTCCTATATTAATTGGCTACAGTTTACAGACAAGGCAATCCACGACAACAGAAATGCCCCGGCTGGAGAGGAAATTTGCTGTCCAGGTACAGCGCTGCGTGCCAGAGAAGCAAGTTGGATATTAATTATCCCCCTTAGTGGATTTAATTGCACTCAGAACATATCTGCAGTCTTTTGGTGATATCGTAATTTATGGATTTGGTGTTGAAGACTGTAGAGATACCCGTTTGAGGGGATATAAGGACCACTGTGAACTTGTCACGTTCTTGGAGTTTCGTATGCCCTCGTTGAAGGTAATAAATCATCCTCTCTCGTAACTATAACACCTCTAGCATTCCGTTACTTATTGTTTTTAGGGTTCTTGTGCTGGATAGAGAAATTCTTGTGTTGGATAGAAGTCTTTGTATTGTGCAGAAATCCGTGTATTTGTGCTGGGCGATTTTAGTACTGGATAGAGAATATTTGTGTTGGGCAATCCCTGTGGATAGTTCTAGTATTGGGCAATTCTTGTATCGGCCAATTCTTGTGTTGGGGAGTACCTTTGGCAAATTCACGTATCATAGGAGAATTTTGAGTGGAATAAGTCTCGCATGGAATAGCGAATTTTCAGGTACCGGAAGAAGTATGGCTATTGAATTGAATGGAGTTTGTATGTGCTAGTCAAGAGCAACGATATTGTTGGTAATTTTTTGGCCTAGAAGTCCAGGAATTTCAAGTAAGAATTTTCCGTTCTGTGATAAAGAATAGAGTGATAAGAGAGACAATCTTGATAAGCTAAAGTTTTAAATATTCACATCTGTTAAATTTGCTAAAATCAAACTGAATTATTTTATTTGAACTTTAATAAATGTGGTACAGATTTTTATGAGACCCTTGTTAATATAATTGCTTCACTTTTGATAGTTACCACCGTTTATTATATATTGTTAGCATTAGTTAAGCTTATTGATTATTCTTGGGACTTGATCTTTAATCAGGCCACTTAACTTAATTAACGTGTAATTAATTACTATTTGGGGAAATACGTTGTAAGCTTTGCGTGCACGAAAAGTGGGATTTTTCCATAGAACAATTATAGTTTTGGAGCACATTATGCCTACTCATTAGATGTCTTGATTATTTTGTAATAAGCCATTTCAGTTATTTAGTAGAGACTCTTCAGTTAGATCAGAATTTTAGAACAGCTTTTTAATAATTTCTTGTATGCCAAAGAAGAGTAATAAAAGCCCTTATTTTATCATATTATAGGTGTGTTTTGGTTCTGTGTTTGTGTTTTGTTTTCAGGGCTGTTGAGAATTAGATCACTACCGTTACTTTTACTTGTGGGTCTATGAGACCATACCGTTCTGAAATTTAGTTTGTGTTACCATAATTATAACTCCCTTGTAGCTTCCTGTGGTCGATTGTGGTTGGCTATAGTTGCCAGTGTGATCCAAGAATTCTTGGTTGTGTTGGATCTGGGCAAGGAAGTATACTAGTGAACATCTTATTAGAATATCCGGGGGTGCAGGTTAAACAATCAAGTGGCGCCCCTAGTTAACATCTTATTTTGACCCACGCCCATCTCCACTGTATAAAAGCTGGCGGCCCTATAACTTCCCGGTAACTTAACTTATGCCAATGACAAATTAGGTTTGTGAATAGATTGGGAATTATTTGAGCATTTGTCATCTGGTATAAAAGGAAGTGCGTCGCATGATATGTCTAGAGCGACAACCTAGGATTCACCGTAAAGTTCCATGGACTTGTTTCAAGAATGGGTGACAAAGCAAAGGTGGTCGGCAGTTGATCTGCGCTGACGGCATCCATACTGCCTGTCGTGGATTAGACTGTGTTTTTCGAGAAATTTTAGTAATTCGGTGTTTATATACTTTTCCACCACTTTAGAGACAAATGAAAGGAGAGAAATAGGCCTGTAGTCGCTAGGAAGCGCTTTGGATCCTTTCTTGGGGACGGGTTGTACTCGAGCAGTTTTCCAGTTACAAAGGAATATGCCTCTATTGTAAGATGTCTGAAACAGACGAGTCAGGACAGGAGCAAGTTCTGGTACGCATTTTTCAAGAACAATTGCTGGGATCTCGTCAAGGCCAGAGGCTTTCCTGGTATGAAGAGAAAAGTGCACCTTTCGTACCTTTTTAGTTTTGAAAATGATATCCGTCATTTTATGCGCGACATTGGGGACTGTTGGTGGTTGAACATTTGGAGGTCGTTGAGAGTAGAATTGCCGGCAAACAACGAGTCAAAAAGTTCAGCAAACAATTTCATCCCCTGAAACAAGAGGTGGGAACGTGCTATTGCAAAAATTATTGCCAATAGATTTAGCAAGAGTCCAGAAGCGTTTGCTGCTGTTGGAGTTTGAGAGGACTTTGTTTTTGATGTGGTTATTAAACGATTTTTTTGTCTCAGAAATAATGCAGACATAACGGTTTCTTGCGTCGTTAAATGCTTGACGGTTTTCTTGACTGGGATTGTGTAGAAGCGTTTTGTAAGCTTTGATTTTTTTAAGTCTGGCCTTGTCACAGGATTAGGAGAACAAGGGTTTTTGAGTGCCTGAAGAGGTTTTATGTGTACGTGAAATTAATAATTTCATGCCAGATTGGATAATTTCAGTGACGTTTTGTTAGATATCAAAGGGGTCAGGATGAGAGAAGCAGACAGACGCCCATGGAATTGGGAAAAATAATCCCGCATTTCGTCCCAGTTCGCAGAGTTGTAGTGCCAACCGATACGTGGGTGTGATGACTGTGTGACTTCGGGTTGCATTGCGCATGAAGTAGTGACCATTCCGTGGTCTGAGCGACCAAGGGGGCAGTGACTGGTGTCTTATAGTATTCAGATTTTGTAGTAAGGGATTTGAGAGGTGTGTTGGGATGCGAAGAAAGTAAGTAGGTTTCTGAACCATATTGGCTAAAGAATTGCTGACTGCAAAGGCCTGCGCCGCTCTCCTAGCCATTCGTTATTATGGACACTGAAGTCACCAAGAATAGTGACCTCGGGAAGGATATTCAGAAATCAGATGGTCGGTTTTTTCAGAAAGGTAGTCGAAGAACTGGACAAAGTTGTTGTCAGAAGGTGACCGGTAAATGCAATAGATGAATTTAGTTGCAGCCCTGAGAGAGAGTTTCCTCCAAATTATGTCTTTTCTTCTAGCTTCTAAATTGGGGATTTTGGTGGAGGGTAGATTGCTACGGACGTATGCACACACGCTTTCGTGGAATCTAATGAAAGCAACGAGCTCATACCCAGAGAAATTAAGGTGATTAGTGGCTGTTTTGGCACTAATTTGGGTTTCGGTGAGGAAGACGAGTTGGGGCCTATTAGCCTGGAGGAAATGGTGGACGGAGTTCAGGTTAGAATTTAGGCCACATATATACGAGAAGGATTGTTCAATCTTGACGCCGGCGCCCTCGCACACCCCTCTTCCAGAGATCCGAATGGAGGGGTATTTTATCACCGGAATCTTTTGTACAAGGAGGAGCCATCATCATTTTTGTTTATAAGGGAAACCGACTCCTACACCAGAACCGGATAGGTCTGTTGGGATTTCACCGGCCCCTTGATGTAAGGGGTGGTACCATCTCGGGCGTGAAAAAGTCCACTACCACCTGGCAGATATATAAATATTTCAAGTTTTTTATACACTTCGTTAATTGATTCCAAAATTTACCACTACAAAGTGTATGTTATTATTCTATTATACGTCAATAAATAACAAAAAAATCGACTTAATCAATTATGTAAATGTAACAGGTAATCAGTCACGTTTCACAGGAAAGACAGGAATTCATTATAAATATGCCATTAAACACATCCAATACATCAAAACAATATATAGGTGTTTCTTTGAATAATATATGGCTGTGAAATTGAGAAATTAACGTGCGTCATGCAAACGTGAGGGTGAGAGATTGCCACAGAGATGCTTTTTTGTACACAATCGCACAACATGCGTGGATCTATGAATAATTTAAATATACAAGGTATCACTTTTCGTGTATTCCCTTCCCTCTACTCCTCCCTTTGTTATGTGTAGTTGGGATAGGTATGCATGTTGAAACAGAAGTCTACGGGCTTACTGAGAGATTTTGTCACATAAAACAATAAATTCAAATTGATTTCAATTAACAGGAATGGTTGCAGCGTTTTGTAGAAAGTTTTCTCTCATTTGGCTAGGGTTCTAATTAAAGAATCAAAAATTTCGGGACGCATAAAGTGCGTTATAGTAGCGAATTTGCATAAGAATTGTACACTATATACGAGGGCAAGTCAATAAGTCCGTGACTTTTTGAATGAAACACAGGTTTTTTGACAAAATTATTTTATTTCTCAACAGAGTCTCCTTTGAGCTCTATACACTTCGTCCAACGTTTCTCCAATCTTTTTTTCCCTTCCAAAAAAATAAGATTTGTCGAGGCCCTCAAAATAGGCATTTGTTTGTAAGATGATTTCACCATTGGAGACCCATCTCTTTCGTCCGAGCCATTTCTTTAAGTTTGGAAACAAGAAATAGTCACTCGGGGCTAAATACGGAGAAAAGGGCGGATGCAAGAGCAATTCGTAGCCCAATTTATGCAATTTCGCCATGGAGACTACACATGTGTGCACCCTTGCATTGTCTCTGTGGAAATTAACTTTTTTCTTGGCCAAATGCGGTAGTTTTTTCTTCAAATTGTAATTGAATCGTTCTAATAAGTTGGTATGATATTCTCCATTGATTGTTCTTCCTTTTTGAAGGTAATCAATGTGGATTATACCGCGTGCATCCAAAAAAAAAAACGATCGCCATGACTTTATTGGCTGACAATCCCACTTTGGCCTTCTTCTGTGCTGATTCGCCGAAACCCACTGTTTTGACTGCTGCTTGGTCTCTGGTGTGTTAGGGTGAATCCATGTTTCGTCCACGGTTACGAAAAGGCGTAAAAACTGGTCCCGATTGCGGTTGAACAACGCCAAACACTCCTTCGAAGTTGTCACACGATTGCGTTTGTGGTCGATTGTGAGCAAACGGGGCGCCTATCTTGCGGATAGCTTTCTCATACCCAAGTGATCATGCAAAATCGAAACCACTGAGCGATATGATATGACTATGGCTTTCACATTCTCCCGCACTTTCTATCTTCGATCGACCAACACCATATCGTGATTTTTTTAATTGTTTCGGGTGCAGCGACCTCAACTGGGCGTCCAGAACGTTCAGCGTCATTTCTGCTTGTACGGCCGCAACGAAATTCAGTAAACCACTTTTTGACCATGGAAATTGATGTTTCAGAGTCCCCATTATATTTATCAAGCTTATACTTGGTTTGAGTGATGGTTTTTTTTTTTAGCAAAAAAATAATGTTTGATGAGCACACGAAATTCACTTTTTTTCATTTTCGTTATAAATTAAGAGGTTGTATAATTTCAATGGCCATCTAACACATACTAAATGACACAGCTTGTTCAAAATTTGACAGAATTCAACTGATAGATGATTATTGACAGGAGTAGCGTTGTCCTTCCTGTGAAGACGCGGGAAATTCAAAACGTCACGGACTTATTGACCCACCCTCGTATTATACGGTATACTAGTAAAGCTAATACTTTAAAGTTACACAGAGCTTGAATATCGATTTTAGAGGTCCTAGCACGCGCACAATTAAAGAATTGTTTCGAAAGTGTTACCATCGGTTTTTCTGTATTATCATAAAAATCTTACGTTCTAACTCATTTTGAGAAAAATGCTCAAAACTCAATTTGCTCTGGAGCTAAAGAACACAATTTTGCTATATCTGTATATAGTGTAAGTCTCTTTAAAAGAAACTTGTATTACAAATTTCATTAAAATTATACAGAAGATTTTCAGAAGGAAACCTATTTCATATTTAGGAAAGTAAAGTATCTGCCAAATTATAAACGTAGCAGTTATTTTTCCTTATTATTTGCCAGTATGATTTCGTTTTAGTCAACCTAATCAAACCGGTTTTTTGAATAACAATTACAACAATAACAAAATTATAATTTCCGACTCAAAGGGGACAAACTTATTCAGGCGTTTTAAACAAAAATGGGGTCTTGTTGAAACGTATAAAATCTGTGCACTATTGTTTCTCCAAATGTCAAAATAAAATTAAAAAGAAACATATATCCATCGACTAAACATTAAATGAAAGGCTTCTCTCTTTTGGCGTGAATAAACATCAATGTTATCGGTAATATTTAATAGATATAATATTTTGGTATTTCATCTCCGACTTTTAGTGACACTGATATTTATAAATTTTTTCTTTCAACATAGAGATCTAAATTTTGGTGTGTAGTTTAGTTTATAGTGACTTTTCTTTAATAAAAATCCACTAATGAGGACATCTCGCCTTTTTAATTTTGCAAAATTTCTTCAAATGTGTTTCAATTTTTATATGTTTATATATATATATATATATATATATATATATATATATATATATATATATATATATATATATATATATATATATATAGGTATCATACCGATAACTCAAAAAACAATGGGCCGATTTTGATCAAATTTAGTACATACCTTCCTTGGATATGTCAGTTAGCCAGGAAAATCGGTCCAGGTTTTCTCTGAAGATTTTTTAATTTCTTAAAAATATCTCCGGCAATAACAAAGTGATGTCAGCCAAATTTGGTGCGCTGGTTTCTGTCATAAAGAGTATCAAATGTACAAAAGTTCAGGTCCCTATGTTAAAAGACAGAAAAGTAAGAGGTAAATTAATTTTTAATTAATTAAATCTGATCAAAGAAGGTTAAAACGTCAAAATTTATAATTATGATAGGAGTTCGAATGTGAGTGAAAGATACGACACAAAATGACTAACGGGATCCTAGATATATCTCTAACTCGTTATTTTCCTTCACTTAGTTCAAATATGTCCAAAAAATCCACTGTAAATAAAAATTGTTTGGTGTAAATAGTAAAGACGTTAGACAATTAACATAGATATTATCGGATATACCTGCTAGTACATACATGATGACCGTATCTGATTCGGCTAAGCACTGTACATCGGATAATCGACTCCTACATGACGAGTTCTACTCCTAGTTGGTGACTTCACCTTTTATAAATTGACTTTACCGTTATCTGATCAGATTCCGATGAATTTTTTAACAAGTTTTTGTATAAAACATAATTTAATAAAGAGGAGATGAATGTTTTAAGACTTAATTCAATTTCAATGTCATATCTGGTTGTTTGTTTTTATCATAATTTGTGAAACCGTTCCATATATAATCAAGTCCTTTTCCCGTGACTTTCCAAGTGGAGATCTCGACTTTTGTATTTAGAAAAAGTTTCTTCAAATAGGCGCGAACTAGGCCCTCTAGAACTCATACCCAGGGTCAGTTTATATATATATATATATATATATATATATATATATATATATATATATATATATATATATATATATATATATATATATATATTTATATATATATAAAGGGTGAACCATTTACCAAAATTTAGGTCTGTAAGTTTAAAGACAAAAAAAATATAGGCATTTAAAGAAAAAAAAATAGGGGTTTTCCTCAAAACATAAAAGGACGCGATTTGAAACGTCAAAATTGGCAACGTTTAGGCAAAGAATCTGAAAGAAATGCGGATTATGTAAATAGTGTTCTGCAGACCCTTAAGGTTCAGCTTCAACCATTATTGCCCTTCATTTTTAATAAAATATTTCCAGAAAATTCATTTCAAATGACACTTTCTCTGATGCTTTGGCATTATTTTAAGTTAAGTTTGTAGTACAACGGTCTACCATTTTTAGCTAATTTTCGTAGAAAAAAATCGTTAATGAGGAGACAGCGCCTTTTGAATTCCAAAAACGTTTCATCAAATGAGCGCGAACTGGGCTCCCTAAAATCCAGATTCGGGTTTACATATATATACAGGGTGACCTTTTCTACGGTAAAGCTCAATATAATTGTTATTATGCAAGATACGAGAAAAAATTGTATACGTTAATTATAAGGTGTCTTAAGCTGCATCTTATAAAATTATTTTGACAATCACGGTACGACTTTTTTTGAAGATTCCTTATTGCATTTTTTGCATTTTTCGTCGATATGATGCATGTTTTAAAAAAAATCGAGACGCAGTAAGTGTGTTTTGGTAGCCAATTTTCATTAAATGCTTCAAAATTTAACAAATCAATTTGCTATAAACCTAAAGTTCGTTGGCTAGGAAACGAGTTTTCTCAGGAACACTTTAAGTTTATTTTCGGAAAATTTTTGTACATTTTCAAACAAGTTATTTGGATAAAATATGATACATAGTTTTTTACTATATAGGTCATACCGGTGACCAAATTGATGCATGCTTGCATTAGAGAGACATATTTTCTATTAAAAACATTTAATGAAAATTCACTCCCATAACGCATTTGCTTAAAAAAAATTTCCGAAAGAAAACTCAAACTAATCCCGGATATGAGTTCTAGGTGTCCTAGTTCGCGCTCATTTGAAGAAATTCTTTCGAAATTCAAAAGTCGGGGTCTCCCCATTAGTGAATCTTTTTTTTTTAAGAAAATTAACTAAAAATATGAAAATTGAATAAAATAGGTCCTAATTCGCTACACAAGCGTGTAGGATCTGCTGGTAGCTTACATGCAAATTTCGTTGGCGAACTTAGCCAAGCTTGGCAATGTTTCCAGAACAGCAGCACCAAGGGATAACACAGTTATAATTATTGTTATTATTATTATTAGATATATGACGGTCGGCGTCTTCAATAAATAGATTATAATTGCGAGTGTTGTACAAGTTAATGAGAAACTTGGACAATAGAGTTAGAAATACATATGCAAATTAATTCATGGTTTTATGCCTTATGTAAATTGCGGACCTTCAGCAAATTAACTTGAGGTTAGCCGAGAACATCTTTATCTTTGATTATTCATGAAACGGTTTAAGATCCCTTACCTTGGACTCGGCCTCACACTTGGTAGTCAGCTGGAAATTATAATGCTGTTGACACGGATGACTTGATGCTGGGGAGTAGAACAAATACAGTTTATTACTCACTAAGTTAAGATTGGAACCTGTGATGAGCACTGACAAGTACACTTGGAGAAACCCAAATCACCACAACACATTTTAAAAAGATCTGACGATTGTTTCACTAACCAAGTTAGCGTCTTCAGAGGATAAAACTATTAAAAAAAACTCTAGACTCAGCAAGTACGTTGTGGAAGTGAATTTTCATAAAAATGTTTTTAATTACAAATACAGGGTCTCCCAAGTTGAGTAGCCTATTAGATTATTTTCCAAACTATGCATATCTGAATGCTGAAAATTTGCACATGGGGTTGCAGAAGATGCTCTATCTGAAAAAAATAATTTCCAAAATGGCGCACTTCCGGTTCTACCAGAAGCAGGTGCTAACTTTGTTATTTTAAATAGAACACCCTGTGTATTATTACATTTTTAGAATGCTTATTTGAAAATGTACAAAAATGTTCCGAAAATAAACTTTAAATGTTTCTGAGAAAACTGGCTTCCTAGTCAATGAATCTTAGGTTAATAGCAAATTGAGTTATTGAAATTTGAAACATTTAATGAAAATACGCTACCAAAACGCCATTGCCGCGTTTATACAAAAATTTTCCGAAAATAAAGTTAAATGTTGGTTTCCTAAACAACAAAACTTACGCTAATAGCAAATTGAGTTATTGAAATTTGAAGGATTTAATGAAAATTCGCTACCAAAACGCACTTACTGCGTCCAGATTTATTTCTTACAAACATGCATCATATTTCGATAAAAAATGCTAAAATGCAGGAACGAATTTGTTCTACGAAAATTAGCTAAAAATTATAGACCGTTAAACCATAAACTTCACTAAACCCACGAAAGCATCAACTGAACAAAACCGACAGCCAAAGCATCAGAGAAAGGGTGTATTTGAAATGAATTTTCTGTAAATATTTTAGTAAAATGGAGGTCAATGACGGTCGAATCTGAAACTGAAGGGTTCGCAGAACACTCTTCTTGCAACATTTTCTTTTTACAATCCGTATTTGTTTTTACATTCTTTGCCTAAACATTGCCAATTTTGACGTTTTAAATTGCGAGTTTGACGTTTTGAGGAAAACTCCAAATGTTGTTTCTTTAGCTGCACGTAACTTTTTGTCCTTAAACTTAGAGACCTAAATTTTGGTACATGGTTTACTCTTTATAATACAAATACGCGTACCAAATTTGATCAAGATCGGTCCATCATTTTTTGAGTTATCGGTACGATATATATATATATATATATATATATATATATATATATATATATATATATATATTTAAGAAAATTCACTAAAAAAGAAAACTTGAATCACCAGCGACTTATCGACCAGCCTGTAATTGTAGAAATATTTCTTAAGACACCCTATAATTAATGTATACAATTTTATTTCGTATCGTGCATAATAACGGATATATTCAACTTTAAAGATTTTTTACGAAAATCCGACAAAAATGATATACCATTAACCGATACACTCTATAGCCAACACTAATGCCAAATCATCAGAGAAAGGGTCTATTTAAAATAAATTTTCTGGGAATATTTTAGTAAAGTGAAGGACAATGACGATTGAAACTAAGACTTCGGGCTTTGTAAAACATTCTTCTTGAGACATTTTCCTTCCATAGCTCATATTAGTTTCAGGTTCATTGCCTAAATATTACCAATTTTGACATTTAAAATCGCGACTTTGACGTTTTGAAGAAACCCCAAATTTGTTTTCTTAAATGCCTGTAACTTTTTTGTCCTTTCACCTACAGAGTCAAATTTCGGTGCTAACTTACCTATAATGATTTGAACGCGTGTATAAAATTTGGTTGCCCTTACTTTGTTAATTCCGGAAACAAAATTTTCCGGGAAAACTTCGGCGTATTTTCCTGGCTAACGAACTTATCCAAGCCACTTGCAGAAGGAAGGTACTCACCAAGTTTTATCAAAATCGGTCCATTATTTTTTTAGTTATAGGTGTGACACAAATATATATATATATATATATATATATATATATATATATATATATATATATATATATATATATATATATATATATATATATATATATATATACTTATACTTATACTTATTTATTGTTATCTTAGTTATACAGCATGTCTCACAAAAAAGCTTAGCTTGTGCTTGCAAATGACATAATTTTAAACTTCTTCCAAAAAAAGCAAACTGTCAAACGGTTTTCTTCTGTCACTTTCTAAATTTCCTCTGAACTTCTCTCCCCTGCAATCCCAAATATCACCAATATATCCACTGTAGCATTTTATATTTAAATTTACTTTTGTATAAAATTAATTACTATTCTACAACTATATCTCTCCAAAAGTTAAATTCTTCTAGGACAAAAATTTGACATTACATTTCTGACATTATATTTAAAATACACCATATATATATATATATATATATATATATATATATATATATATATATATATATATATATATATATATATATATATATATATATATATAAGTCTGAAACCGACCACTGATTTGGGTTCCAGGGGTCCTAAATAGCGCTCATTTGAAGAAATTTTTTCAAAGTTCAAAAGTCGGGATCTCCTCATTAGTGAATTTTTTTAAATAAAATTCACTAAAAGGAAACATCACCTTATATACCGGATCTTACGTAAAGGGACCGAACTGAGATGTGAAAATAAACGCAGGGAAATTCTGCAGTGTATTGTATTTTTATCGCGGGACGAGGTCTACACTGTCCCTACTAAGTTTATTACTCTAAAATCAATACACTTTCCTGGCAAGATAGTTTGTGATGTCAATCAATATTTTTAGAGAAGTTTTTTCTAGAAAAATTTGTTGATGAAAAGACAGCGACTTTTTAATTTTGAAAAAGAAAATTCTTCAAATGAACGCGTAGTAGACACATTCGAGGTTAGTTTCAGACTTTTTATAGAAATATAATATTCGGAAAGATTTCCGCGGTCATAAATATTAAAAATCATCTATCAGATGTGAAAATAACACATGTTCTAGGGGTCCTAATTCGCGCTCATTTGAAAAAAAAAGTCTGGACGCAGCAAATGCGTTATGGTAGTGAATTTTCATAAAAATGTTTTTAATCGCAAATATATGTGTTTTTTTTAAGGAAGCAGGCATCAAATTTGGTTACCAGTATAACCTATATTGTAAAAACAATGTGCCATGTTTCATTAAAATAACTTTGTTGTTTGAAAATGTACAAAAATTTCCGAAAATAAACTTAAACTGTTTCCGAAAATACTCGTTTCTTGGTCAACCTTATAGGTTAATAGCAAATTGAGCTATTCAAATATGAAGCATTTGATAAAAATTCGCTTGCTGCGACCAGAATTTCTTTTCTTACAAACATGCATTATATTTCGATGGAAAAGGCAAAAATGCAAAAACATTATAAGGCGTGTTCGACTAAAAAAATGAAAATTTGTATTACCAACGACTCATGGGCCAGCCTGTGATTGTAGAAATATTTTTTTAAGATGTAGCTCAAGACACCCTATAATTAATGTATACAATTTTTTTATATCGCAAAAAGTTGCTAACAAAATTTGTTTAGAATTAAAATTTATGACAGGCTCTCAATTTTCAGCCAGATCAGCGTACTTTCAATTTTCAAGTAAATTATTACCATTTTTTCCCTATCAACATAGAGCTTTTTACTTTACTTTTCTGAACGCAGTTGCGCAAAGTAAGTAACCACGCAATGTTAAATAATAATTTATTAGTAAAATACAAAACGCTTATTGCTAACAAAAATCAAAACGAACAACGAAAAATAAAGAAATTATTCAAATGTGCTGCCACCAACCGATACACATAACTCAGCCCGTTTAGTAAATGCTTTGTAGGCATTTTGAATATGTTGAATTGGAATACCGTCAATTGCCTCTTTCCACCTCAGTTTCAACAGATCAAGATCGTTGATTAATGGAGCTGCGTAGACTTTCTGTTTGAGATAGCCCCATAAATAAAAGTCCATTAAGGTAAGATCGTGACTTCTGGGAGACCAAGGTATTGGCCCATATCGACCAATCCACCGCCCAGGAAATTCGCGATCCAACCATTCTCGAACGATTCCTGTTGAATGTGCTGGGTGGCCGTCATGCTGAAAGTATGCTGTTTGTCTATCTTCTAGTGACATGTTATGCAAATGATCTTGAAGAATATTTTCCAGCATTTCCAGATAACTGTACTGGTTTATTTTCCACTCAAAAAAATATGGCCTAATTATCCCAGTGTAAGAAACAGCACATTTACTTTTTTATGGCATTGTCTTCTGCAATTAACTCTATAATTTGGATTCTCCATAGACCAATGCCTTGTATTTTGGGAATTTACCACCCTATTAGTGGTGACAGTGGATCGTCCGAAAAAATAATACTTCTACCAAAATTGTGACTTTGTAGATCTTGCTCGCCGTACCATAAACAAAAATCTAATCGTTTTGACTCGTCATTTTCTTCCAAAGTGTGTATAAGTTCTGCTTTGAAAGGTTTCACCTTGTTGGTACGATAAATTTGTTGCAAATGCGATTTGCTAATATTGCCAATTTCTAATGCCCTTCTTCTTAATGACAATTTCGGAAAACGCCTAACAGAATCCATAGCTGATGCAGCTGCAGCATTGTCTTCTTCATTTAGATCGGATTTTGTCCTCTTAACATTTAAAACACTCCCAGTACACATAAATTTTGTAACAACTTTGTTTACACCAGTATCGGAAACCGAATAATTTGGCCAGCATTCAAGGAATTTTCTTATCACTCCCTGATAAAAAGGTTCTTCACCCAAACCATAACACTGCACAATAAACACTTTTTGTTCTGTGGTTAACATTAAAGAAAATTCACTAAAATTTCCGAAAGTCTCACCATTACCTCTGTTAGAAAATTTCCTATCGAGTTTAGTATTACCTATGTCCCTATATGACGCTGGCGGCCTTGGCCTCCTAATTTATCTTATAAATTGATAATTTGTTTTCGTCTTCTTACCCCATTCGTCATCTTACCGCTAATTTAACCTATTTAGTTTTACGTATAGCATACTTATAAAGGCCGGCTTAAGCATTACTAACTCAGTTCGTAAAAATTATAACTCAAAACTGGCATTTAATTTAATTTAGAATTAGGACTAAACTCGCGTCATATTTTTGCGTCACTAAAGCCTTTCAGAATAAAACAGACTTCTGATTTAAATTGAGTTATAATCAAATCGAGCAGCTCTTGTAAGGAAGGAATGATTTCAAGTAAGAACGTGCCTAAATCAAATTACTAAAAGTGCTGTCAAATAAATTTCCACTTGAGAAAATTTGTCCATTGTTGGTGCGCGAACTGGAGATTGGGAGATATTAATTTAGTGATAAATTTTTGGTAATTTCATTACCCTATCGTAGGTGGCAAGTGCGTAGTGATATAAATTTAGCGGTGGAGAACCGTAATATTCCCATTTATACTTTTAATATGTTTAAGCCCGGATTGGACCGACCGCGATCCTACAAAACTGTTAGTAACTTTCGCCGCATTTTACCCTAATTACTGCAGCTTGGTGATTTAGCGGTTTCCTCTTATAACTTGGACGCTATTTGCTCCACCGTCTCACGTATAACCTTTTTGTAATTAAAAACTGCTAACTGCTCCAAAGTGTTACGTGTTATCGGGCGATAATTTTCTCAAGGTAATAATTTTCTTTTGAATAAAAAACGTGTTATCTAATACAGCTAGGTTTTAACAAATTTATACACTGTGCCAAATATAACAATAAGCAGCATAGCGAACTCGATAACTGTAACAGTAACATAACATAACATTTAGTTGCAGGGTGCAGTTTCACCTCACTATCCTTAAAATGTGGCCAAGCCCCTGCTTTCTGTGTGGAGGGTAGGGATCTTTAACGTGCTCAACACCACATGGACGCGTGACCGACGGCTTTACGCCCCCTCCGAAGGGCGGAACGTGCAGACATTTAACTCAAATACAATGAATTAATATTATTTAAATGTATTTCATAGTTCCTAATTTTATATATAATTTTGTCAAGTAGTTATTTAAAGGACGCTAGTGTCAATGACCTAAGTTGTTAAGCCATTTAAATTTAAAAAAAAATAGTTTTTAAGAAATTTCATTATTTTTTGGCCATAGGTTTGGTTTGGTTTCATAGCCAAGTAATTAAAAAACTGTTTTTTTTTTTAATAAATGCATATTTTCCGTCATCCAATGATAGGCTGAAAAGCTCTATTTATGCTCTATTTAATGACGGCCATAAGAAATGACAAAGTTGTCTATGGTTGCAAATAAACTAGAAGCGTAGAAAAAATTTGCTAAGGTCATTTTATTAGCCGTAGTTGGTAATACAATACTACCAAATTTTATTACATTTGTTTACAAGATGACGACAATATTTAAACTTTTCAAAAAAACACATTTTTTTTTGGTTTTTGCTCGATATTTTGAAAACCCCTATGGATATTAGCGAATTTTCATTAAGAAAAATTCGCTAATATAGAAGTGACGATAAAAGCTTTTGAAAAATATTCTTCAGATAAGCGCGAATTTGGGTCACTGAAAGCCAAGACCAAGGTCCTTTAAAATTTATATATATATATATATATATATATATATATATATATATATATATATATATATATATGTATATATATATATATATATATATATATATATATATATATATATATATATATATATATATATATGTTTGTATGTATCCGAGCGATAACTCAAAAAATTCTAGAATGATTTAAATAAAACTTGGCAAAAATCTTGTTTGGGCAAATACCGAGGTTGAGTTTGTTAACCAGCCTTTATATTTAAACTTTTCGAAAAACACAATTTTTATTTTTTGCTCGATATTTTGAAAACCCCTATGGATATTAGTGAGTTTTCATTAAGAAAAATTCGCTAATATAGGAGTCACGATAAAAGCTTTTGAAAAATATTCTTCAGATGAGCGCGAAT
The DNA here is from genome assembly GCA_964006375.1 of Tillus elongatus. Classification (NCBI taxonomy): domain Eukaryota; kingdom Metazoa; phylum Arthropoda; class Insecta; order Coleoptera; family Cleridae; genus Tillus; species Tillus elongatus. The sequence goes on from OZ023265.1 coordinate 182,370,766, forward strand.
TTGGGTCCCTGATAGCCAAAACCAAGGTCCGTTAAAATTTTTATGTTTTAACGGACCTTGGTTTTGGCTTTCAGGGACCCAAATTCGCGCTCATCTGAAGAAAATTTTTCGAAAGCTTTTATCGTGACTTCTATGTTAGCGAATTTTTCTTAATGAAAATTCGCTAATATCCATAGGGGTTTTCAAAATATCTATATATCTATATATATATATATATATATATATATATATATATATATATATATATATATATATATATATATATATATATATATGCATGTATCCCAGCGATAACTCAACAAATTCTAAAATGATTTAAACAAAACTTGGCAAAAATCTTGTTTGGGTAAATACCGAGGTTGAGTTCGTTAACGAGCCTTTATGCTCAAGTTTTTCCGGTGGAAAATCGGGGAAAACTTTTTGAAAACGCTATATTTTTGTAAGCATCAGAGTAACTGGAATGATATTTTACATGTGGCTAGAAATGGTGCAAATAAACCTATATTGTGAATTTTAAGTAATTCTGTGCACAATATTTAGAGTTTTTTCCAAATTAAAAATAAAAAGGCAAAGACATGCGTTGTGACGACTTAGTGGTTAAAGTTCAATGCCAACAGGTATTAACCATACATCAACAATAACCAAACTAAATATATACCAGGCATAAACATACTACCCGAACCAACAATCGTGAAATCTCGGCTGCAGTTATGGAAAACGACAGACGACATGAAATTAAAAATTTGCCATTTGAAGTTTAATGATAGAAAAGGTTGTTTCTCAATTAAGTATTTTAGTTTATATGGAAAGCTTGTGAACTAGCTAACTCATTGCCGAAAACAACAAATTTATTTGATCATATTAGTTGTCCAAGATCGATAAAATAAGTTATGTTATTAAATTAACTCGTTGACATAGAAACAGTATGTATGCAATCAAGACTGTTAAAAATTGCGTAAATATAGCAAAATTTAATTAAATTCTCTATTTAAAATAGAAACTTAAAAATTAATAATGAGTATATAAATCTGGGATAAATTAACGTTTTAAGCGAGCGGTGTTGCCCCGTTGAAAAAACCTATTTTCGTTTGATCTCCGAAGTTAAGCAACTTCGGGCACGGTCTTTTCTTGGATGGGTGACCACCTGGGAGCATGGTGTACTGTTACCTCTCTTTTTTTTAGGTAGTGACCTTTCTGTTTTGTTCTTATTAGCGAATTTTTATGAAAAAAATTGAGCGTATTTTATTTTAAAAAATTCGCTAATAGAGAGGTATTGATGGTGAGATTTTGCAAAATGTTAGATACCATGCTTTAAAATTGTACATTTAGTACAGCCACAAGCCTAAGCTTGTTTGTATGGTACCTTGTAAAAAGTCTGTCCGAAATAAATAAATAAATAAATATATATATATATATATATATATATATATATATATATATATATATATATATATATATATATATATATATATATATATATATATATATATATATATATATATATATATATATATACATATATATATATATATATATATATATATATATATATATATATATATATATATATATATATATATATGTTATTAACTCGGCAATAATCTTTATTGCATAAATAGCTTGCTTGAGTTCATTTCATCCCCATAGAAGCATGCAGGATACGTCATCCCTATCGGACAAGTTTTTCTAAAAAAAAATCATTTTTCCGAAAAAAAATTGTATCAAAAAAATAACCAAGTTATTTTGATCAAATTTGGTTGGTATGTTACCCTCGTAAATACCTTACTCCACGAAAGCTCAACTTTCTAGTTTTATAGAAAATTGAGTTATACAAATTTGAAGCATTTAATGAAAATTCGCTACCATAACCTAATTGCTGCGTCTCGAAATTTAATCTTGTGGCAAACCGTTAAGGATTTGCTCTTCATTCATCAGATTTCTTATTTACTCTTCATGTCGTATATGAAAAATTTGAGGTAAATGAAACTACATAATATCATGCATTAGGTTAATCTATACCTATAAACATATGTTCAGTGTAAATTATTAAAATTTTATTTTCAAAATGTTGTATTGCTTATATTAATTTTTTTCAATTTCAAAAATTATGGATACAGCAATAGTAAAATTGAAAAGGGTTTAGGTGCAGCAGGTGCGTTATGGTAGCGAATTTCCTTTAAAATATTCCAAATGGTGATAATTCAATTTTCCATTAAACTAGAATCTTGAGTTTTGATACATACTAAAACCTATATAAAAGCAGTCTGGAAACTAAATTTAAAAAATAACACAGCGAGCTTCACAGGCAACGATAAATTTGTTTTAGAATACCATTTTTGTTATTTTGTTTGCAGAAACTGTTTCGATTGAGTGGACTAAAACGGATCATCCAAGCGACTAATGAGGAAAAATACCTGCCACGTTGATAATTTGGCAGCTGCATTCGTTTTGTAACAAAAAATTACTTTTTCGGTAAATTTGCAGATTAGCACAGGAGGGCTTTTTAGAAAAAAAAACTCAGAAACATGCTTACATCTCCTTCTGGACGCACAAACCACAAGAAATATTTCTTGCAAACAGCCCCCAAGAAAGTGACGCGACCAGGAGTGACTAGCGCTGTTAGGCGGGGAAAAAGATAAAAAGGAAATGTGAGCGAAAAGTGCAAACAAAACAGCTTAGTTGGACCTCTATAAGCTGCCTTTATCCCAATTTGCAGCCATACCTCCTTAAAATTATGTTTGTCCCGCCCAGAACCCCTATATTCACGGCAGGTCTCGTAACTTTCTTGCGGATTGTTCCCACGAAGCTTTTCTTGTTGACATTGTTGTTGTTTATACATTGAGGGTGGTTGTATGCATGCAAAAACCAGTTCGATTGGGTTGACTAAAACAAAACCATCCAAGCAATTAAAAGGAAAAATACCTGCTCTGCCAGGTACATTCCCTTTGTAAATATTTTTTTTCTATAAAACTTTTGTGACTAATGAAATTTGTAAAAGACACTTGCAGTACTTACATATATCTCTACCAAACTATAATTTTCTAGCTCCATAGAAAATAGAAACTTCTTCAAATAATCGCTACTGCGACTTTTAAAACCGATCTCCCAGGTCCATTTAAATTTAAAGAATTATTTTTAATAATATACCTTACTAATTTTTTTTTCTATAAAACTTTTGTGACTTTAATGAAATTTGTAACACAATTTTTTAAAGACACTTGCAGTAGTTACATATATCTCTACCAAACTATAATTTTCTAGCTCCATAGAAAATAGAAACTTCTTCAAATAATCGCTATGCGACTTCTAAAACCGATCTCCCAGGTCCATTTAAATTTAAAGAATTATTTTTAATAATTCTTTAAAATCCACTACTATAATGTACTTGCTACGTCCCGAACATTTTTTTTTAATTTCGATACAGCATCTGACTGGGCTCGGTATAGCGCAATTTTTTCCCATCTAACGAAAATGTACCGTTTCCGAAATCCCCATGTAGTTACTTTTATCTGCGTCACCCTATATAGTGAGTTTTTTTTTGGTTATATTTTCTACACATCCGTCAGCAGGTAAACTTGTGCATAAGCTGCACAAACATAAATTGTGTTGTGAAACTCACATGTTCGTGGTTCTAACCCTTGACGTATTTCTGAATATTCATGACGTCGTGATGAGTCTCTAAAGCGTAGTCATTTTACCGGGAGCTGTATGCGGACTGCAGCCGTTCGTTGAGTTAACTTTAAAAGAACCTCGCAAAATTGAGCTTTCAACTAACACTTACGTAAGTCGCAGACAAATATGCCGGATTGTGAAATGTTCGTTCACAAATCTGACATATACAGAATTGCATACTGAACAAATACGTTTATAATTGAGGTTTTAATACGGTGCAGCTTAACTGAATTATGCAAAATCCCTCATTTCACGAAAGCGTTTATTCACTATGGAAGCTGTACCCCTGAAACTTGTGTAGAGAATATAATATCCTGTATATCCACGTACGCGGGACTTCATTCTGATTATGCAGTTATCGAGTCAAGTGTATGCGACAAAGTATAAGCACCTATTAGAAGTTTGTTTAACATAGAGCTAGCGTAGTTATATTCCATTTTAGAGTACATATATTAACTTGACTTAAAGCGCTGAACACACGGCGATGGCTTTAAATCAGCTATTTCAGGAAAATGTAAAAACTTCTGAAAATTATTCTGTGGTATTTTGTTATTAATCCAATTTGACTTTGTCAGAAAGCTCTTATTAGTGAATTTTTATTTTAAAAAAAATCACTAATAGAGAGGTATCGATGGTGAGACTTTGCAAAATTTTATCAAATGAGCGCGAATTTGGGCCCCTAGAACCCATATCCGGGGTCAATTTCGATTTATATATATATAAATATATATATATATATATATATATATATATATATATATATATATATATATATATATATATATGTATGTATGTATGTATGTATGTATGTTTTTTTTAATATTTAATATTATTGGCTGCGGAATCTCAGGCCATTAGCACATTCATTTCCCATCATTCAATATTTTTAAAATTTTCCAGACAAAGTCAATTTGGCTCGCCCAGGAATCGAACCCGGGACCTCTCGCTTAGCAGGCTGGCACCTAGCAACTTGCGCCACGAGGGCGTCTATATATGTATGTATCCAACCGATAACTCAAGAAGTAATTAACCGATTTTGATGAAACTTGGCTACTGGCTTTCTTTTATTAATAGCCTGGAAGAGTTCGTTAGCCAGGAAAAATGGACAAGGCTTTTCAGGAAACTTGTGAGTTTTCTTTCAAAAAAAACATGTTACCTCGTGACAGACCCAACCACGTACCAAAATTCAGCTTTCTAGGTTTACAGAAAATTGAGCTATTCAAATTTGAAACATTTATTTTTAATGTCACAGCTTTTCATTGACAACGATAAAAACTGGTTTATATATGAGATCTAGTATTCGTTACCTGGCAACGGAAAATTTGATATCAATGCGGAGGTCAGTTACGTATACACATATATATATATATATATATATATATATATATATATATATATATATATATATATATATATATATATATATATATATATATATATATATATGAGACATGCTTGGTTCTCGGGTTAAACCGCGTCCAGAATTTATGGAAACTCGACGTTTCGGCTCCTGTTTTGGAGCCATTTTCAAGAGGTAAAGGATATATGTAAGGACACTCTAAGGCATCAATCTTCCTACTCCTTAGAGTGGTGGATAAAGGTAGGTTGGGTTGTTGTAGCTCGATTACGGGGCCTCAATCTGCCTACTCCAAAAATCTCTCCGGAGATCGTCTGTGAGTTCTCAGTGTGTTCAACCCTAGGCCTCAGAGATATATTTCCTTTACCTCTTGAAAATGGCTCCAAAACAGGAGCCGAGACGTCGAGTTTCCATAAATTCTGGACGCGGTTTAACCCGAGAACCAAGCATGTCGCACATTAAAAACCGCGGAAATCTTTCTGAACACACACACACACACACACACACACACATACACAAATATATATATATATACTTTTGAAAACGTTTAGCTGCCCCGTCTAGCATTTTTAATCAATTTTAAATTCTCCTTGTCTACGTGGTAAATATTATCCCAAATATGCCGGGCAATGGAAGATGCATCTATAATACTGTATCTGAATTGTGCAAAATGTTCATTCAATTTAATTTCAATAGATCTTTTTGTTTGTCCGGCGTACTTAAGCTCACAGTTTTTACAACCAATTTCATAAATTGCAGACACTTTAGCAGTATAATTTTGTCTTTTGGGTTACCTAGCAAGTTCATAAAGTATTTTTTGTCGAAAATGTTAGTTGCAAATTGGCTTTTTTTTAAATGATATCTGGACCCCTCGTGATTCGTGGTTCAAATGATAAGGAAACAAAGTTTTTTCGGCTTTCTCTCTTCTAGAAGTCATTGGTTCCGCTAACATTTTTTTGGTTTATGTTTATTAATTAATTTCTCCACTAGGCAAGCAGTGTATCCGTTATATTCGGCCACGTTCCTAATATGCCCTAATTCTTTGGTATATCTATTTTTATGTAAATGAAAATTAATTAACCTGTTTACCAAAAAATTGAGACAAGGCCTGTCTCAATTTTTTGTTAAACATGTAGCTTAAAGTAATGGTTTCCTTTCTATGGACATCGAATTCTAAAGTGTCCTTATTTTTGGTAACTAGTATATCTAGAAAAGTTAATTAATTACTAATTTTTAGTTCGTGGGTAGCTTTTATAGAATCAAATTTATTATTCATTTTGGCAATAAAATCGTTTATTTTGCCAACGTTTGTGTTAAAAACAGCAAAAATATCATCCACATACGGAACCATACTCTAGAAAAATACTCACTTTCACTTTTAAGATTAGTTTCAAATATACTCATAAAAAGTTCTGCAATAAATAGTGAAAGCAGGTTGCCCATTTCCGTGCCTTGGGTTTGTTCAAAAATTCATTGTTAAATTGAAAAATATTTTTTCTAATACAAAGATTTGTTAAGGTTAAATATTTTTTGCAGACCTTTTTCATTTATGTGATCTATTTTTAACAACTCTTCTAAATACGCTAACGTTGGCTTCCTAGGAATACTAGGAAACAATGAGGTTACATCAAATGAAATCAAAACCTCGCCTTCAACCAACGCACCATGAAGTCAAGTGAATTTGTTACTGAAAAACTTGTTTATTTGACGGGCGAGCCTTTAAACTCCTTTGTCACACAATATTGAAATTAGATTTAATGAACATTTAGCATAATTCAGATACGGTACTATAGATAGATCTTCCGGTGCCCGGCATATTTGGGATGATAATCGCCACGTAGATAAGGAGAATCTAAAAATGATTAAAAACGTTATACAACCGGAACAGCTAAACGCTTTCGAAAGTATATATATTGCTAAATATAGTACTTTTTTCCCCAGGGCTGGTCCGCGTCTTTACCGCCCCGATAGCACTGCGGCGTTTGGCTTATTGTTCACTTACTCTTTTCTACTCCACCCATTCCAAAATCACTGTGCCTTGACCTAGTCTGCACAGAAATTGGTAGAGTTCAGTTTTATATTGCTCTGTCTCCGGTCTAGACTGACCGTAGATCAGTTGTCTTTTGCGGTCCACAGCTTCACACTCGCTAAATATAGTACTACTAAAAATTGTATGAACTTGGCTTCTCTGCGTATGGTGAGTCTGTTGATCAGTAAACAAGAAAGACCGGAAGAAGTACGTCCCATAGATAATAGTTTTTTTGTCATCACAACGCATTTAAAAAACCTTACAAAAATTTGCGTCATCAGAGGATGTAGAATTCTAAGAATTATTCATCCTCTGATGCCGCTAACTTGGCTAGTGAAACGATCATTAGGTTTTTTTAATGTGTTGTGGTGATTTGGGTTCTCCAAGTGTGCTTGTTTGTAAGACCAAACTCTTACTACTGGATATATTGTTTGTGCGCTTATCGATTTATTTCCTAAAAAGCTGCTCAAATTTATGTTTTTAAATTAAAAAAAGTTGACTATCAAATCACAAACTCTATAGCTTAAACTACTGCCAAAGCAGCAGAGGTCTTCTTTAAAATAATTTTCCGTAAGTATCTTAGTAAAATTACGGACAACAGCGGTTGAAGAAAAAACCAAAGACCTCGTAAAACACACTTCTAATCATGCTTCTTTTACATAACCAACATTCGTTCCAGAATTTTTGTTTAAAATGAATGGCCAATTTTGTCATTCAAAATTGCAATTTTGGCGTTTTGGGTAGAAAAAGTATCATATTGTAAAATTAATTCTTCCAGTATTTATTGGCGTTTCTGCGTCAAGGAAACTTAATCTTTGTCTGTAATATTTAATAAATGCTGTAAACCACACAAAAAATTTTGATACTGTGGCCTTGTCTAATCAGCATTGGCATAAAAACATTTTTCTAAACGCTTATAAGTTTTTTCTCTTCACTTAGTGAAACAATCTATGAAACGTTTTATAGTGTGATATATATATATATATATATATATATATATATATATATATATATATATATATATATATATATATATATATATATATATTATAGTTTTTATTAACCCAACGTTTTATGGTGTCATTCGATTAAACTTTTTCTCTTTGTGTGGGAATTTTTATGATATTCTTACTATTTTATGCAATGTTATGTATATATATATATATATATATATATATATATATATATATATATATATATATATATTATCGTACATATCTTAAAAATTCCCACACAAAGAGAAAAAGTTTAATCGAATGACACCATAAAACGTTGGGTATATATATATATATATATATATATATATATATATATATATATATATATATATATATATATATATATATATATATATATTTATAATATTTACCTTTTAATTTCGGTTGCCCTTGGAATTGTTTTTTCTTTTAATCTTTTTATATTAACAAATTATTAATAAATCTCAGAGCTTGAGTTCATGAGTCGAAAAATGGACCACTTTGTTAATAAAATTTGTATGAGCTTTATTACGAGATTCAGGTTTTTTTTATAATAATGAAATATATTTCAAACACAAATGGATAATTTATTAACAAACAATTTAAATAACAAACAAATAGAACAGTTTTTTATAATTAGGAAAAGAAATATTGCTTAACTATAAAATTCTTATTAATATTACCAATTCTTTGCAATAATCAAACTTCCCTTGAAAGGGTACTTACTATTTTTATGCAAGTACAGTCCTTTTTATATATTTATTAAATTATTATTATTTTTTGTTAATTGCTTTATAGCTATTGAGCTACATAAGTTCCATTCACCAACCTTTAAATGTCACTTGAAGTATTTGCCTCCATGTGTTTTAGTACTTATTCTGTCCACTGTACATTTGGGTTATGTGTATAGTTTCTGGGTCTAATTTCGTTTTTTCGGATTCTTCTCTCGATCAGATGAAGATAAAAAAAAGAATCCCTTGCCTAGTCTAATGACAGTTGACAGTTTGGTTTTTTTAATTTAATATTTACTAATAAAATTACAACAAGAATTCATGAATTTACAATAAATTCTCCAATTTCCATTAATTGATTGAATAATATTTGTTCCAATGCAGTTATTTATAATAATAAAATCGCAGAAATAAACAGGTAAGTTGACAAAACTTATTTAATTCTTTTCATATCACAATATAACCTAAAATTGTTGAGAACAAATGCTGGAAATCAATTAAAATTCTGATGTGCTCTCTTTAGCTACTTAACTTCAACTGCCTCGTTTAAATAAATCGACATTTATTTTATATAAAAACAGAAAAAAATTGAATTAGCGTCCTGCCGCCATGTTAATTTTAGACCTGTTTATTTATGATTTTTTTAAATATTACAGCTAGCCAAACATGCTATACTTTAAAAGAAAGCTTGTTTAAAACTGCGTATTTTGATACCCCATACATGTGGTTTCATTATACCGTATGTTCTTCATTTTAATGGCAATGTTGCCATTTTTCAAAATTGACAATTGTCATTAATATGAAAATTACTGACCGCTAATCTTTATAATACACAAATTATATAATGAAAAACTTATTCTATTCTAGACAATTTCCTGTTTACATAGAGCTATTTTACATGTGATTTGGTTCGGTGATAATCTTATAATCTATACATGAAATTTGTAATTCTTTTATCTGTTGACATTTCAATTTCCAGTCTAAAATGTTTTATAATAATCTACTTACCTGCAATTATAAATATATACAGTAATCAAAAATACAGTTTAATACACTATTTAACAATAAACAACAACAAACAATATCAAATATTATACATAAGCCGTCCTCTCGTAACATGATGTTCGACAATTGTTAAAAGTTGCATTTTTCTTTCATTTTCCCTTATTTTCGTTGCTACTATGTTACTCTTGAGATTCATAATGATATAATAAACCAAATTCTTTCAAATTATTGAATCTGTTTTGAATTTACAGGTATTATCAAATTTTGTAGAAATTCCGAAATGCCATATTATGTAAATTTTGAAATGACATGCACTATCAATTTGCAAATTATATGGACATCACACTGATATGGTCCACAATATATATATAGTTACTATTTATGGTTTCTGTCAATTTTGATCATGAAAATTGCTGTGGAAAGGAGTTTTCCTTATTACGTTATAATTGTACTGGACCACACCTCAAAATAACAGGTAATATGTCAATAATTTCTGATTGCCATACCTTCATATCATTCTAATCATGTTGTGTTCGTATTTTTCCACACATTTTATCCTATTGGCTTCCTAAATTAAATTAATTTTATTGTTGTAGTGCCAAAGTTTATCGCTCTGACGATTTGTTTGCTGCGTTTAACGCACCTATCAAGATGGAGACGTGATTCATCCACGGAATGCTGATCTTTTATTTAAATTAGCTTCAGTGATCTCGTCTACTGCTTTATTAAATATAATATTTTAATTTTGAATGTATAGTCTTTGGAAAATAAACGTTTTTTTTTAAATGTAAGTTGCACACTTTGATTTCAAATAATAATTTTATATGATATTTTTGATATTATCATGCATTAAGGTGTTTATTTTTATTAATTTTGATTTGAATACTTATACAAACCCTTGCATCCTTATCGACTTTTGTTTTTAAATTTCCACTTTTTAACCCGTCCTTGGCAAGACATACTGTAATAAGAATTACGTACATTTTCCAAGATTTTCTCTTTTCATTTTTCTAAATTTAGATGCATTTCTGGTACATTAAAATTACCATAGCAATATATATATATATATATATATATATATATATATATATATATATATATATATATATATATATATATATATGTAACTATATGTAACTATCACCTTGAATATATGTTCTAAGGGGCCTAGTTCGCGTTCATTTGGACGAAATTTTGCCAAATTTAAAAATCGCAGCAAATTTTTTCTATGTCTAAAATCTGTTTATATTGTAATTATTTGTGGTGTTGTAATTATTTTGTAGCGTGGATAATATCTTTTTCGTAAATAGTACCTCCCGCTCTGGATAAAGCGAGCTTTTCAATTTAAAAAAAGGATAGAGGACACGGATTCGTGTACATAATAGATAAACTTATAATCTACAAATCCCAAAACTGCCGTTATAGGATTGTGAGCGCATCGGGTAAATTTAATCTTGAAGAATTTTGAAGTAGTGCATGTGATTTTCTGGTATGAAGTGCTGTAAGAATCCTAAGAAAAAAAATGTAGAAGTTTTCTCAGAAGTTCGACAGTCATGTCCATTTCGCACGTTTTACTGTTAACAAGATTGGCTGCCCTGAATGCACAGAACTGCACTAGCATCCACGGAAATGTTGTTTTAATAGCTTTCCAAAACTAAATCTCATTTCCTTCAAACTTATATATCTTACTTTTACAACATCTGTAGACTTCTTATTCTCATATAAACTCCACTTCACACTAACTTTATTGTGAACAAGTTGCATTTGTTACTTGTATTTGCAAGAGACAAACTTGTTCCTTTTCTATGAAACCCGTCTGACGTGTGTCGACTGAATTTAAATTTAGATTTTGATACTTGGCTACCAATATATCAAAATATTTAAATTTAGATAAACAAACAAATTGATTTACACTATTTTATTCAATGTATAACCACAGTATAGCTGAAGTTGTCAGCTTTATCAAATACAGAACGAAAGCAAGATTTTAAAATTCCAAATATCTACTCCATGTTGAATGAACATTTCTAAGAATTGACACGTTTCTGTTTTCTCAGGTGAGCAGATAGAGGTATAGTGGCGATATCGACTCAGAACTACCTGTTTGTATGGGGGCATTTATGACCAGAGCTCGGATTATATACAATTCGCATATTTTTTGCATAAGTTGCAAAGTTTAGGGTATTTTGCCTAAATTGCATATTTCCATATATTTTGCATTATTTGCATATTTTACAATTTTTAGGGGTTTCCGTATGAAACAAAATCCATATACTTGTTTGGATGTGATCAAATACTAAGGTAAATTTATATCCCATTCAAATGTAGCCGGCGGAAAGGAGATTCCAAATTTCTGGTATTGTATAGTTTGAGCGCTTCACTCAGATATAAGACAGTGCGCTAGACAGGGTGAGCTACCTCTGGGTTCTTATAATCTACCGCCTCTTAGCTTTTTACGTGCTATACCTAAATGAAACTAGTAACTAGTAGGTGATAGTATAAAAACAAATTCTTGGAAGGATTGTCGTTAATGGCGCTCTTTACACCAACGTGAAATAAATAGCAAAATGCAATTTGGAGGCATTGTATAAATCTAAAATTCGTAAGAACTAGGGTTTTACGCTCGCCTATCATAAAAACTGCGTCTGGAATTCCCAATAATAACTGCAGAATGTATTGAAAGCACTGACCGCCAGGTAATTTTATTCGTATCTTAAGTCTCTTAAAAAGACATTAAAGGAGATAAGGGCTGATTTATTAATACTCCAGTAGTGCCTAGAATTGAAATAGTTTGTTTCTCTTATTTAGTTTGCTTGTGCTGATTGTGCTTAGTTGCACGCACAGTGAATTTACTTCATCTTTAGACAGTGTTAGTAAAGGGTTGTCTTTATTATTTTATACTGTAAAAAATGTGCTCCAAATTGCCAAGCTGGATACGGCCACATTCAGGGCTTTCGGTAGATGGTGACAACGTTTTTTGTAAACCATGCGGAAAAGTAATAAGTTACTTTTTATTTTAAGCAACTGATCTATTTTCTTTGTTTTTTTAACCTTCGCTATTAATCAGCCCAGTATCTATTTGCTAAATTTTCCGACACATGATTTTTATAATCGAAAATTATAAAATTCAATCGAAATTAAAAATTAAATAAAGTATTAAAAAATATCTTGCAGTTGTTAAAAAAATTACTGAAATACAAATTAAAAGTACACTTCTTTATTTTTATTACTTAATTCACGGGGATTGTATAAAAACCTTACTAAATTTCTATTGATTCGAAAAAAATGTAGATGCCTTTAGTAATATTGATTTCTTTTCGAACAGATTTCAAGCGCAAGGAAATATCTCATAGACCAACACTGTAAGACACCTCTGCATCAAAGAAATTGTGAAAAACGAAATTCAAATAATATATCCCAAGCATCAATACGCGAATGTTTGGGAAACCACACAATGGAAGCAGAAGAGGATATCTTTAAATTTGACTTATGCAAGGCAATGGTTGCTTCTAACATTCCACTGAATAAATTAAAGAACACTGTCTTCAAGTCATTTTTGGAAAAATATTGTAAACAGTCTATACCACATAAAAGTACTTAGAGAACAAATATGGTTGAAAAATGCCATATAGAAACTTTTTCAGAAGTAACAAGTATTATAAAAAATAATGTTTGTAACGTTGTAGTAGATGAAACTCAAGATGTTTGTGGTAGATATATTGCTAATTTAATGATAGGCACCTGAAGTGAATTTTCTCTTTACACCAACGTGAAATAAATAGCAAAATGCAATTTGGAGGTATTGTATAAATCTAAAATTCGTAAGAACTAGGGTTTTACGCTCGCCTATCATAAAAACTGTATCTGGAATTCCCAATAATAACTGCAGAATGTATTGAAAGGACTGACCGCCAGGTAATTTTATTCGTATCTTAAGTCTCGTAAAAAGACATTAAAGGAGATAAGGGCTGATTTATTAATACTCCAGTAGTGCCTAGAATTGAAATAGTTTGTTTCTCTTATTTAGTTTGCTTGTGCTGATTGTGCTTAGTTGCACGCACAGTGAATTTACTCCATCTTTAGACAGTGTTAGTAAAGGGTTGTTTTTATTATTTTATACTGTAAAAAATGTGCTCCAAATTGCCAAGCTGGATACGGCCACATTCAGAGCTTTCGGTAGATGGTGACAACGTTTTTTTTAAACCATGCGGGAAAGTAATAAGTTACTTTTTATTTTAAGCAACTGATCTATTTTCTTTGTTTTTTAACCTTCGCTATTAATCAGCCCAGTATCTATTTGCTAAATTTTCCGACACATGATTTTTATAATCGAAAATTATAAAATTCAGTCAAAATTAAAAATTAAATAAAGTATTAGAAAAATATCTTGAAGTTGTTAAAAAAATTTACTGAAATACAAATTAAAAGTATACTTCTTTATTTTTGTTACTCAATTCACGAATATTGTATAAAAACATTACTAAATTTCTATTTATTCGAAATAAATGTAGATGCCTTTAGTAATATTGTTTTCTTTTCGAACAGATTTCAAGCGCAAGGAAATATCTCATAGACCAACACTGTAAGACACCTCTGCATCAAAGAAATTGTGAAAAACGAAATTCAAATAATATATCCCAAGCATCAATACGCGAATGTTTGGGAAACCACACAATGGAAGCAGAAGAGGATATCTTTAAATTTGACTTATGCAAGGCAATGGTTGCTTCTAACATTCCACTGAATAAATTAAAGAACACTGTCTTCAAGTCATTTTTGGAAAAATATTGTAAACAGTCTATACCACATAAAAGTACTTAGAGAACAAATATGGTTGAAAAATGCCATATAGAAACTTTTTCAGAAGTAACAAGTATTATAAAAAATAATGTTTGTAAGGTTGTAGTAGATGAAACTCAAGATGTTTGTGCTACATATATTGCTAATTTAATGATAGGCACCTGAAGTGAATTTTCTTTATCTAGACCTTATTTAATTACAGTCAAAGAATTAGAAAAAAACAAATAATATTATTATAACAAGATTGATTTAAGAGGGTCTGTCAAACGTGTTTTTACCAAATGCTCTACCAGTTGATAAAGTTTTATTACTGCTTACCGATGCTGCTTCATATATGGTCAAAGTTGGAATATATTTAAAAATATTTTATCCCAACTTAATTCATTGTACGTGCCAGGCTCACGGGTTAAACAGGGTAGCAGAAGAAATTAAACAGCAATTTCCTTTAGTCAATTAATTTATTAATAAAATGAAAAAAGTGTTCGTCAAAGCTTCTTTAAGGGTTCAAAGATATATAGAAGTCCTGCCTGTGGTACCATTACCTCCTAGACCTATATTCACGCGATGGGGAACCTGGATCGAGGCTGCCTTATTTTATTTTGAACATTTTAGACAAATCACAGAAATAATGCTTGAATTTGTAGATGAAGCAGGTGCGTCAGTGAAACAAGCAAACATTATTTTAAAGGACTCAAAATTGTGATATAAATGCGGATTCAATGAAGTATGTAAAGTTTGAACTTTGTTTCGCGTGCGATACCTTAACATCATAACATTATTGAAGTTTGCTGTAGTTGTGTCCCTGTTATATTAATTTAAATTTAATTTTATTACTTTTACAATTTATATACTTAGAATATGGTTTATTCTTATTTTTTAAATTATTATTTATACAATTGTATTTCTTAATTGTCTGTGTGTGTATATATTTTGTTTCGTCTATAACATCCTATAATGTGAGCTCGGTTCTGTTGGCTATTTAAATCAATAAATAATAAAACATAGATATTAAATTAAATATTTATGGTATTAATATAATCAAATCATTGAATATAAATTAGGCGTTATTTAGAGGAATCATTTGTTCCTAAAATATTAGCACCTTCAGGGGACTATGGCTGGTAATAAATGAAAAATATGGACGCAGCAGGTGCGTTATGGTAGTGAATTTTCATAAAAATATTTTTAATAGCAAATATGTCTTTCCTTTTAACAAAAGCAGGCATCGAATTTGGTGGCCAGTATAACCTATATAGTAGAAACAATGTACCATATTTCATCAAAATGTATTGTTTGAAAATGTAAAAGATTAAACTTAAAATGTTCCCGAAAAAACTGGTTCCTATCCAACAAACGTTAACCTAATGGCAAATTGAGCTATTGAAATTTGAAACATATAATGAAAATTCGCTAGTATAACGCACTTGCTGCATCCTGAGTTTCTTTTCTTACAAACATTCATTATATTTCGATGGAATATGCAAAAATGTCATAATATAAGGTGTGTTCAATTTTAAAAAAAACTTTTTAATAGCAAATCTGTATTTCTTTAATGAAACCAGCCATCAAATTTGGTTACCAATATAGTAGAAACAATGTACCATATTTCATCAAAATAACTACCAAAACATAATTATTCAAAAAAAACATTTTCGACGAATTTTTAAAAAAATTTCATGAAAATTCGCAAATAATTTTTTTAAAGAAATCTGAAAACATTTTTTTATAATAGCTTATTAAACATGTGTATCATTAATTACCAAAATGTCACAAAAAAATCTAACAAAAAAAGATTTCTACGAAAGCACAACAAAATTTCTGCAAAAACTGGCTAAATATTTTTTACACAAAATTTTGCTAAAAGAACACATACAGTGGAAATTACATACCTAATCTGTAATTAAAATTGAAAATAAAATAATTTGTTTGCACGAAAAGCCATTAAAACCTTATATTTGACCATTTTCGTTTAAAAAATGGTCCATTCCCAACAAATGTTTCTTGAAAGAAAATTCCTGAAATTTATTTATAATAAAATTTGCTATCAAAACAACATTTTGTACAAGAAAATTCGCTAAAAAAAATAAATTTAATAAATCTAAAAAAACAGGTCCGATTTTCCTGGCCAGCGAACCCTTTCAAGTTATTTACCCGCCTACCAAAATCTAATTTCCCCAAAAACTTTTTCGATGAGACATCTAAAATCTCATGAAAATTTGCAAGAAATTGTTTCAAGAAAATCCGTAAACACTTTTGTTATAATAACTTATTAAACATTTCTCATTAGTTACCAAAATTTCATAAAAATATCTTACAAAAAATGATTTCTACGGAAGCACAAAAAACTTTCTGCGAAAACTGGCTAAACATTTTTTGTACAAAATTTTGCTAAAAGCATACATAAAATTCAAACTTGTTTGCACGAAAATCCATGAAAACCTGATTTTCGACGAATTTCATTTTTAAATGTTCCATCAATTGAATAATTTTTCACACAAAAATTATCAGCAGAGGCTTCTTCAAAAAAAAATCATTAAATTCATTGATAAGAAAATTCCTATGAAAAGAACATTTTGTACAAGAAAATTAGGTAATAGAAATAAATAAAATAAATAAAAAGATACTCAAAATCTGATCTAAATACAGAATGTGAAAACTGGAACCTGTGATGAGCACTAATAAGTACACTTGGAGAACACCCAAATCACCACAACAAATATTTCAGAGACCTTACGATCGTTTCGTTGACCAAGTCAACATCCTCAGAGGAAGAAAAATTCTTTTCTTCCTCTGAAGATGCTGACTTGGTCAACGAAACGATCGTAAGGTCTCTGAAATATTTGTTGTGGTGATTTGGGTGTTCTCCAAGTGTACTTACTAAATACAGAACTAGATACTTATTCTGTGGCTTCACAGAGAAAACTCATCTGCCTGTGGATGCTGTAAAAATTGAATCCGGTTGTAGAGAAGAAAACAACCTCTTCTGATGTCACAAATCTTTACGTCTATGTTAACTGTGGAACGGTTTTACGAACTAAGGACAACAACAGCTGCTATTAAACTTGAACTAAAAGTCCTCAAAGTGCTTATCTTTCATTAAGGATTTTTTTCAACAAAAAGTCGCTAAAAAGATATTGGAAGTACATCAGATAACTTTAAAATTGCATCAGAGACGAAAAAAAAGTTAAAAAAAGCTAAAAGAGAAAGTCAGTCTACGGCGAGATTTGAACCAGCGTTCCTTCGCTTATCAGCAACCTCTTTAACCATTCGACCACACTAACACTTTTAAAATGTTGTTCAATTAAAGGTAGATAACTCGTAATAGTATCCAGTTATTTATTTGTAATATGTAAGGTGTTTAGATGAATACTTTGCAACTCTTTTAACAAATTAGAAGAGTAGCATAAATCCAGAACATTCTAATAAAGATTTTATGCAATATCTACGATTCACAAAACACAATAGTTATACTAATTTCCACGCTTCAAATCCCCAGTTTGACATTTACAGGAGAAAAATTACAAAATTTTAAAATTTATTTTTCTGGTATTTCTCGAACTTTTTCCGACAGGAAAAGATAAACATTATCTACAATATTTAATAGATTTTGTTTTAGCATATCCAATATTTTGGTATTGCGTCTTCTCTGGCTTTTAGTGGCACTAAAATTTTGCTTCATTAAGTGCCTTTAACTTTTTTTTCTTTCGCCCTAGGGAACTAAATTTTGGTGCACAGTTTGCCTTTTCAATGTAATCCAGCTTGCCAAATTTGGTTGCCATAGGTTTGTTATTTCCGGAGATATGAGTTTAAAAGAAAATTCCGGAAAACCTAGGCGATTTTCCTGGCTAACGAACTTATCCAAGTCACTAATAAAAGGAAGGTAACTGCCGAATTTTACATAAATCGGTTTGTTATTTTGTGAGTTATCGGTGTGATTTATAAACATATATAAATATATATATATATATATATATATATATATATATATATATATATATATATATATACAGGGAGTTGAATTTTAATTTTTTTTTAATTTTTTATAAATAATTTCAAAACCACCGGATTGATTTTAATGAAACTTGGAACTTGAAAGTGTATTATGAAAGTGCATATTTTCAAGTGAAAATCTGCTTACAACTGCGTCAGTGGCGTGCGTACGGGGTAACTGTAAAAATTCATTTGAATATGTGCGCCACTGTCTTTTTCCAATTTTGATACATCAGTTATGAAGCTTATTACATAAGCCACAAAAGCTACCTCCTGGTATTTTTTCGTTCAGGGTATCCCCTAGGAGATATGATTAATTTTATAAAAAGGGACAAAGTACCGATTAGTCGGCGTAATAATAATAATAATAATAATATATGTTTACTGCAACCATAAGAATATGAAAAACAAAACATACAGTAAACATTACAGCAATAAACGTGCAAATAACTAACCTATGTAAAACTTATTGGTGATAAACATTGAAATGAATATTACAAACAATGATAAAAAATGATAAATAAAAAATAAAAATAAAAAATGAAAAAAGTAATCGTAAAGACACCATGATTTCTCCAAACTCTTGTTTTTTGTACATTACTCAATTGACTTTAATAACAAAGCTAAAGAAAATGTTGAAAGTGACCACCATTAGCGTCGTTACAATTATTTAACCTTCTGCGCAAAGATCTTCTTACTCTTCTGCAAATATTTTGATCTTCTCTAATGCTGTCAAATGCATATTCTATTCTTCCCAACAATTCTTCTCGTGTATTTACTGGTGTTTTATACACTATTTCTTTTAAATGACCCCACAAATAAAAATCGAGAGGATTCAGGCCCGGAGATCGAGGTGGCCATGACACCGGACCTCCACGACCAATCCATCGGTGACCGTATGTGTTGGCTAAATATGTTCTTACAACTGCTGCAAAATGTGCGGGCGCACCATCATGCTGGAACCACATTGTACCATTTCTCATAAAAAACGGTAGTAACAACGGCAAATCATTTTGTAAAAAGTTTAAATATGATTCATGGTCAAGACGATTCGGTAGAACAACAGGACCAATTATGTGATTTTCAATAATAGCAGCCCAAATATTGATGGAAAATTGATACTGCGAATTTGCAACTCTTAGAGAGTGTGGGTTTTCATCGGCCCATGTATGTAAATTGTGAAAATTTACGATACCTTTTCGCGTAAATGACGCCTCATCAGTAAATAGTACACGTTTAGAAAAATGTTGGTCGTGCCTAAATTTGTTTAAGAACCACTGACAAAACATTGCCCTTGGTTGAAAGTCTCTAGGTAGAAGTTCCTGGACACGTGTAAAATGATAGGGATATAAACTTTGATCCTTCAGAGTTCTGTGAACTGATGATGCCGAAATATTACCCAGTTCGGTGGCAATAATTCTCCTACTTGTACTAGGATCACGTTCAACTCTATTTAATATTGCCTCTTCAACTCGTACAGTTCGGCGGTATCTTCTGCGTCCAGAGTCAGCTTTTAAAGGTTTTAAAGAACCAGTTTCTCTCAAATGTCTTACAATACGTGGGAAAATATTTTTGTCAGGAATTCTTCTTTGCGGATAAGTTTCCTGATATACTCGCACAGCTTGTCTAGCATTTTGATTTGTTTGTCCATAAATTAACAATATATCAGTCAAATCCGCTGAAGTGTACTTAATGAAAACCATCTTGAGAGGAGGAAATAATATTAATGAGCAGCTCAGTATCAACAAATAACTAAAAACGAAAATACTGCACCGTATCAAAATTTGAAGAATAGCACGAAAACTCTTTTGACGCCTACAAAGCACTTCAAAATTGTAGAATTTAGAGAACTGTCAAAAATTATAGTTTCATGGCACTTTACGATTACTGTTTTCATTACTCCAACGAATCGGTATTTTGCCCCTTTTTATAAAATTAATCATATCTCCTAGGGGATACTCTGAACGAAAAAACACCAAGAGGCAGCTTTTGTGGCTTATGTAATAAGCTTCATAACTGATGTATCAAAATTGGAAAAAGACAGTGGCGCACATATTTTTTCCCCAAATGAATTTTTACAGTTACCCCGTACGCACGCCACTGACGCAGTTGTAAGCAGATTTTCACTTGAAAATATGCACTTTCATAATACACTTTCAAGTTCCAAGTTTAATTAAAATCAATCCAGTGGTTTTGAAATTATTTATAAAAAATTAAAAAAAATTATTAAAATTCAACTCCCTGTATATTGGAAACTATGCGTTTTCGGGCCCATGTGCACAGAAACTTTTTTTCTTATTTTTTAGTAAGGAATTGCCCCACGAGCGATGGTGCATGTTTTTTAAAACAGCCTGTATAAACATATAAAAATTGAAATGACCCTGGATGTGGGTTCTGGGTTCTAGGGGGCCTAGTTCGCGCTCATTTGAATAAATTTTTTCAAAATTAAAAAGTCGGTATCTCCTAGTTAGTGATTTTTTTAAAAAGAAAATTCATCATTATATAGAACTAACTACTTTCTACAAGATCCGCTATCTGCAGAAAGTTGTTGATAAAGTTTCAAGTCTACCAGATGCATATAGTTATAAAATCTGCACTTTATTCTTAATATACGTAGAAGTTCTGGAAGAAGCAGTATAGCTCGGAGAATTATTAATCTTAAGAATGAGGAATATGTAAGCCAACTTTGTATTTTAGGTGTTATATATGTCCATTAAAAGACCAATGAACATTTGCGACTTGTGTTCTTTCCTGTTATGACACTACTTTATTCTTTTGGAACTATGCTTTTTCAACTTTTACTTTTATGATTATTGCCCAACTTTAGGTATTTCTTTTTCTCATGAATATTCTACTTTTTATGAGACTTTCTCTGAAAAGATAAGAAGTTAGTGGATATGGATATAATTCAATTTAAAGGGTGAATACTGAAAAATTTATTGTATTAGGTAGTTTATTGTTATACATATTATTATACAGTTTGCCGATAAAGTTCTGCATGAAATTTGAAACTTTATTACTAAATGTTTGTACTCAAAATTTTAAAATAGGTCGATATAATTTCTGGAAAAGCCATCTGGCATCTGTCAACATAACAAGTATTTTTTGTGATGTGTCGATAATTTTGTTAAATAGACATCAGTTCTCCTCATATTCCTGCATATAAAAAAATTCGGAACGCAGCAAGTGCGTTATAGTAGCGATTTTTTATAAGAATCGTACATTCTTATTATACGGCATATTAGTAGTTAATACTTGAAACCTACACAGCCCTTGAATCTCGATTTTAGAGGTTCTAGTACGCGCATATTTGGAAAATTCTTTCAAAAGTTTTACTATCGATCTTTCTATTATCAAACAAATCTTGTGTTCTAACTCCTTCTGGGAAAAATGCCCAAAACTTAATTTCCTATGAAACCAAAGAATTAAATTTTAGTGAATTTTTATTAAAAAAATTTTAGTGAATTTTTATTAAAAAAATTCACTAATAGAGAGGTATCGATGGTGAGACTTTGCAAAAATTCTTTCAAATGAGCGCGAATTAGGACCCCTAGAACCCATATCCGGGGTCAGTTTGAATTTTTATATGCTTATATATATATATATATATATATATATATATATATATATATATATATATATATATATATATATATATATATATATATATATATATATATATATTATATATATATATATATATATATATATATATATATATATATATATGTATCCGTCTGATAACTCAAAAAATAATTAACCGATTTAGATGAAACTCGGCAAGTGCCTTTCTTTTATTAATGGCTTGGATGAGTTCGTTGGCCAGGAAAATCGGACGGGGTTTTCCGGGAAAATTTTGAGTTTTCTTTCAAAAAAAATTTTTTTTTCCGAAAATTTCGATAAAATTTGGTCTACATATTGCTTTGGGAAATACCTAACTATGTGCCAAAATTCAGCTTTCTAGGGTTACAGAAAATTGAGCTATTCAGATTTGAAACATGTTTAAATCATAAGTATGTGGGTGCTGTTGGTTAGTCAATGCTTTTCT
This sequence comes from Tillus elongatus, assembly GCA_964006375.1. Lineage (NCBI taxonomy): Eukaryota > Metazoa > Arthropoda > Insecta > Coleoptera > Cleridae > Tillus > Tillus elongatus. The sequence continues at coordinate 182,393,375 of OZ023265.1, forward strand.
TATTGACTCATGAGATTCATTCATCAACCTTCCATTGACTTCTGCTTCTGCCGCTGTTACAGTATTTTTATTTAGATCTAGAGTTGTAACCACTCATGCAAACAGTGTTTTTTAACCACGTGGCTGGGCGACTGACCGAATTCATTCCCAGTTGCTGTTGATTTACTCATATTCTCTTAATATGTTTGAAGATGTGGTGTCTACTTCATTCCAAGTCACTATTAACCGACTATTTATGAAATCAAATAAGTAAATTAAATCGATTGTCATAAAATATGTAGTGTATTAAGACAAGGGAAAAAGAAACAAAACATATATAACTGTGCACATTTTGATTATATTTTAGGGTGCTTGAGAGAGGTATTGTCACAGCATAATATCTTATTAAAGTTCATTTGTAAATAGGTTTAATTTTTATATGTTTATATATATATATATATATATATATATATATATATATATATATATATATATATATATATATATATATATATATATATATATATATATGATAACTCAAAAAATAATTAACCGATTTCGATGAAACTTGGCAAGTGCCTGTATTTTATTGATTGCTTGGATGAGTTCGTTATCCAGAAAAATCAGACGGGGTTTTCCGGACAAATTTTGAGTTTTCTTTCGAAAAATTTTTTTTCTCCGAAAGTAACAAAGCTGTTTCAATGAAATTTACTATATATGTTGCCTCAACCTTACTACGTACCAAAATTCAACTTTCTAAGTTTAGAGAAAATTGAGTTACTCAAATTTTAAATTTTCTTTCGAAAAAAATTTTTTTCTCCGAAAATTACAAAGTTATTTTAATGAAATTTTGTGGATATCTTGCCTTAGGAAAAACCTTACTACGTATTGAAATTAAACTCTCTAAGTTTATAGAAAATTAAGTTAGGTATTTAAATTTGAAGCATTTAATAAAAATTCACTACCATAACGCACTTGCTGCGTCCCGAGTTTTTTGCTATATCTGTAGATAGTGTAAGTCTTTTTAAGAGAAATTTGTATTACCAATTTCATTAAAGTTATGCAAAATATTTCCAGAAGGAAACCTAATTCATATTTAGAAAAGTAAAATATCTGCCAAATTATAGACGTAGCAGTTATTTTTCCTTGTGAATCGCCTGAATGATTTCGTTTTAGTCAACCTAAGCAAACCGGTTTTTTCAATATCCATAATAACAAAATGTCTGCTGAAAATTGTAATTTCAGGCTCAAAGGTGACAAAGTTATTCAGACGTTTTAAACAAAGATGAAATCTTGTTCAAAACGTATGAAATCTGTGCACTATTGTTTCTTCGAGTGTCTAAATAAAACATAAATAAGGAATCTAAAGAATGAAGAGAAAATCCTTGACGGCTTGTCACAAGATGAAATTTCGGGACTCGGCAACTCCGTGATGGTAGCGAATTTTCAATAAATGCTTCAAATTTGTATAACTCAATTTTCTATAAACCAAGAAAGTTGGGTTTTCGTGGAGTAAGGTATTTACGAGGACAACATATCAACAAAATTTGATCAAAATAACTTGGTTATTTTTTCGGGACACAATTTTTTTTTCGATTTTTTTGTTGTTGGAAAACTGGTCATAGGGCTGGCGTACCCTGCATGGTTCTGCGGGGATGAAATATCACAATCAGGTCAAGGTATCCATGTAAACAAGGTAGGGTCGTGTTACATATTATTGTTCAAAAATATAAACATAAACAAAATATAATTGTCCGGAAACAACTGATCCGATTTTCTAGACAACGAACCAATTCAAGCGATTTACACAAAAACTACACCAGCCAAGAAATAATTATTCACAAAAAGTTTTTTGACAAAAATTTAAAAAAATACTTCACAAAAATTTGCAAGCAACCCCTTTCACGAAAATTTACCATTTTCTTACTAAAATCGGCTTAAATGTTAAGAAAATTTATATATAATAATTTTTACGAAAATTAGCTAGGTAAAAATGTTTTACAAAATTTGCTAAACAAATTACTTTTCGAGAAAATTCGAAAAACGATTTTCCATGTGAATTTGAAAACAGCTTTTTTAACAATAATCTATTAAACAGTACTTGATAATCACTAACATTTTACAATAATTAGACACAAAATTAGTTCTATTTATGTATTTTACACGAAAATTTGCTGATAAAATACGTAAAACTTAAATTACATAATCTGTAATTAAATTCGAAATAACATACGGGCTGCCCGATTTGTAAAACAAATTCATCCAAGCTATCAATGCAATAAATATTCTTGCCGAGTTTCATCAAAGTTGGTTAATAACTTTTTGAGTTATTGTGTGGATACACACACAGATATATATATATATATATATATATATATATATATATATATATATATATATATATATATATATATATATATGTATATATATATATATATATATATATATATATATATATATATATATATATATATATATATATATATATTGATTGATTTATTTCTGAAATACATTTTACAAGGTACAATACAAATAAGCTTAGGCTTGTGGCTGTATTAAATGTACAATTTTAAAGCATGATATCTCAAATTTTTGAAATTCTCGCCATCGATACCTCTCTATTAGCGATTTTTTTTAAATAAATACGCTTAATTTTTTTAATAAAAATTCGCTAATACGAAGAAAACAGAAATTTAACTACCTAAAAAAAGAGCTAACAGTACGCGATGCTCCCAGGCGGTCACCCATCCAAGCACTAACCATGCCCGAGGTTGCTTAACTTCGGTGATCGCACGACAATCAATCAACAAAACTTTTATTTACATTAAGAGACATATTTACAAAAATATATACATATACATATTCTTGCTACAATATAAGCAATAATGTGAAACTCCTATTTTACATTATATTTTCACCTTATGTTTATTTGGTTGGTGTGTTAAAACTACACTTAACTAATTATTCAACGAGGGTGCACTGCTAGGGTTGGGGATTATAACTTTTCTTTGGATTTCTCAGGAAAATGTAGCTGCTGAAAAACCCGATTCAGAACAATCGGTTTTTTCAACTAGTATCGCCGTTCGCAGTGTTTATTTGTGCAAGGTTAATATAATCATTATTAATTTTTAAGTTTCGATTTTAAATAAAGAATTAAATTATATTCAAATTTTGCAATACTTACACAATTTTTAACAGTCCTGATTGCATACGTACTGTTCCTGTGTGAAAGAATTAATTTAATAACATAACTTATTTTATCGGTTAGGGTCTTGGACAACTAATATAATAAACAACTTTGTTGTTTTCACCAATGACTTAGTTTACCAGCTTTTCATATAAACTAAAATTATTAATCGAAAAACAACCTATTATCTCATTAGCCTAAAATAAAAACAATCACTTGGGAAATTTCTAATTTCATGTCGTCTGTCATGTTCCATAATTGTGGCCGCTATTTCACGATTGTTGGTTCGGGTAATATGTTTATGGTACATATTTAGTGTGATGTGTGGTTTTTACCTGTTGTATGAATCAATTTACACCTGGCAGTTAACTACGCTGCCTGTCAGGCATTGGACTTTAACCACTAAGTCGTCTCAACGCATGTCTTTGAGATTTTATTTTTAATTTGGAAAAAACTCTAAATATTGTGTACCAAATTACTTAAAATTTACAACATAGATTTATTTGCACTATTTCTAGCTACATGTAAAGTCTTATTTCAGTTACTCTGATACTTACAAAAATATTGCACGAAACTCTGACAGATGTAACGACCAGAGCACCGGGGTAACTCCGTGGAGAAGGGTTCGGTAGCCTTTATGTGATACAGGCTAGATTTCATGACCACTGAGTGAGTAGGCTTTAATCGCCGACTCGGCGTGATCTGACCACATGTGTCTTATCGAAAGATGTAGCAGATTTTGTAAGTATATGTTAAGGGGTTAGATACGAATTAATTGCGATCTTTTATTTACCTAACCCCATATTTTCCATTAGAAAATATATACAATATACATATACAAAACAGTATTTACAAACTAGGTACAAATAAAATAAGCGGGTAGTAACATAAATCAGAACGTAGCTCTCTCTAAAGCGGTCAGGTTTAATGTATGATGAAGCGTATGCATTCAGCCAAGATACGAGTGGTGTTTTACTTAAGCAAGGATACGGCAGGCGGGTGGCAGATAGCGATAGACAAGATCAAAATAATAACCATACACCTCAGTCAAATCAAGGGACACCGGAGACAAAAAAGTGCGGAATGAAGAGACGGGATGACAGTTCCCGGGAGGACTATGCGGACTGTGCCTCCTCAGCATATCCGCTAGGGCCAAACCAGGATACAAACATCTTGAATACTTTAGCGAGTTGTGAATCCTCAGCCTCATCACTAAAATAACAGAAGAGCTTATACTGTATGGGACGGAAAGCCCGGAGCCATGGTTAATTTGGAACGGAACGTGTCACTTGGAGTGACCTAAATCGGCTGTAAATCCTCAGATTCCCTATCGGGATCAATCCAAGGTGAATATATCTCGATTATTTAAGTGAGCGGTGAATCCCAGAAAAAAATAAATCACATACGGTAATTGTCTAACGGCGGCTGGTCTTCGTTATGACAATATTTTTGTATACCGAAATCAGCCGAACCGGGTGCGCTCGGACGGAAAGCCGAATCGGAATCGGTACGGTTTCTTACGGGCTGGTGACGGCTCACTGTTTACTAGCGTCTTACTAGCGGAATTACCAATACTGTCGCCACCCTGTGTTGCGTCGCCTTTTATATGAATTTCACAGACGGCAAAAATCTCCGCGATGCTTGGAATTTTATCACCTTACCACGGCTGGATAAGATAATACATACGAAATACACATTAAATTAAATATATATCGCTCTTAAATATTTTATGGTGAAAATATTTTACCAAATATTTATATAGTTTGTGTTTGGTTATTCTCTATTTAATTAATTATTTAATTAGCAATTACACGTTTTGTACATTAGACCAATAGAAAATAATACCTCATCACAATATGAATGTTTAATTTGTTGTTACTAGTAGCTACGACCCACAAACTAAAAAAGTATAGACGCAAGTGCGTTATGGAAGTGAATTTTCATAAAAATATTTTTAATAGCAAATGCGAGCAGGCATCAATCTGATTACCGGTAAAGCCAATGTAGTAGAAACAATGTACCTTATTTTATCAAAATTACTTATTGTTTGAAAATGTACAGAAATTTTCCGAAAATAAACTTAAATGTTGGTTTCCTAGGCAACAAACCTTAGCTTACTAGCAAATTGAGTTATTGAAATTTGAATGATTTAATGAAAATTCGCTACCAAAACGCACTTACTGCGTTCAGATTTTTTTCTTACAAACATACATCATATTTCGGTAAAAAAATGCAAAAATGCTATAACGAATTTGTTCTACGAAAATTAGCTAAAAATTATAGAACGTTAAACCATAAACTTAACTAAACCTTCAGCGAGAGCATCAACTTAACTAAACCGACAGCCAAAGCATTAGAGAAAGGGTCTATTTGAAATGAATTTTCTGCAAATATTTTAGTAAAATAAAGGCCAATGACGGTTGAAGCTGAAACTAAAGGGTTCACGGAACACTTTTCTTGCAACATTTTCTTTTTATAATCCGTATTTGTTGACGTTTAAAATCGCGACTTTGACGTATTGCGGAAAACTCCAATTATTTGTGAATTTTTATTAAAAAAATTCACTAATAGAGAGGTATCGATGGTGAGACTTTGCAAACAAAGGCGAACTAGGATCCCTAGAACCCATATTTGGGGTCAGTTTAAATATTATATATATATATATATATATATATATATATATATATATATATATATATATATATATATATATATATATATATATATATATATATATATATATATATATATATATGTGTGTGTGTATGTATGTATGTATCCAACCGATAACTCAAAAAATAATTAACCGATTTCGATGAAACTCGGCAAGTGCCTTTCTTTTATTAATGGCTTGAGTTCGTTAACCAGGAAACTCTAACAAGATTTCCTGGGAAAATCTTGAGTTTTCTTTCGAAAAAAAAATCTTTTTCCGAAAATTACAAAGTAATTTTAATGAAATTTGATGGATACATTACCTTGGGAAAGGCACGCACCAAAACTCAACTTTCTAAGTTTATAGAAAATTGAGTTTTTCGAATTTTGAGTTTTCTTTCGAAAAAAATTTTTTTCTACGAAAATACAAAACTATTTTAATGACATTTGGCGGATATGTTGCGCTGGCAAAGGCCTTAATACGTGAAAAAATTCAACTTTCTAAGTTTATCGAAAATTGAATTTCACTACCATAACACACTTGCTGCGTCCCGAACTTTTTTTTATTTAACTGGTCATAACTTTTTTGTCTTTAAACTTAAATACCTAGGTTTTGGCACATGGTTCACCCTTTATAATACAAATACGCGTACCAAATTTGGTTGCCCTTACCTTTTTAGTGTATTTTTATTTAAAAAAATTCACTAATAAAGAGGTATCGAAGGTGAGACAAACATTTTTCAAATGAGCGCGAAATAGGACCCCTAGAACCCATATCCGGGGTCAGATTCAATTTTTATATGTTTATATATTAAAAAAAAAACTCCAAAAGTTACAAAGTTATTTTAATGAAATGTGATAGATATGTTGCCTTGCGAAAGGCCTTCCTACGCACCAAGATTTAATTTTCTGAGTTTATAAAAAATTGAGTTATTCAAGTATAATTTTTTTAGAAAAAAAATTTTTTCTCCGAAAATTTTAAAGTTATTTTATTGAAATTTAGTGAATACGTTGCCTTAGGAAAGGCCTTACTATATACCAAAACTTAACTTTCTAAATTTATAGGAGATTGAGTTATTCAAATTTGAAGCATTTAATACAAATTCACTACCATTACGCACTTGCTGTGTCACGAGCTTTTTTTATTTTCGGAGATGTACATTTTTTTTAGAAAGAAAACACAAAATTTTTCGGGAAAACCTGTGGCGATTTTCCTGGCTAACGAACTTATCCAAGCCACTTGCAAAAGGATCGTACTCACCAAATTTGATCAAAATCGGCCAATTATTTTTTGAGTTATCGGTGTGTAATTAGCGCTCATTTGAAGATTTTTTTTTAATTCGAAAGTCGGGATCTCCTCATTAGTTATTTTAAAAAAAAACAGTTTTTCTTGGTAGCGACACATTTTCTTTACAAGGTGCATTAAATGCTTTGCTAGTTTATTTAAACAAAAAGCTTCACAAAAACGAAATTATGTATTATTTGTTTGTTTAGATGATTTTTTTTATTAATGAAAACTGCATCGACCTCAAGGACCATTAGCATTATAATTCCATAAATTATGAACTTCGTGAATTACCTGACCAAACGTGACATTAAAACGTTAAATATTATATAAAACTCTATAGATTACATCAAGTATTCATTCTTTTGCGACAGCACGTTTTATCCTTGGTATTGCAGGTTGTTGCTTTTCAAGAAATCGCATAGTTGATAATGATTTTACTTTTGCTTTACGCTGATTTTGCTGAGAACCGTGTCTAGAAAATAAGTGGGTATGTTATTCATTGGTTTTTAAAATAGAGGGCGGGTTTATTTTCTTATGCTTTTACTTGGCTTCTCCTCGCATGAAAAATGTTATAGTAGCCAACATCGAATGCAAATATTTTCACAAAATATGCATCAAGTTCTGAGAATAGCTGGAGGCGACTTTATATTATGTATGCATAAAATTTAAAAACATTATTCTGAATAGTTTTACGCTTTATTACATAATCAACCGTGAGCTAAAGAAGAGAAATCAAACAGATTTTATAATGAGTTCAACCCATCATAATAGCTAAAATGTACGGCCCATTACATATAGGTGTCCACAAATTTAATTTACACTGTAACGGGCGCTCTTTGATCTCCTCCACTTAATTTCATAAAACTAATATTGTCAATACCTCTAACATGGTAACGCCGAGCGGCAGGCGTTTTGGGAGATAAAAGCTGTCCGTGATTTTTATTTCTTCTTCTTTAGATGCCATATCAGGTCCCCCTAACGTTGGCAATTACATTGGCGAGTTGTTCGCGGTTTTCGGCTAATCTGAATAGTTGTTTGGCACTGCGTATTCCAGTCCAATCGCGAATGTTCTTCAGCCATTACATCTGTTTCCTTCCAATTCCTCGGCTGCCCTCGATTTTACCTTTCATTATAAGCTGGAGCACCTTGTATCGGTCTCCTCTAAGAACATGTCCCAGGTATGATATCTTTCGCACCTTAATAGTGACAAATAATTCACGGACGGCATTCGCTCTATTTGATACTGCTTCGTTTGTCTGCATAGCTGTCCAGGGTATTCGAAGCATTCTTCTGTGCAACCACATCTCAAACGCTTCCAGTCGACCGATCGTAGCAGCCTTCAGAGTCCAGGTCTCAGCTCCATACAACAACACGGACCAAATATAACATTTTCTTATTCTTTGACGCAATATTAGGTTTAAGTTGTCGTTAGAGAAAAATGATTTCATTCTCATGAAAGTTAAGCGCGCTGTTCCAATTCTGCACTTTATCTCTTTATCAGGGTCTAAGTGTTCTGTGATATAACAACCAAGGTATTTGAATTGGGTAACTCTCTCAATGTTTTGTTGGTCTATCTGTAGGGAAGCATCGGCGTGCGGTTGGCGACTGAATATCATAAATTTTGTCTTATTGATATTTATTTTCAAACCCATTTCCCTTCCTGTCGTGTTTACACTACCCAACAACTCTTGAAGGCCCCGGACACTATCGCAGAAGATGACCGTATCGCCGGCATATCGAATGTTATTAATCAGTTCACCGTTAATCTTCACTCCAAGGTCTTTATCTTGCAAAGCCTTCTTAAAGATTTTATCCGAGTATATGTTGAACAATAGCGGGGAGAGAATGCATCCCTGTCTGACGCCTCGTTGAATGCGACATTCATCGGTTAGTCTTCGATTGATTCGGACCACTGCTTTCTGCTTCCAATATAAGTTCTCTATAATTTTCAGATCTCTTTAATCGATTCCCAAAGGTCTTAGTATGTTTAAAAGTGTTTCATTCTGAACCCTATCGAAAGCTTTTTCATAGTCTTATGAAACATACATAAATATCCTTGCGTTTGTCACGACACTTTTGAAGAAGTATATTTAGGGCAAAAAGTGCTTCCCGGGTGCCTAGTGCATTCCTCAAGCCAAACTGCGTCTCATCCAGGTCCTCCTCACACCGACTTCTTATCCTTCCATGTATTATATGAAGAAATAAGTTTAATGTATGACTCATCAGGCTAATTAATCTAAATTCGCCGCACTTCTTTGCTCGCTGTTTTTTCGGAAGTGCTACAAAAACCGACTTCAACCATTCTTCGGGTATTTAACCAGTAGTATATATATTGTTAAAAAACTTAACTAGAACATTGATGAGATCTTCGTGGATCATCTGTAAGAGCTCTGCTGGGATGTTATCTGGACCAGTTGTTTTCTTGGTTTTGGCTGATTTTAGTGCATGGAGAATGACGGATTTTAAAATTTCTGGTCCTTTGTCTTGGTTTGTATTACCCTGCATGTTTGGCCTGTCCTCTAATTCAGTCACATATTTACTCCATACTTCAAGAATTTCTCTTTCATCAATAATAGCTTTTCCCGTGCTATCCACCAGTATGTTAGTAGTGTTCTTGTTATACAAGCCAGCAACCTCCCGGACTTTCTTGTACATGTTAAACGTGTCATGCTTCCTTTCAAACTCCTCCATTTCCCGACATCTATCCGTCATCCATCTCTCCTTGGCTGTTCGTATTTTTTGTTTTATTTCTCTTTATTTTCTTCTGTATTCTTCTGTTTTGCCCTTGCACTGTCTTCTTTGCTCCATAAGATCTAGTATTTCTTCCGTCATCCATTGTTGTTTCCTGTGTCTGGTTGTTACTTTATGTTCCTCTAATATCCTGGTCAAATGTTCGCGAAATAATTTCCATGTTTCCTCGACACCTTCGGTTGTTCTCATTTCTTTCATGCAATCGTTTACAGCTTTTTCAATTTTACTTTTGTTGACGACTAAAATCGTGAGATTCTCTTGCTGATGTTTCTCTTCTACCTGTTTTAGCTTGACTCTTACGTCTGCGACTAAAGGGTTTTGGTCAGACCCAATATCCGCTCCAGGATACGTTGTAACCCTGGTGATAAAGTTCCTAAATCTTTTGTTGGTAAGAATATAGTCTGATTTCTTACTACATGTGTTGGGTTATCTCCAGGGCTTCTCCAAGTATACAGCCTACGTTGATGTAAGCTATACCATGTGTTGGTTACCACCAGATTGTGTTCTTGGCAGAAATTAAACAGTCTGTCACCTCGCTAATTACTTTCTCCCAAGCCATACTCCCCCACCAGATCCAATCTGTGACCTTTACCAATTTTGGCATTAAAATCACCAATTATATATGTGATTTGGTTGGATTTTAAGCTCTTTAGTGTTTTACTAAGTTGATTATACAGAACTTCTACTTCGGTGTTATACTTTTTCTCTGTAGTAGGGGCGTATATTTGTATTAGGTTGATATTAAATGGTGATGCGTGTAGCTGTAACAGTACTATTCTGTCGCCGATTGGAACAAAGTTAATGACATATTTCTCTATTTCCGATGTTACAAAAATTCCTAC